>OY728145.1:176276499-176784684 GCA_963277665.1 Viscum album
CCTACATAAATATATTTTATTTGTAATTTTTAGAAATTAAATAATTTAATTTATTTATGACACAACGATGATGCAGTAATTATCTTATTAATGAAATATTGACATAATTGATGTTATAAATACCCAAATAAATATAATTTGAGACTTTTTATAAATTCCACTGATTTTCTAGGTTAATATGACATGTTAGTATTTATTTAATTAACTTTTTTTAGAACTTATCATTCTTTTATGATTTTTAAAAAAATCAATTACTAAATAGTGTCAAAATTGACATAAAATAGTTTTTAAAACAATTATTATATTATTAATTGTTATTTTATCCCTAAAAATCTAAGGTTCGGCCAAATGACTTAGATAAGGTTATATATATTAATAATAAACAATTTGGGGTTCTTTTGGCTTCTTATAGTAAGTTTATTAACCTTATAGTGTAAGAACACAAGAAGACACGGTAAAAGTAAAATTATTTAACTTAATGTTAAATCTAAATGATAAGGTTAAAATAGGAACCTAAACTTGTCTAAATTATATTGGATGAGATAATTTCGACCCATCCTCACCTTATCCTCGAAATAAATCAATTTGGAGCTAATTAAAACCGAACTTTACTTTATAATAAAATAATAGTTTTAGTTATTCCAAAGGTGCCCCTCTCCTCCCTTATAAAAGGGCACCTCCTCCCTCTCCTCCTCACACAACTTTGAGCCTTCAAGATCCGCCAACCCCTGCCAAATTATCTTCTCCACTTCCCTAGAAACATCCTAGAGGTTCTGGTATTCCTCAAAGACCAATTTTGGTACCCTAAGAGGAGGTCTCAAAGAGGCGCGTCAAAGAAGAGGTAATTTCCGTTACCAATTCTTTCACCTGTATTTCTTCTTCCACTTCTTCTTCTAAGGTTGTTTCATTATGAAGTAATAACATCAGTATCACTCATATACTGATATTTTATTATAAGTATGAAACAACCCTATTTCACAATCTATCCATCCTACGGAAAACGAAATCACCGCGCGTGCGTACGTACGGAATACCGTCTCCACGTCGTGGTGTGATCTGCTTTTCCACCAACACCTTACATGGATGGGTATTATGGTGTAAAGAATAAATATATATAGTTATTATAACATAATAATGATTCTGATATATTGTATCATCCACTCCAATTCAATTCAATAATTATGGAAATGATATCATCGCTCGTGCGTACGTACGGACTACCGTCTCCACGACGCGATGAGATTCATTCTCCATGTTAACCATTTAAGAATGATTATAAAGTTTATATAAGCAATAATAATGAAATATATGACATTATAAAGCTACTGTATTTATGTGTATATATATGTATGTCATCAGCTTAATTCCACTCAATTCAATAACGAAAAGAAAACAGCGTTCATGCGTACGTACGACCTACCGTCTCCATGAACGGTGTATTTCTTTCCATTTATCGATCCATTATATATATGTATATTCTGAATATATATAAATCATGTTTTATATTCTATAATTAAGTAATAATGATCTAAGTAATCATATGAATAATTATAAGTTAAAACACGAACGACAAATGAGACGATTTTACCCAAAACGCTACTTTAACATGAATTTACAAAAGAACGGGTAATATAAAGTCATAAGTGAACCATATATGATATAATAACAATGAATATGATTCTGTAATAAGTCAATGACATTATTTAAATCATTATACAGGAGGTTCGGACACTTACGAAGCAAATCAGACCTAAGGTAAGGGAAATATCACAATCTCATTTTTATCAGAGATTGTTTATACTTTGGTATTTACTGGGGTGTATTTTATCATCCAAATCCATGTTTCCTAAATATGTAATGTTATTTCCATCCACCTACAATTTTTTAAATCCAAATTCACCCTTCGGTGAGTTTTTAGTAAAAGATATGAAAGGAATATTTTGTCATTTTTCGTACGAGGTACTTTTTGACTTTTCCAACAAAAGTACGAGAAAAATGTTTTTAACTTATACGGCATGAATGGATTTTTAAAACATTATTTCCAAAAATATTCCTTTACAAGTTTTCAAGTTTATTTTTAATCAACTTCTTTTAGTTTAAAATTGTATGACATATTAAGAAAGGAAAAGTGTTTTTGAAGTAGAAAGGATATTTTCTTCAAGAATGAAGTTCAAGTGTTTTATCAAAATTATTTTCCATCTAAGATAATAAAGGGTTCTGTTTTTATCCCTATTATTACATTGATTTTATTATGTTGTGATGGAATTATTTTTATGAATTCCTTTGTCGTATATGAATTTTTTTATGATGTCATGATGTTTAAGATTCCCATTCTTATTACATGGGTTATGCAATGATGTATGGTTTATGATTTTTTGGAACACATAAGAATGGTATCATTATGAGATGGGTGGGACCTATATCTCCCTCCAATGCATTGGGTAAAGATTTTATATCTCATGAGATAGACATGGCTAGAATGGTAGTTTATACCGGTTCAGTGAAACAGGACTGAAACGAGGGTGACTCGGTTCAGAAAGGGACTTTGTCCACTAAGATATTCTTGGCAATGAGTCTTGACTAATAAGATATGATTCTCTATGATTATGTGTGTATGACACAATGTTTCATGTTTTAAGTTATGATTATTGGGATTTCATTTCACTACTATGATTTATCCCATGTTATGAAATTATGCTCTCTTTTGCAGGTTAATATTTCCAAAATGTTATGTTCTTATGAATATGATGTGATTGATATTTATTTTGTTTACCCTTACTGAGAATTTGAGCTCACCCTTTTATGTTTTCTTTTCCCCAGGATATAAATAAAATTTTTAGGTAAAAAAAGGAATATCTTTATGGGAGATGTTGAAGATCTTTCACCACGACTATAAGATTATATTCTAAGTTTCCAAAGACACTAAACTATTACGATCCTTGTGTGTGTGTTTTTGTTATGTACTAAGTATTCCGCAAAAGTAATGTAATGTCCATGTACGTCAAGTTTCGGGTCTCTACAGTGAAAGGTGTGGTAAAAAAAACTTCATGATCTGCAGAATTGTGATGTTTTTTCATTTATTTTTATATCATGAAAATACTTATATTGTTTTAATTTTTTTCAAAAAAATAGACACGAATAAAAAAAGGGCCTAGATAAGTCTATTTAATGTAGTTAAAGTTTCGACAAATATTTATCATTGATCACACATATAGAATGAAAAATATTATATTTTTGGAAAATTATCAGGCTAAAAAATTATTATTTTTTACACATTAAGTGCTTTTTAATCTTATATTCTTTGTGGTTATGTAAAATAAAACATTTCGTTTCATGAAGGTGGAAGTCCGTACACACACAGAAGATAGTGTTTTTCTTTTTATAATGATTTTTGAGGAAAGTATAAAATGAATATTCCATTAGTATAACTCCACTTCAACATAATATTATTTTTTTGTTATCATAAAATCTTTTAATAAGGGTACTTTAGGGGTGGAGAGAAATAACATAAGTAGAATGTTTGGATGGAGAGTGTTACATGTCTTTTTATAGTTCTTTATATGTTACTGCTTAAGGATAATTGGATGGGTATTTTTCAGATTCCATGGCATAAATGGAACGAATAATGTGTTGTTCAGATACTAGTAAAGCATTATGGACGAGCCTAACCTTTGGAATGAATGCATAAATGGTGTGGAGGTGATCTCCTTTTATATGTGATGAAAATGAGACTTCTATAAAAACTCATTATTTATCAATAACATCACTCCATTATTCAAGGAAAAATATTCCTAAAATGTCCAATAATGATGTGTGGAATGTTTTAAGTTTGACATCCACTCCCATAACCAATATAACACATTTTTCTGAAATTATTTAACCTTTTTCACTATGTTAAAACAATTCTACCCTAATTTACTCTTACTTTGGTAACTCCACATTCACCATTGGAAACTAATTTTAATGGTGTAAAGTATAATTTAAATTATTTATTAATTTTAAAATTATTATTTAAAATATTAAAATATTTTTATAAAATAAAATTTCAATTGTTTATAGAAATTATTTTTAGTATCAGTGCACATAACACATAAAAGCTATTTCCCAGAAAAGTTCATTTTAAGGATACAATTTATGTGTGGGATATGATTATAAATGTTTTTAATTTTCAAGACATAAAATTGTTAATTATAAATCGAATAAATGTAATGAGGCTTTGAAATCACACTAAAATAGAATTTACAAAATATTGATTAAAGTTTTATTAAAATCAAAATATTTCTTTTTATAAGGTTAAACATAGGTTTTATAAATTTAAAATTAAATATCTAAAATTAAAAAAATTATTCCTTAAATACAAAATTGAAAAATTTATTTTTTATAAAATTATATGTCTTTGTTATATACTTACAATACAATAAAAGCCTCAGTTTTTTCAAAAAATATATATTTTTTCAATATTAATCTAAACATAAATTATGATATAAAAATACCAAAAAATAACCCAAACACTATTTTCACACAATTAATCAAAAAATGTCATAATTTTACTATAATAAACGTAAATGTCATTTATAAATCAATTTAAAAATAATAAGTGTATAATGTATTAAAATAAATATTTTGATCAATATAAATTATATTCTAAAATGTCAAATATGGGTTTTTAATTTAAAACTAACATTTTTAAAATCCTAAAGACACTTATAAAATATATATTCTTTAATATAAAATGGTTTCATGAATTTACAATTCATACTTGTATACTAATAATGTCATAAAATTAATTTTGTTTATAAACATATTATTTTTTATTATTCAGCTAAAAATCCAAATTTTTTAGAGAAAACCCAAAATTTAATCTTAAAAAAATATTTAAATTTTGATTCAGAAAATAAATTTTAATTTGTTAAATTCAATTTACTGATTTTTCTATTTTATCTTTTAATTGAAATTATAGAATGTGGTGAGAAACTATTTTTATATGAAAATAAATTAAAAAATACTAGTTGTTCTTATTCAGAATTTCTATAAAAAAATAAAAATTTCATTAATAAAGAAATATTAAATTTTATTAAAATCATCACTTGAAAATAATATAAATAATTTACTTTAATAAAATGTTCCTCTCATAAAGCGATAAATTCTTATACATAATAACATAATAAGTAAATTAATATAAAAATAACATATATATATATATATAATAATATATCAATATATTTACTAATTTAATTTCTCATATTCATACAAACAAATTCAATAATTATGTTTTAACAATCTAAATGTGTTGTGGTTTTTATTTAGGTTGGTGTTGCGTAAAGAGAATGATATCAGACATATTTGACTTAATTATAGGAAAACATGTATTTAAATCTAGAGTCATTAAAAACACATAAAATGAATAGATCATAAAAATACCATTCCATACGTATATAGAGATATGAGAAAATAACTATGATACATTGAACATAACATATGCTTGTATAGTAACATAAAATTGTGTAATAGATATATGGTATACAAGTTTGGAATATAATTAGCTATATGAAACCATAAGGGTAACTAAAAAGATAGTATAAACATATGGATAAATCATCACTGCCAATTTCCCATAGTATTCAAAGCCTCAAAACTTATCTTCTATAATGGATCGACCAACACAACTCATTTCTTATAGTGTATCAATAAACATAAATCAATTCATAGAGGTGGTAAAGAATGAAAACTAATTTCCCCTTTTTTATTGAGCATAAACACCCATTTCATATAATATATCGATCATCACAACTCATTTCCCATTTTGAATCAATCACCTCAACCCATTTCCTATAGTGGATCGAGTATCGTATTTCATTTCCTATAATTATATCTTGAGATATAAATAACTAACCAATGCATTAGATGGCTATGTAGGAAGCCAACCATCACATATTGATACACAATACATATATGTGACACCTAAAATCAATCCATTAATATTTCCTGAAAAAACCATGGAAATAATATAGGTTAAATGAAAATATCATATAGTTTAATATAAAATTCCATAAAAATTTAGATCAGTTGATACCAATAATAAAATAACAAAAAATAAGAACATAATTAAATAATATTGAGGTATAATTCATGAATTATAACTCTATATGTGAAAAATCCTTTTGATATAGAATGAAAAATGGATGTGAAACCATAGATATAATTTTTATAATGTTTTTATACTATTATTGTAAAAAAGAAGCTAAAAGTCACTTTGGAAAATGATTTTTGGAAAAGGTGAAAATATGTTTATTAATTGTTTTTAAAATAACCCCATGTAATGTAACCTAAAATGAAATATTTTTCAATTAAATAAATTTTAATAGGATGGCATCAAATATGAAAAAATAAATATAAGTTCCTTTTGTATACTTTTAGGTAGCTTTTAAGGAAAAACACAAATCAATTAAAAAGTTATAAAACATTTTTATGCAAATATTTAATGAGAAATATAGAGATTATAGAAGATAATACTTATTTAGAAATTTAAATTATAAGGTAAATAATTAGAAAAAAATAATATGTAAATGAAGGATAGAGGTTCCAGAATGAAAATAATAGAAAAGTTCAGCTCCAATTACATATATCCATTCAGTTGGACTTTGAACCAATGTATGGTGAATTGTTAATAATCCATTTATGACCAAAAAATAGATATAGAATAATGAAAAAATGGGTTTTAAGAGATTATTAAAAAATTACCCTAATAAGGAGTTCCAAAACTAGAATTAAAGGATATACCCATACCTCCATAGAAATGACTTTCATGATATGTCAGTATAGAGTTATAACTGTAAACCTATACCATCAATTTTTAAAAACCAATGGTATAGGTATGAGACATAAGTTTCATGGTATCCCCTCCTCCCTTCCACAATAATGATCTCTAATCCTCCCTCCCCCGAGCAGTGTCCTCCCCTATATTCTCCCATGGATTTCTCCCCTTATTCATTGTTTTTTATTTACGTCTTCTATGAAATCAAATTAGTGAGTTTAAAATCCACCATATCTTCTTTGAATCATTGATTTTTTATCTATGTGTCAGAACATACCCAAGATATTGTTTGGTTATGATTTTTTCTGATTCATTCACTAAAAGTTCATTTAGATTACGTTTTATAGTATTTCATAATAAATGTTATTGAAGTAGATATATATGTTTTTTAATTTATTTATTCACTTATTTAACATAAATAAAATATAATGATTTTTTATAATATATAGAAAATGATAATGTAATTAATTATTGTGGTAACTTGTTTGTCTTGTAAATTTAATAGGGGGTTAGGAAATTATTCATTTCATCATTTTATTTTCCTCATTGAATGGTTAACATTTCTACATAATTAATTTCAATATAATATTATGGATTAGTTCTTTCATATTCAATGTATTATCCTTTGTTTGGTCAGTTACTAGTATGCATCAAATATATAATATTTCATTTCTTATTATTTGTTTTGATACCTACTAGTATATTTTGTTTACTATCATATTACAATATTTATTTGAATTATCTTATTGAAAATAAAATTCATACATCTAATACTAAATCATGTCTCCAAGATATTATGAATTTTTCCCTATTAAAAACATATGTATCAAAGAATATAGTATATATGTTGTGTATGAAATTTTTATTATTCCTGAGAAAAATGTTTCAACGATAATTATTTTATTTTATTGGATTTATGTCATATTGAAATTGAGAATTTGTTTTAAAAACAATTTTTTCCTAAAGGCATATGTATTTAATTGGATTATGTAATAGTTCTTGCCTATTCTATTCTTATACTTATTTTGGTTCACTTAATTGTATGAATTATTTATTGAATATTTAATTTATATTAATTTTATTTTGGATTGATACTAGTATTCTTCATAAAGTATCATATTGAAATTATTTTTATATTATATTTGTATAAATGTTATAGAGAAATGTGATAATAATTTATGTCCTCATGTTATTATGAATGTTTCCCTGATAAAAAAATTATCAAAAAAAAAATTTCTCATGTTGGGAGGGACATTGTTAAGCCATTTCATAAGTGAGGAGAAAATGGATATGTTGTCCAAATTGGGAGAAATGATTTACTTGTTAAATAGGTTTATATTTAATATAATGTTATTATTTTTTGTAATATATATTAGTTAGTTCTCTCAATAATAATTATAGTCCTCTGTTTTTTTTGTAAATAGATTAAGGGTTATGAAATTATTTAATCAATGTTTTATTTTTAAATTTTAATGAACTAAATTTATAAATAATTAATTCTAATTCAATATGTTGTGAAATGTTTGAATATTATTTTTTATAATGAATAAAATTATATGAAATAGTCCCTTTCTACCTCTACATTATCTAAAAGTATGCTGTAGTTGTTTCCTATTCAATTTATTCAAAAGAATATTGGTTGTAATGAAAATTTAAATTATTGTTTAATATTTTGATATTATCATGACTTTTTTCTCTTTAATTGAATGAATAGAAACTTGATATATCATACTGATCAAATCTCAACAGAGTTTCAAAATAATCTTTATTTTTTTCATTTAAAAATTGTTTCTTCCAAGGTTTTATTCATTCTACTTGTTATAATTTTGTTACAGTACCTTGGTTATTCCATGAACAAGTTAATTACCTTATAAAAAATTTTTGATTAAAAAAAACTATTATTTTTGTTATCATATTGGATATATGTGGGAATATTATATTGTTTAGAAATTAAATAAAAGGAGTGGCATGGACAATTTTTTATTTGATCTATTTCTATTTGTGAATAATCACTATAAATATAGTATGCCAATGAAATAAGACAATGATATGATTAAACATGAGGAAAATAATGAAAAATATGATGTTTAGAGAGTAAAACAATTAATGGACTATGCTAGGACTCATATATATTAGGAATGTACTAAAATAAATAAAATGAAACTTTTAATGTAACTATATCATGGAAAACCATTAATGTAATTTGAAATACATCCATTGTTTATATTATTATCTTTTTGAAGGAATTACTTCCAGATAATGTAGATATCCCCTCAAAATATTATATTTAATTCATGATATTTAACCATATTGTATTTTATGATAATTAAATTAATTATTTCATGAAATATTTCATTATATTATATGAATAAGAAACTTACAGAAATTAAAATTATAAATTTGGTACATCTTGATGGGATCAAAATTAATATATAAAACCATCTCTTATTCCATATAATGTCATGTTGATCTTTAAATTTATTCCTAGGATTCATGATCTATTCAGGTATACCAAAATCTCAACAAATATGTGTTGGTGTGATACTAATAGAATTATAGATAATTATGAGTTGGTTTATACTATACATGGACTATCATGGAAATCATTTGATGCATGACATCCTAATTTTGCAGCTAAGGAGAACAATTTTTGGTTGGGTGTATCCTGGGATGGTTCTAATATGTTGGGTCAGATGCTTACATCTTAAACCATGTGGTCAATTTTTTCCAAATTTATAATCTTTATACATGTATGTGAATGATAAACCCATTAAATTTCATGATTATTCTAATATTTATAATTGTATATCCTATAAATTTTATAGATATATACATTCAACCTTTAATAATAGAGTTGATGCAGCTCTATGATGTAGGTGTGTGCATATTCAACAGTTCTTTTAAAAATATATTTTAGATGCGTTCTACAGTTCTTTGGACAATAAATGATTTCCCTAATTATGAAATGATGTCTGGTTGGATCTTTAATGTAAAATATGTTGTCTTATTTTTACTAATCATACAAGATCAAGAATAATTAAATATAATCACAGTATGAGTTTCATAAGGCGTCAATGATTATTTCAAATAGAACATACATATTTTAACAATCATTAGAAGTTTAATAATATTTTTGAAACTAAAAATACAACTCAATATATGTTAGGACCTTATGTTATTAATTTATTTTAAGCTTTCAGTTTTTCATTAGGGTATGGTCATATAAAATCTAAAGAGAGAATGAATGTTGGATCTAAATGAATTTACAATTAAAAAAAGAGAGGTATATTTTTTGAGTTGACATATTAGTCATGTAATTTGTTATATCATTATTTAGATGTAATGAACCTTAAAAAAATATATGTGAAAATATTATTTTAATTCTTTTTAATATCAAGGGGAAGATAAAATATGATTTACCATCTTTTTGTGAATTTTTGGATTGAGGAATTAATACAAAACTATATCCTATGTGTATTTGTGAAAATAAATGGAATGTTATATATACTTCTTATGTTAAATTTTTTTTAGAGAAAAATCAATTTTTAGAGGTATTGAATAATATTAAGATTCATAATGGCTATTTAACTAAGATATCTAAATTATTCAATATAATATCTTTGAAATCTAAATCCCAAAAAACTCATTCTTACCAAATCCTTATTTTTTAATTGAGTCCAATAACAATCCATAATTTATTATCAAACAATGGAAGGGTAATGGATATTAAAATTTTCCATTTTTATAGAGACTATTTTGGTAAATTTTATTCTTGTTATTCTCGATAAAAATACAAGAAGAGGTACCATTAATTTTATTTCGAGTTATAAATTTTTTTCCCTCCATAATTTTCACTTCCACGCTTCATCAAACAATCCATCATCAAACTAAAACATATCTTGGGGTACCTATTTATTTTTAGTGGATGTATCCTACTTAAAGAAATATATGAAGAAATAAATCTTATGTAACAGAAAATAATCATCCTACCGTTCTACTGTGAGAGGTTATCTGGCTTAAAATTTATTTATTTTTTCTATGTATTTTTATGATGTGATAAGAAGACATAATTTTTGAATGAGAAATGAATATGAGATGTGTGGGGAAATACATCCCTCTTTTTCATATCTTCACCAAAATGTGGGAATTACGAAGTCATATACATTGGAAAATTTGATCCTTAAAGAGCGAGATACGGAACATTACACATTGGTGTTTACCTATGTTTATTATATGACAATATTATGTATGTAATTTGAATATTTATATGTTATCTTATAAAATATAATTTCATATAAACCCTAAAATTTTATCATCATTTTATACACGAAACATAAAAATATTATAACTAGAGTTTATTGTTCTTTACCATTGAGAAGGAGATATACTTTTTATATAAAATAAATTCCTACTTGATTAAAAACAAATGTATAACCATTACCTTAATAGACATAAATTATAAATATTAATTTAATTGAATTCTTCATGTATATTTTAGGAATTTTGTTTAATATATGGATTTATCTCCCTATAATTAATTGTGTTGGTGTTACAAACTAAGATGAATTCCTTGGTATACTGATACTTGGACCAACTATGACATAGCCTGAAGGGGGTTCCCTATCCCCATGGGAAGGTGAAAAAATCTCGGAATCATATCAAACATAAAATGAAATAGTTTTTCCACTAGAACAAAGAATCGATACAAAATAGTGGTAGTTTAAACAATACATTGTTGGTATTCCAAACACTCCTCTAGTAGAAATTATCAAAGAAGATAGATAAACACCACATGGTAAAACATAAACTATGAAACCACAACAACTTTCAGGGAAAAGTCTCATAAACCATATTCAACAAGTGGACTATAGCTCCAATGATCGCCATCATCACTCTATATTCACATAGATCAAGCACATTAACCACCTATAAATAGTTCTTTCCATTTACCTAGAATTACCATTTCGAGATCATGAAATACCCAAAGTCAATGGTAGGTTTTTTGATAAAAATCCTAGTAAGGTCTCACCAGTTGTTTCATAATCAATTTTACAACAATTAAATGATTTATTATTTAATTTTAAATACAAAAAATAATGGTATAATAGTGACATATTAAAAAAACCATTACTTCAATTAAATTATATGAAAGATATATTAAATTACACTTAAATGAAAATTTTATATAAAATATCTATATATAGTAGTAGGCATGAATGAAATTATTCTTAAAACAACGAATGCATTATAAATTCAAAACTAACCCCCACGGTCATATACCCTAAGATACATTTTTTCAAGGCTCTCCAATCCTTATAATATTCAATAATTAATCACGTATCAATTATGTGTGAACATGTCCCTAGGATTAGTTCAATGGGACAAATTAATCAAAATCCCATCATGAGAAATTATGCCAGAATAGGTTTAGTTAGAGTAGTCATCGTCAATCCCTTTTTAGAGAGTTAGAGTCCTAAATTTCTTTTCCTAATCACCCACTGACATGTGCCTATCATGGGGTATGAAAAAAAAATATAAACTATGATAAAATTCATTATAGTGGGTTACATAGGTTGTCTCTAGAGAGGTGTTCTCAATAATAGTGTTTGTCTCTTAAAATTAAATGAATAAGTGATATTGTCTTTGAAATTGTTTGATTTTTAAAATATATGAAAGAAAATAAATAAAGTAAAGAAATTATGTGAATGTTTTAAAAATAATTGACAAATTATTTCATTTAAATAGGTTATATGAAACAATGATCAGGTTAGGGTTAGTTTTTCAGTTTTAATTCTATCAAAGATCACTTTACCCAATTCCCTTCTACTAAGTCGTTAGGAGTGAGAATCTAGAATCATTTCTCCTCACTCCCCTAGTCAAATAATAATGTGAGAATAAAACTTAATAAAACCTCATATTGGTATACTCTCCTTCCAATGTGTAATAGAGTTGTAGAGAATACCCCCAAATATCTTTGGCAATTCCCAATTGGGACTTGTTTATCCATATCAATCAAGAACATTCACTACTCCTCCCACACATACTGGTGATCACCATGTACTTTACCACTAAGTCCTAGTCTATTACATCGTATATAAACCAGAAACTAGTGGAGAGAGATATTGATCCTTGAAAAAATAAAAATAAAAAAATATATAAAATTAGATACAATCGTACATGATAAAAAAAACTATTATAAGAAATTGAAACCAATTCGCAGAAGAGAAAAGAGGATTTTTAAACATTAAGTGAAAGAACCAAAGAATTAAAAAAAGTAGTAAACCTACCCCTCACAAATAAATCATAATATATACCCCACAATGCCATGGTTAACTGAGTTGAAGTGGGAAGAAGAAGTCATTACAAAGAAAAGTAGAACAAAATAAAGAAATGCAAGAACAAAAATTTTGATCTTCCATAATCGGTCCTCTAAAAGCTTTCCTATGTTATGCCCACCATCCATCCAAAACAAGCCAATATCCCTTCTTATAAGATGTATAAAATTGAGTTTTCTATCGATACTGAAAATATAAAAGTTGTTGGACATGTGGATATGAATACATGGCTTGATTAGTGAGTTTAACTTCTTCTTTCCGCCAAACACTGTTTCACCCACTACACTTGGATGCACCCAAAAGATTCCTTGATAAGAATATTATTTTATGAAATTAAATGAGAACCATACCATGAATGTTATCTTTTAAAAACAACTTGAATAATTTATTTTTAAGGTCATTTGATTTATATATTTTATATTTTATGCAGTGGGGTCCATTCTTCGAGCCAGACTGATTTCTCCATTTGATTTATTTTTCCTGTACCCTTGGATTTCGAATTGAGTTTTGGTCCAAAAGACAAAATTTAATCCCAAGAGCATATGAATCCTAAAAAGGATTCACTTTAATTAGACCAATATTATAAAGGTTATGCCTGAAAAACAAAATCTATATAAAACTGTCAATTTTACAGAATTACCCTTTTCCCATTTAAGCCCAAAATACACAAAAAAACACTTAAATGATGAAAATATACTAAAATTGAATAATTGGAAGGTATTAAATAATTGAAAATAATACTAATAATAATGAAAATATTAAATCTATCAGTTACCCCACACTTATCACTTTTACTCCTGGACAAGTCAGAATCAAAATAAAATCAAAGAAAATTCAAAACATATATCCATGAGATCCACCAATTTTACAACAAGAAACCGAATATATCATGCCTCCTAAAAAAATATTATTTAAAGTTCTCAATTTCATATTATTAAATATATTTACTCTTCATTTCTTCTACCATGTACACAAAACACATACCTAACTTTTATTATCACTCATCACACAAATTTCAATTTTTTAGCAATGTCTTTCTCATCCAAACTCATACAAGGGTCACTGTAGGCTTGATAAATTCTTATATCTCCACCCGATGTGAGTCAAAGACATATGTTTATCATAAGTACATCTAAATTTTGTTCTATGGCTTTAGGTTGGTAGGATTTATATGTGAAAATTCTAAGGCTTAATGAAGAGGTATTGACTCTGTTTGAAGAAAAATGGCATTACTCTAATTTTCACACAAGTATAGTCTCCGATTCACCCACCTTAATAGTAAATCAGCTCCATCATCAAGAAATATCAATTAATATTTTCACCATTCACCATTTCAGCAGAAAACATTTCAATCTTCTCAAATATAATATTTCTTGAAATCTCCAGAAAAGGTACAACTTTATTTCTCCATTAGAAGCTCCAGAATGGGACAACTTCACTCTTCATGAAATCTCCAGAAAAGGCACAACTTTCAGCAAAATGATTTTTTCATTACCAATAACATCTTTACAATATTTTATTTCCACTAAAATTATCCCCATATAATGTATCACAATACATGACATCTTCCCCCACACTTACGTTCTACTAGATCATGTAATTTTACTTTAAGAGCATGTTTGATAGAGAAAATTGGCTAGTAATGTGGCTATCCTAATAGTATTTTCATGGATTCTAAATGATACTAGGATTAAATGTTCAAGGTAGGACATTATAAAAATAATTTTATTGAAAAGGGGGATTTAAAACCAAAGAAATTCCATTATCATTTTAACATGTAACTAAAACCCTTAGGTTTTGATAGGAATAAATCAAATTTTGTTTAAATAAAGCATGATTGGTTCTATAAAAAAGTGTGGTGAATGAGAAGAATATGAAAATATAGGTTCTAAAGCCTCACAGGAATGTGATTTCAAATATAAAGACAGTGATATGTGCCATGGGATTCAAAAATCAGAGTACTCTTCATGAAACTCATTAATAATTGAATCTGAAACAATGTCACTGCCAGCATTCATTTAAGCTCAGTTTCATGGAATAAACTATCTATCCCATGGAAATGAGTTTCAAAAATTTCAAAGATAATCATTTCATCACAAAATTCTCAAAAGTTTCAAAAACATGAAAAAAATTAAAAGAAACACACAAAATAAGTAACACAAACATTTTAACAAATAAAAAAGTCCTAAACTACAAAGGTTCCCTCCCCACACCTAAATGATGCAATGTACACAATGAATTCAAATGGATTTAACTTGTAAGAATATTTTAAATTGAATCACAAAAATCAAAAAAATTTAAAGGACAGGTACGAACTAATGGAGTTTATTGATAAATTGGTTGGAGGAGTGTGATCGCCTCCATTGACTTTGAATCCATGGTCCCAAGGAATTTCTTTAGCCTGTGCCCATTGACAGTGAATGGATCCTTCTCTCCATACTTCACAATCTGCACAACACCAAAAGGATATACATGAGTAACTATAAATGGACCTTCCCATCTAGAACAATGTTTACCTAGCATCAACTTGAGTCTTGAATTGAATAATTTTTTTTTCCACCAGTATGGAAGTATTTTGGTTGGATAAATTCTTCATGATCCACTCTTGTTACCTCTTTGGAAATCTTGGAATTTTCAAATTATTCCCTTCTAATTTCTTGTACCTTCTATAACTGCAATATTCTCTTTTTTCCAGCACTTTCAAGAACTAGATTCATCTACCTCAAAACCCAGTATGCCTTGTGTTCCAATTCCATATGTAAGTGAAAAATTTTCCCATAAATCTTCCTACATGGACTCATTCCAATTGGGGTTTTGTAGGCTATCCTGTAAGCCCATAATGTTTCTTCTAACCTTTCCCTCTAATCCTTCCTATTTGGATTGACAATATTTTAAAAAAATCCTTTGATTTCCCTATTAGACACTTTAGCTTGCCCATTAGTCTGTAGATGATAGGGAGTTAATGTTTTATGATGCACCCCATACTTTTTCCACAATGCTTACATTATACTATTACAAAATTGAGTACCTCGATCAATAATGATGGATATAGGAACTAAAAACCTAAAAAAATATATTAGACCTAACAAAATCACAAACAATATTAGCATCGTCTGCCCTTGTGGCTTTTTCTTCCACCAATTTGGAAACATAATCAATAGTAAAGAGAATATAAGAATTTCCAAATGACATTGAGAAAGGTTCCCTAAAATATTTCCCCCAAACTTCAAAAATTTCACAAAAAATAAGTGGATTTTGGAGAATTTCTTGTCTCTTTGAAATATTTCCTATAAAAAAACATTTTTCACACTATTTAAAAAATTCATGAGAATTATTGAAATGTGTTATCCAATAAAGTCTAGATTCTAAAACCGTCCTTATTGTCCTTTTAGGTCCAAAGTGGACTCCACAAGCTAATGTGTGACAAAACTGAAAGACTGATTCAATTTCATTTATAGAAAAACATCTTCCTATCATTTGGTCATTGCAAATCTGCCAAATAAATGGATCATCCCAGATGTAATATCTAGATTCAGCTTTCAATTTGTGAATTTGGAGAAAATTTAAATGAGATGGGACTTGAGATGTTACAAGATAATTGACCATGTCAGTATACCAAGGTACTTCTCCTTTAATCAAGTATAATTTTTCTCCAGGAAGGTGATCATTCCGTGGTTTAGTGTCTGGAATTTCAACTTTAGCGGAGTTGGGATGTCTACTTAAGTGATCAACCACTTGGTTATCAGATCCCTTCTTATCTTTTATTTATATGTTGAACTCCTATAGTAATAGCATCCATCTCACAAGCCTTGGTTTTGCTTCAGCCATATTCATCAAGTACCTAAGAGTTGCATTATCACAAAACACAATGACTTTAGTTCCAAGCAGATATAATCTAATTTTATCTAAAGAAAAGAAAATGATAAAAACTCTTTTTCTGTTATTGTGTAGTTGAATTGGGCTGCATCTATGGTTTTTGAGGTATATTCAATGAATTTTTACCTGCCCTCAATTATCTGAGAAAGTACTGATCCAACTTCTTAGTTTGAAGCATCATAAAGTAGCTCGAATGGTTCTTCCCAATTGGGTGGCTGCATTAATGGTGGTGTAATCAATCTCCTTTTCAACTCATCAACGACTTCCATGCATGAACCACTGAAATTGAAATTATCATCTTTCAAAAGTAACCTAGATAGAGGGAGATTAATCTTACTGAAATCTTTGATAATCCTCTTGTAGAATCCTGCATGTCCTAAAAATTATCTAACATGTTTCACACAAGTTGGGTAAAGCAGATAATTTATCACTTCAATTTTTGATTTACCAACTTAAATTCCTTTCTATGAAATGACATTACCATGGACAATTCCCCTCTCAACCATAAAATGACAATTTTCAAATTTCAAAACAAGGTTCTTTTCAATGCAGGTTTTCAAAACTTTTCCAGATTTTTCAAACAATGGACAAACAAATTTCCAAAAACTGTGAAATTATCCAAGAAAACCTCCAAGAAATATTCAATGTGATAAAGAAATATACTTACCATAATCCTTTGAAATGTACTTGGAGCATTACACAATACAAATGGCATCCTTTTGTATGAAAAAGTACTAAAAGTACATGTAGATGTATTCTTCTCTTGATCCTCAGAAGCAATGGGTACCTGAAAATAACCTAAAAATCCATCCCAAAAGTAGTAATGTTAGGTCCACTAGGATAGATACCCTGGGGGGGTTGAATCAGGGGATGAAAGATTAAAACTACTGCCCCTTTTGATCTTGTTTTGCTATTAGAAAAAACTCTCTTCTCTCTCCTTGCTGATGCAGAGTATGAATAAACCTTAAAGCATCTATAGGACACAACAATTTTTACATGGTTCACCCTCACTAGGCTACATCCATGGAGCATACACCGGCAGTGTGCCAATGTTCCAATTACACTATAAGCGCACTGGTGTTTACAAGTTTGAAGCGGACTCACTGTCCCTCCGGGTTTATAACCACTAACAATTTGAGAATTCACTGCTCTCTCAACTAAAGTGAGCTCTCTGCTTCTTCATAAGATCCACTCATAGTTTATAGATTTATAGGTCTCTTCATTACCACTAATGAATTCATTCTCCACTATATGTAGATGCTCTATTGAAGTCCAAATGTTATCCATTTATGAATACCCCTTTTCCCCCTGAACACTGGGAAATTCTTTTGAAAAAAAATTTGCAAAGCACCCTACTTAGTGAGGCTCCCAATATTATGAAGCTCAAACAAGCCTTCGCGATGCTCCAAACTTTTCGTGAAGCACTCTTCTGAAGCACTCTCATGAAGCACAAGTTGCCACAGAGTGACTTCCCTCGTGAAGCTCACTAAGCCAACGTGGAGCTCACATCTTTCGCAGAACTAGATTATCCGCCGTGAAGCTCTTCTTTCGCGAAGAACACTGCCTTTACGAACCACCTTTGCGACCCAAGAGTGAAGGATTTTCTTTGAAAAAACTCTACTTCTCCCGAGGGGGTTGAGGTAAATTTATAGGAGATTCCACAGACCCTCGAACCTTCCACGTGAAGTCAACGCCACGTCATCTCAAATCACGATGCTCCAAAGTTCCCGCCGAAATTATCTCAAAATCATGAAGAACCATGAAAATTTTTGATTGCTGAGATCATCGTAGTCGCAAAGCATCCCATCAATTCTTTCATGCCTTTTCCGCGAAGCTCCACTCGCAATGCCCTTCACCGCTGCAATGAATTTCAAGGATTCTGTTTGTGAATCTCGTCGTAATTGCGAAGCATCACCATCAACATTCTTCTAGTATTCGTGAAATCCAATCCATGAAGCCTATCTTCATGAAACTCACGTCTTTTCCATATTTTTATGAGATATTCAAGGAAATCCATATTTTGCGATGCTCACCAAAATCCAAATTTTGGACCCCAAAAATTTGGCAAACACTGGAAAATGGAACCACCTTGTATATGTTATTTTATACCACCTCTAGATCTTTCATTCCCTTTTTATGGTTCTTTGTCAATATGAATTGTCAACAACATCTCTGGAACTTGACAATTCACCATGGAAACCTCTTTTCTCAACAAACATAATCAACCCAAAAATGCTGCAATGTTACATTGAGGGATTTTTTCCAACAGTCTCCCCCTTTGGGTTTTTCTAACTCTTATCAAAATGATTTTATGCACATTGATAACTCACTGAGTCACCTTGCATTATCTACCACCATTCACATCTTGCGATTCAGATAGAAACCAAAGATTCACTCACTACATACTCTAAGCCCACATGAACAATGCTCGGTGTGAGAAAAAAGATTAGTATGAAAAGTTCATCAATGAATCACTTCATTTTAGACACCATCCGTTGACACCAAACAGATACCAATTGTCAAATTGATACCAATTGTTGATCGCTGGAACCCTTCTCACACTATTACAACATCACTCTTCTGCTTTTATCATGATTCCTTAGCTATCGTGATAGCTAAGCTTTGATCGATCACTTATAGCATCATCATATTTAATACTCTCCCCTATCTTATTGCCCAAATATCTCACTGCTCCACTAGCATATCCCCATATCATTCATGATTTATCAAATATCCAAACTGTCTCCCCCTTGAAAAATCACTATTTTCTCCCCCTTTGGCAACGAACCCAAAGGGCACTCCTTTTATGTTTGTAACAGGGTAAAAACACATATTAGTACTTTAGGGAAAAATAAATCATACCTCAGAGGGGGGGGGGGGGGTCCACATACACACTCTTTCAAGTGCGTGGAGTTGACTGAACTCCCAAAGCAAGTCGATGCCTTTCAAACACTTCCTTGGGCAAGGCCTATGTCAGAATGTCTACAACCTGTAGTTCTGTAGGCACATACTCTAACTTCACAAATCCTTACTCAACATTATACTTGATAAAATGACACTTTATCTCAATGTTCTTTTTTCCTTTAGTGATGGAAGAGATTTTTTCTAAGATTTATAGAACTTGAGTTATCACACTGGATTCCAATCAAAGATTTCACTTCAACGACCATATCGTCAAGCTGCTACTTCATCCACAATAACTGTGTGCAATCTAGAGTGGCGGCAATATACTCATATTCTGCGGTGCACAATGAAATGCAATCTTGCTTATTTATTATCCAATAGACACAATCCACCTTGATATAATGCACCTCCTAACGTTGATTTCCTATCATCCGCTGAACTGGACCAATCTGCTTCAGTATATCCCAATAATTCGGACTGATATTTGTTACTATATATCAGACCGAAATCCAAAATCCCCTTGATATACCAAAGTATTATTGTCACTGAAATCATGTGGATTTCCTTGGGATTAATCGGATAGCTCACTCCTTAGCATGTGGTGAAAACAGTGTCAGGCCTTGTCACAATTAAGTACAACAGACTTACAATTATTTGCCTATACTCTGTGATATTAACTGCCTTTCCATCCTCATCTTTGGACAGTTTCATCAGAGTAACAACCAGAATTTTCATCTCCTTGGAATTTTCAATTCCAAATATTATACAAACCTCATTGTTATATTTGGATTGAGATATGAATGTTTCATTCCTTCCTTGTGTCACCTATAGACCAATGAAAATGTAATCTCTCCAATCATTGACATTTAGAACTCACTTTTCATGAATTTGGGAAACTGTCTACACTGAGCTTCATCTGATCCTCCAAATATTATGTTGTCAACATAAACCAAGACCATAATCCTTTGATTACAATTTTTGTTGAAATAGATATTATAATAAACTCCCCCACACTGGAAACCAAGCTTCTTCAAGTACTGATCAAGTCTTGAGTACCATGCTCTTGGTGCTTGTTTCAGTCCATACAACACTTTCTTCAGTCTGAAAACATTATTCTCATACTAATTAATGAGAAAACCATCTGGATGCTCGATATACACTTATTCCTCTAGAATCCCATTCAAGAATGTATATTTGACATCCATCTAGAAGACTTTGATCTTTCGTTGCACCGCAATGGCTAGGAATAATCCGATTGTCTCTAGTCTCATAACTGGTGAAAATGCCTTATCAACATCTATTCCCACTATCTGGGAGTATATGTTGCACACTATTCGTTCTTTGTTCCAAATCACTATGCCATATTTATTCATCTTGTTGTGTTAGAACCATTAAGTCCTGATGAAATTCTTATCTACTGGCCTCGAAACAATCTCTCATGTTTGATTTTTCTCGATTTGATCAAGCTCTTCATTCATTACCTGAAGACAATTTTCATCTTCAGCTACATCAGTGAAGCACTTAGGCTCAACCTAAGATAAAAAAGATGTATTATGTAGTGATTTCATTCTCCTTGTTTGAACTAGAGCTAACTGATCACCAATGATATTATGCCTATTAATTTTAGCTCGAATCCTTGGATTTTGTGCAGATACCGACTTTAATTCCTCATGCTCATCATCAGTATCTTCTTGTAAATCAATATCATCCACTTCTGCTCCCCCTGATTTGCTTGCCTTCTCATCACTTTAATCAAGAAATTGTTCATTTCCCTGTTGAATGATATCCTAATTCTTCACTACAGTGACATAATTTCTCTCAAATACTTTTCCCAACCTTTTCTTAAATCATTTGTATGCTTTGGTTTTTCTTGAGTAGCCTAAGAATATCCCCTCATCTCTGCGTGAATCATATTTCCTATGTTTTTCATTATTGAGGAAAAATCACTTAATTACAAATATTCAAAAGTATTTCAATGTTGGCTTCTTTCCATACCACATCTTGTACAAAGTCTTTCCTTCCTTCAGACACAACAGAGCTCTATTGGAAATATAGACCGATGTCAAAACTGCTTCTTTCCAAAATTTCTCTGGTAGATCTTTTTCTATGAGCATCGTTCTGGCCATGTTATTGATGATCCGATTTATCCTTTCAACCACTCCATTCTGTTGTGGAGTTCTCACTGAGGAAACTTGATTCCTTATCCCATGTTTCTCAAGATAGTATTCCACCAGAATGTTTGTGAATTCTGTACCATTATCAGTATAAAACACTTGAGTTTTCTGTCCAAAAATCCTTTCGCACTCCCTCTGGTACAGTTTTGAGTAGCTGAACACATCATACTCATAGGAAATAACAAATAAACATTCCATTCTTCTATAGTCTTCAATGAAAAGAACATATTACCTGTTTCTATCAATTACTCATGGTGTGATAGGCCCACATACATCAGCATGCACCAATTTGATCACTCTTGTGGACTTATTTTCCTTTGCCTTATATGTCTTTCAGATGAGCTTCCTTTGTTGGAATGCATCGCACGTGTGAGTATGATCATGTGATAGCTTATGGTGGTCTCTTGCTGCATTACACTTTCTAGATCTCCCAGGGATGGTTGGAAAAAATGACCAAGTGATTTATGCCACAACTTGTTTTCCTCCTCTCTGGGTAGAAAGAACATATCTTCATATCCACTTACCAGGTAGAGATTTCCCATTTTCCTTTTTCCCTATATAACCACTACCCTGTCTCCTCCTTTGATGATACACACCTTCTTAGTAAACCTTATGGAATGTCCTGAGTCACATAGTTGACTGATGTTGAGAAAATTGTGACTGAGGCCTTCTACTACTATGACATCCGAATGTCTCATCTCTTTGCCCCCAAACTTGGCCTTTCCTGAGTCAATAATCATCAGGACTTCATTGTTTCCAAACTTGAAAACTCATTCTTTCTCATATTTTATTCCTGTAAGAAGATCCTTATTACCTGTCATGTGAGATGTGCAACCACTATCAAGGATCCACACACCAGTGCGATCAGATTCTTTAAAGGCTATTTCTGCCACCAATGCCTTCTCATCCTTTTTCTTCTTGGTCTATATTTTTGCCTTCAAATTTGGCATAGATTTAGACTTCTGGTCTTTCTCAGGGTATAATGGACGAGCTTCATCTTAAAAAGTTGCAAATCTATTTTAAATTTTCAACTCACCTGTTGGCTCATTAATCTTATTCTTGCGAACATTTTGACTCTGCTTTGGCACATTCCTCTGTATGGTTTAAGTACATTAGCTAGCCATGTGTCCAAATACTTCACACAAAAAATAGTGTCATTCGAAGCATGTTCTGAAGAACCGTTTTATGTTTGGATACCACCTCTTTTCTTGTGCCCTTTGATATCTCTTGGATATGGAACACACATACTGTGAATGTCCCATATTTCCACAACAATAACACCTGATATAAGGTGAATTCCTTCGTGTCACTTCTTCACTTCTAGTTTACCCTTGGGATTTTTAAATATTCTTATTCTACTTTGGGCCCAAATAAACCTTCAATCTCAGAATGGGTGCTCGCGTTCTGACTTCAATTTTCATAGATTTTTGTTTTTGATCAATCCCCCCATCGGCCTTAGCATCTGAAAATAATTGATGCTTCCTTTCTGCTGAACCACTGTGCTCCACTTTTAGCTTCTCAGTTTTCAGAGTGATTTTCATTCCTGATGTCCCAGAAGGATTCAAGAATTTTTCATGATCCTTAACCTTTTTCCGCAAACTGAAAACTTCTCCTTGAAGTTTTTCAATACGCTTGATTTGATCTTTCCTTATGTTATGCAAGGCATCGCTCTCCCTTTTTATTTCTTCAATATTGATTTTATATTCACTAGTTGATTCTGAGTCCTCTGGTGTTGATGTCTTGAGTTTCTCAATTTCTTCTATCAACTCAGACTTCTCTTCTTCCTGCTTCTACATATAGAGTTTGGCAACATGATCAACTTTGTTTGATTTATTTGTTATGGATCTCCAAACATCTATCTCCACAAGAGCAGCCTTTAACTCCGCTTGCATATCAACTATTCCCTCAACTTCTTCTTCTTCTTCTTCAGCTTCAGTTTCATTCTTCTTCTGAGAACTACCAACAACTTCCACCATAGCATTTTCTCCAAGATCTCTATAGTTCTATATTTTTTAACCTCCTAAACCTCAGACTCATCTGAACTGTCATATTCTTTTGAAATAAGGTTCTTCTTAAAGAAATTTATCTTGAACTATTTTTTCCATTCCCATAGGCTGAAGACTTCTTCTTGGGAATTACAATTTCATCGACATCATCATCCTCTGGGAACATTTTGGGGCATATTTATACAATATTTACAACCTTTCCACATCGAAAACAAGCAAGTGGAAGTTTCCCTTTAAACATTCCTTTTCCAATTTTAGGGTTTGAGGAGAGGAAATACATCACCTCATCTGTCTCTTCTTATTCTTGAGAGTATTCAGTGGTGAGCTTCTTCATGGACTTAAATGCCACTTCTTTTTATTTCCCCTTTTCCACATCATTTTTATCATCATCTCTCATTTTATAAGCAACAAGGGTGTTTTGAAGGTTATCCAATGTTATCTCTTTAGGGTCTTTATCATCCAATACTGAAACTTTTTGATTAAACCGAGGTGGAAATTTCCTCAAGATTCCCTTTATAATATTTATGCCTTCAATAACTTCTCTAAGACCTCGCATTTCCTCCACTATAACATTTACCTTGTCAAAGAATGCATCGACAGATTCATTCAGGTTCATTATTAGATCTTCATACATGTTCTACAAGACTTGCATATTTGCCTCTCTGACCTTTGTATCTCCTTAATATATATATAACAGCTTTTCCCACATGGCATGTGAGGTTTTTCATGATATCACCTTTGTATAAATAACATTGGATAGGGCTCCCCATAAAGCATTGATTCCCTTTGCATCAACATCCAATTCTCTTTGCTCAGCTGCTAATAATGCACCACTATTAATATCAGTTGTGACACTGTGAATTGCTACTGTAAACACATCCATTACCAAAGATCAGAAGTAGTGTTGCATCAAAATATTCCATAGCTAAAAAGTTTTCCCACCAAATATTAGAATCCCTTTATTATTGATGACCTCCATTTGAGAGACAAACTGATATCAACCTTTCCCTCTGATACTAATTGTTATGTCCACTAGGCTAGATACCCTAAGAGGGGGGTGAATCATGGTATGAAAGATTAAAACAACTTCCCCTTTTGATCTTGTTTGGATGTTAGAAAAAAATATATTCTCTCTCCTTGATGATGCAGAGTATGAATAAACTGTAAAATATGAAATGGACACAGCGATTTTTACTTTGTTCACCCTCACTGGGCTACGTCCAAGGAGCATATACCTGCAGTGTGCTAATATACCAAATCCACTATAAGCGCAATGATATTTACAAGTTTGAAGTAGACTCACTGTCCCTCCGAGTTTACAACCACTAACAATTTGAGAAATCCCTGCTCTCTCAACTAAATTGAGCTCACTGCTTCTTCAAAAGATCCACTCACAGTTTATGGACATGTAGGTCTCTTCATTACCACTAATGAATGTATCCTCCACTATATGTAGATGCTCTATTGAAGTATAAATGTCATCCACTAATGAATACCCCTTTTTCCTCTGAACATAGGGAAATTCCTTTGAAAAACCCTTCTCAAATAACCCTACTTCGTGAGGCTCCCAATTTCATAAATCTCAAACAATCCTTCGTGAAGCTCCTACCTTTTCACGAAGCACTCTCGCGAAGAAAAAGTCATCACAGAGAGACTTCCCTTGGGAAGCTCACTAAGGAAACGATAATCTTGAAACTTTTGCGGAGATAGATTATCTGCCGCGAAGCTCTTCCTTCACGAAGAACACGACCTTCACAAACTACCTTCATGACCCGAGACCAAAGTATTTTCTTTGAAAACTCTCTAATTCTCCTGAGGGGGTGAGGTCAATTTATAGGAGATTCCACTGACCCTCAAGACTTCCACATGAACTCAACGCCACGTTATCTCAAATCGTGATGCTTCGAAGTTCCCTCCAAAATTCTATCAAAATCGCGAAGCACCATGAAAATTTTCCAATCGCAGAGCTCATCGTAGTCATGGAGGATCCGATAAATTCCTTCGCGCCTTCGCCGAGAAGATCCACTCGCAATTCCCTTCACCACCGCAATGCTCTTCAATGCTTCCATTCTCAAAGTTCATTTTCATATCGAAGCATCACCATCAACATTCTTCTGGTCTCCGCGAAATCCAATCCATGAATCCTATCTTTGCGAAACTCATGCCTTTGCCATATTTTGAGGAGATATTGAAGGAAATCCATATTTTGCTGTGCTCACCAAAATCCAAATTTTGGACCCCAAAAATTTAGAAAACACTAGAAAATGAAACCTCCTTCTATTTGTTCTTTTATAAAACTTCCAGATCATCCATTCCTTTGTCATGGTTCTTTGTCAACATGAATTGTCAATAGAATCTCAAGAACTTGACAATTCACCATGGAAACCTCCTTTGTCAACGAAGACAATCAACCCAAAAATGTTGCAATGTTACCTTGAAGGATTTTTTACCAACAAGTAATGTGTTATCCCAGCCAATATCTCTAACATATGGTCAATGGAAGGGATAGGGAAATGATATTTTAAAGTGACCAGATTCAACTTCCTAAAATCTATGCACACTCTCCAGCTATTCTGAATTCTCATAAGGATTAATTCATTTTTTTCATTCCTCACAATGGTTAGGCCAATTTTATTTGGGACTACATGGAAGGGGCCAACCCATTGTGAATCTAATATGGGATAGATGATCCCATATTATAACAGGTTCTCAATCTCTTTATTGACAACCTCCATCAGGGTGGGGTTCAACCTCGTTTGGGGTTGTCTGAAAGGTTTGGAATCACCCTCAAGAAAAAATCTATGGGCGAAAATTTGGGGGTTTATTCCTGATATGTCACCTAATTTCCACCATATTTCTTGGAAATTATCTCTCAAAATCTCAATAAATGATTTTTCTTGAGTTTCAGATAGATTATTAGAAATTATTAAAGGTAATTTCTCTCCCTCCATAAGGTAATCATATTTTAAATCAGCAGGGAGTGGTTTTAATTCTAGATCAGGGGGATTATAAAGGGATGAAACTAAATTGAGGGTACCAACTTCCAATGGTTTTACATCCTTCACATAAGAAATTATATCATCTTCATCATCATCTAACAAATTATCAATGAAATCAGATTTTTCCTCTTCTTCCCACATGAAATTAGAATCTCTAGTGCTTTAAAAATCCACATGTTCAGTGATATTTTTAATGGAAACATTATCTTCTAATGAAAATAATTCGTGAAACATACCTGATTCTTCAAATGGTTCTATACCATCTTTATGGGAGAGTGCGAAGAGTGAATGATCATCTGATGGGTGCCTCATGGATTAAAAAATATTGAAGCGAACAATGCTGTCTCCAAACTCCATGGTAAGTGTCCCTTTATGAAAGTTGATGATGGTTTTGGCCATCTTCCAGAAAAATCTCCAAACAATTATGGGTGAGTGTGATGGGATCCTATCATCTTCCATATTCAACACATAGAAGTCAACAGGGAATAAAAGAACTTTGAATTTTACCTGGACATCCTCCAAAACTCCTCCTGTGAAAAATGTGGATCTGCTTGCAAGCTGGACCACCACTCTTGTGGGCTTCATGTCTCCAATATACAAAGAAGTATATACCAAGTGAGGGAATACATTAATTGATGCACCTAAATCACACAAATCATTATATAAACTTAATGAACCAATGGTCCATGGAATAGAAAACATCCCTAGATCTTAATATTTAGTTGGAAATTGTGGAGTGATAAGGGTTGAGACACTTCTTCCCAAATTGATCCTCTTATTACCTTGAAGTCTTCTTTTCTTGGTGTAGTGATCCTTAAAAAATTTAGCATACTTTGGAATTTATTTGAGTGATTCAAGCAGAGGTATGTTGATTTCCACTTTCTAAAGGTGCCTAGAATTTATTTTAGCAGTGCTTCTTCTTGAAACCTCTTTGATTCAATCATCTTTGATAGAAATGGTGGGGGATTTCTTTCTTATCCCTTTGTTTCTATTGAAATTTTGTTTATTGTTTCTTCTTTCTTGTACTATACTTAACCTCCTCCTCTTTCATATGTTCTTATAGATGCATTTTCATAGAATTTTCATCATTTCTAACTTCTTTTTCTCCCAGATCAGGTATTCTTGTTTTATGTTCAATGGTGGATGGTGGTGGGAGTTCGTTTCCACTTCATGTTGTTATCATACTGACAATATATTTTGGGTTTGGGATTGTTTGGTAAGGTATTTTACCTAGATGTTTTTTCAGAAAGTCCATGATACATTCAAAATTGTTGGAAAGATATTTAACAGTGCCCTTCAACCCCTCAAACTTAGATTTTTGCTGCTGGATCTGAATTGGAGGTTGTGCACTGGTGGATGGCTACTCATAGGTTCTTTGGAAAGTGTTTGGTTTTTGGTAAAAAGGCTGGTTATAAGACTGATTTTGTTAAAATAATGGTGTGTTCTGGAATTTATTCTGGAATGGTGGTTGGGTTTGAAACTGGTTTTCATACGGGGGGTCTACCTTGATTATGCTGATTTCTAAACACATATTCGACTTGGTTAGGATATCTCCATCCTTGATTTAGTTTTAACTATCTTGGATGAAAGGCTACCACTCATGTTTCCATTCCCTATATTTTAGAGCATTGGTCAGTAAAATGGTCATGTGATGAGAATAAAACACATACCTTAGCTGGCTCTTGTTGATCACTAACTTGCTTCACGACCATCTGCCTCACTATACTAGTTTTCTCTTCAATCCTAGTTTCTAGTAAGGGGGATGCATGAGCAGTGTGTACCTTATGAATACCTATTGTTCTAATACCTCTTGTTCCAAACTGATGGGAGTTCTGGGAAATCTTTTGAATCAAGCCCTTGGATTCTTCTGGTGACTTGTCAATCAATGCACCTCCAGATGATGCATCAAGAAGTTTTCTATCATTTTCCAGTAGTCCTTGATAGAAGAAGACTAGAAAGTGATATTCCTTAATGTTTTGATGTGGGATGCTAGCACATAGAATCTTAAATCTCTCCCAATACTCATAAAGGGTTTCCCTAGATGATTTTCATATGACATAGATTTCCTTCCGAATGGTTGTTCTTCTAGAGGAGGGGATGAAACTTTTCATAAAACATATTACCAGGTCATTATAGTCATGATTGTCTCCTGGTTGTAGGCTGTACAAACATTATTTTTCAACCCCATCCAATGAATATAGAAATTCTTTCCACTTTACCTACTCCTCAGAAACTCCATGGGGTCTGAAAGTTGAGCAAATATGTGTAAACTCTTTAATGTGTTTGTTTGGATATTCATCATCCAAACCATGTAAATTTGGAAGAAAATGAATCATGTTAGGTTTCATTTCCAAATTATTTTGTAACACTGACATGGAAAGTTGACTGTTTTGATTAAGGAATTGTGGTTCACAGAGCTCTCTGAGAGTTGTGTTTTGATTTTCATCCATAATGACTTGCTCAGAGTGAACACTAGAAGTTTCACTTCAGTATGTAAGTGGAACTTACTCAAATTTAGATTAAAAATTAATTTTTCTAAGTCTATTCAATGAGGATATTTCAATTTTAGGATCTATGGGTAAAGGTTCAGTTTTTGAGGTTCTAGTCATACAATTTTGAAGAGAAAAGACGAAAAGAGAAAGGAATGAAATGAAAAGAAATGATGGCGCTACATCCCCGGAAACAACGCCATGTTTTGACATGTACCTATCGTGGGGTGTGGAAAAAAAAATATAACCTAATTTAAAACGTATTATATTGGGTTACCTAGGTTATCTCAAAGAGGAGTGCTCAATGATAGTGTTTGTCACATAAAATTAAAGGAAGAAGTGATGTTGTTTTTGAAATTGTTTGATTTTGATAATACAAGAAAGAAACTGAATAAATTAAAGAAATTAAGTGAAATTTTTAAGACTAATTGAAAAATTATTTTATTTAAATCATTGATATGAAATGGTGATTAGGTTAGGGTCGTTTTTTAAAATTTAATTCTATCATAGTTCACTTTACCCAATTCTTTTTTACTATGTCGTTAAGAGTGAGAATCTAGAATCGTTTCTCCTCACTCCCATGGTCAAATAATAATGTTAGAATAAACCTTACTAAAACCTCAGATTGTTCTACTCTCCTTGAAATGTGTAATAGAGTTTTAGAGAATACCCCCAATTTTCTTAGTCAATTCCCAATCAATTCTTGTACATCCCAAGCAATCAAGAACATTCACTACTCCTCCCCCACATACTGGTGATCACCATGTACTTCACCACTAAGTCCTACTATATTCCATCATATATAAACCAGAACATAGTGAAGGGAGATATTGATACTTAACCAAATAAAAATAAACAACCGAATCTAAAATCAGATACAATCGTACATGACAATAAAAACTGTAATAAAAAATTGAAACTAATTCGCAGAAGAGAAAAGATGATTTTAAAACATTATGTTCAAGAACTCAAGTATTAAAAAAGGGTAAACCTACCCCTCCCTAGTCACTCAGAAGATCTACCCACCATGGTAAGGGTAAATGAGTTTACGTGGGAAGAATAATTCATTAAAAATATATGAATAACAAAAGAAAGAAAAGCAATAACAGAAATTTTGATCCTCTAGAATCTGTCCTCCAGAAGTTTTCCTCTGTTATGCCCAGCAGCCACCCGAACAAAGACAATATTCCTTCATATAAGATGTAGGAAATTGAACTGTATATTGATCCTCAAAATATAAAATCCTTTGGACATTAATAAATGACAATAGGACTTGGTTAGTTAGTTTAACATATTCTGGCAGCCAAACACTATTTCACCCACTCCACTTGGATGTACCTAAAAGATTCCTTGATGAGCATATTATTTTATGAAATTTAATGTGAACTATACCTTGAATGTTATTAGCCATAACCAGATGAAATAATCCTATATGATGGTTGGTTGAATGAGATATCTCATATTTAATGCAGTGGGGTCAATTCGGCCAGCCGAACTGATTTCTCCATTTGATTAATTTTTCTGTACCATTGGGTTTTGAATTGAGTCTTGGTTAGAAGAAAAAAATTGAAACCCATGAGCATATGAGGCCTAAAAATGGATTCACTTCAATAGGGCCAATATTATAAAAGTTAGGCTCGAAAAAACAAAAGCTATATAAAATAGTAAATTTTACAGAATTACCCTATTTTCACATTTTATCCCAAAATACACCAAAAACACTTAAATGATGAAAATATACTGAAATTGAAGAATTGGGTGGGATTAAATCATTGAAAAAATATTAATAATAATGAAAATATTAACTCTATAACCCAATAACTACTATAACACACATTTTCATTAATAAATCTATCAATCAATTATGGGAAAATTAATAATTTAAAATATATTCATTATTCACTATTCAAATTCCTAATTTAATGTTAAACATGAATTTTTTATTTCAAATCCAAATCATGGGTTTTTATCAAATTCATTCCTTTATTGTCATGTTTCATTTAAATCAAATTATCACATGAAATCCCTCCACATTCCAAGCCATATTTTCTCAAAAATCATTTAATATCTCAAGACCACCCAAGATTGGTTTTTATTTCACAAATCCAAACATTGGAAATCTATCGCCAAATAATTTTTTTAAAAATAAAAGATCTAAATTCACTATGAAAAAATCAACAATGGATGGTTTCAATTGTATGGAAAAATAATTATACAACCACGTACCATTAATCACATGATCAGTCAAACAATTGGATTGGGAAACACCAACGAAGACCTAAAGATAAGGAAGATCTAGGTGGAAATCCCTATAGTCACAATCTATCAAGTCAAGATTGAAACCATAAACAAAAAAAATATTTGTTACACTCATTGATGGATAGAATACAATAAATTTAAAATATAATAAATGTGATTATGATTACCTAAGAGATATCAAAAACATCTACCACTGCTTTGATTTGATAATAATGGAGGATGTTAGAGCCAAATACCTCTTGAGAGGCTCCAAAAAAGCCAAAAGTTTGGATTACAGTCAAATAGAAGGTCATTTGGAAATAAATATGTTATTTTAATTGTATTCATTAAATATAGAAGGTCACACAACATTCCCCCATGGCCATAGAAAAAAGGGGTAAAAATAGTCCTGACCATGGCATAACAACTCCATACAACACTGCAACCGCTCCTAGTCAACTGGCCTCCTCAAAAAACGTCATAGAACTTACTAGATATAATTTATGTCAAGTTAAGTATTCAAAAAATAACATGAACCATGTCATAGATCAACTTAAAATGTAATAGGCTCCTCAAACCACATCCACATCTTAGGTGTACCCTATGCTAGAGAACTACCTGATTTGGAAGAAGCTTAAAAACACACACTACCAAAACCTAGTGGTCCCTACTATAACCATTTCATATTTGGTAGGGAAATAAAATCCACATTACCATGGGTCTAATATATAGAAAATTCAACATTCCATAGTCTTGAACACTTCATTGTTTAACCCCTCACCTCCATGGTGTAACCCCAATAAAACACTAAAAGTTCTTAAAAACATAAGAAAACATAAAAGTACAACCAAATAAAAAGGGAATAAAAAGAAGTGGAATATGTAGTAAATAATATTGTTAATGATACATCAAATCCTCCCCACTATAAATACATTTTTCTCATAGAAATCATGTCAAGAAGAATCCATCTTGAAGATATTATTCCACTAATCTCTCATTAGTGACTCACTCTCCCATGAATAATGTGAATCAAAACCATGCTTCCATTGGACACAGACCAAATGTATAGACTTCCTATGAAGGAACATTTTATCAAAATCAAAAATAATGATTGGATGCTCAGTCACATATTGTAACGCCCCGACCCTAGTTACCCAGAGTCGGTGCATTATTACATAACATTGGCATGATCACAAGAAAGATCAAATCTCTAAAGACCGATTGGTTTAGTAGCCTTGGAAGCACTAGAAATATTCATAAGTTTTACATTACATCATAAAGTGAAAAACTACTACGAAAACATAATGTCTCCATAGTCCACACTATTATCCCCTCATAATATCCCTACAGGTCATTCATAACTTACTTCTTCACATCCTGGGAAAAATAAAACATAGAAAAGGGGTGAGCTCAAATGCCCAGTAATGATAACAATATAGCGGAACATTCAAAAATAAGCATAAACAATTAAGGCAATGCATTACTAAAACAAAAGGCTTTTAAACTTGAACTTCAACATAGTATGGCAAAAGTAAAATGAAATAATGCCATTTACTTGTTCACATGGATATTCTACTAATCGAATAATCACATGCAATATCAATAACCACTTTCATAATGTTGGAATGCAAAATTCTAAACTTTAATTTCTTTGTCAAGGCCTCATCCCAAGACCATGGGGATATCTATAACCGGAACCCAACTCGGAGTGCCTCTAATAACCGGACACCAACCCGGAGTGCCTCTAATAACCGGACACCAACCCGGAGTTCCTCTAATAATCGGAGACCAAACTTGAGTTCCTCTAATAACCGGAGACCAAACCGGAGGGCTTACATTTACCGTTCACCAACCCGGAACATACTTGTCTAACACATTCATCTGAATGAAAGGTTGAAATATAACATAAACATTCAGATTAAAAATAACTTATGAAATGTCAATACTTTAAAAATAACCATGAGTGACATAAGAATAGCTTATCCACAGTCAAAAATATCACAAAACCTTCAATACAATATAGAAGTTTTGTATCATAATAAATCAACCTCAAATAAGCTTAACAACCATCAAAGGATGTTGACATAGATGAAATCAAAACTATTTTAGAGAAATATCTCTTTTTTTAAAATAATTTTAAAAGTAACATAATTATAATACATTCAATTTGAAAATATTCTTATAAGCATGTAAGGGAAGCTTTGACGATTTTATAACGGCGATAAATAGCCTCACCCGCCGTATAAGTTAAAAAAACATTCTTACCTTAAATTTGTCGAAAAGGTTAAAAGTGCCTTGTTTGGAAAAACGATGGAAAGATTCCTTTCGAAACACATAAGGGTATAAATGACTTTAACCCATATTCTTGCAAATAGTAAAAATGTTTTGAAATACATTATTAAGAAACATGGATGTGGATGATAAAGAGATCCCAGTAGATTATTACGTATAAAAAACCTCAGATAATGAAGAGATTGTGAAATAACACTTACCAATTTGGTAACTTATGAAACATACAACCCATGAAAGAGGTATCATAAAATGAATATGTAAATACACATAAATTAGAGTGTATTACACAAAGAATATAATTATGGGCAGTACATACACCACACAAAAGGTAATGGTGGCAATATGGCATGAATCTCACGGGAATAAGGAGTGAGATGAAAACCCCTTACCTTGTACTTTTCCTTGGTTGGGGTAGGTTAACCTCCTATATAATGGTGAAATAATTGTTGTTAAATTATACAATAATATACATTAATATTATATCATATATGATCTTTTAATATTGATTTGATAATAATATCTTAGTATTATTGTTGTTTCGGGTGTTAACTTACTTGTTTTCTTTTATATGTTTTGTTACGTAAGCCATGTTTGTAATGGATAGTTTGTATATTATTCATATCCAGAATGATATGAAGTCCTTAAACATCATTTTTAAATCATCAAATGATAATTATACTTGAATGAATACGATAGAGAATGAATCTCATCGCGTTCGTGGAGACGGTAGTCCGTACGTACGCACGAGCGACAATATCATTCTTTTGAAATAATATATAAATGGTTTTTATATCATATATACAGAATCATTAACATGTTATATTTATTGTTTACATGAGTTACATATAATTATTATACCCATCCAAATAATAATATATTGAATAACAATTACACTACGATGTGGAGACGGTAAGCCGTACGTACGCACGTATGGTGACATGTTATTCAAAGGGTGGATAGAATACTGAATATGGTTGTAAGAAATTTATAATAACATCACAGTATATATATGATACTGGAGTTATTATTTTAGAATTGTAATAACAAAGGAATAAGAAGTGGAAGAAGAAAGGAACTTTGAAAAGGGTGGTGAAATCATTACCTCTTCTTCGGGTTCTTCCTTTTGATTTGATCAAAAGGGCTCCTTAGGTTGCCTTTCTGATCAAACTAAGGCCTCTAGGTTGTATTGAGGGAAGTTGGGAGATTATTTGGGCAGATTTTTTCCGAACCAAAAGGTTTTGAAGGTGTGAAGAAATGAGAAGGAGGAGTTCCATTTATTAGAGGGGTGAGGGGCACCTTTGGAAAAGCTAGAAATATTAGTTTATAATAAATTTATATTCGGTTTATAATGGCTCCAAAGTTGATTATTTAAATTTTAAGGTGGGGAGGGGTCTAAAAAAACTCAACCAATAGAATTTAGACAGGTTTGGATACTTATATTAACCTTATCTTTAAGTATTAACTCTAAGTTAATTAGTTTAACTTTTACAATGTCTCTTTGTATTTTTATATAATATGGTTAATAAACTTACTATATACTTCCAAGAGACCCCAAAGTGGTCCATTAATGAGACACCTATCATGATATAAGTCTCTTTGCCGAACCTTAGATTTTTAAGAATTTAATATCAATTAATAATATAATATTTGTTTTAAGAACTCTTTTATGTCAATTTTGACACTATTCAATAGTTGATTTTTGTGAAACTCATAATAGATTGATTACTTCGAACAAAGTCAATTAAATCAATAATAATATATCATATTATCCTATAAAATTAGTTTAATTCATTAAAAGGTTCATATTATATTTATTTGGGAATTTATAATATCAATTATTTTAATTTTTCACTATTATAGTAATTACTTCATCATCATTGTGTCATAAATAAATTAAATTATTTAATGTCTAAAAATTATAAATAAAATATCATTATGTAGGAAATCGTTTTATATTTCTAATAAATATTTATAATCTAAAATCCAACATATATAACCCTATGTAAAAATTGTTTTTCTAAAAGATATATGCTTGTGTCATTTTTGTATTCATTTTAACTTAATTAAAATAATGTGTCCCTATCACCTACAAGTGGCACCATGGGGTCCCAAAATCGACCCAAAGATGCCTATGGTCGAACATGTATCAACCAATAAGGCTATGACACGTTTTAGGGTTATTTAGTATTATTATAATATTATTTTTTAACCCTTATTTACCGGATTTACCCTTAACCATTGTAAATAAAATATTTACCGCAGTAATTATTCAAAATGTCTAAAAATAAAAGTTACCTATTTACAAAATTTGAACATCCCGATTCCAAATATGGAATCCATTTTTCTAAATTCAAAACACAGAAGTGGTAGAAATTAATTTAAAATTAATTCCCGCTGTCAAAACAAAAAGCGTGTTTTTAAGAGATAATAACTATCAAAAGATTGACACTTGTTTATGTTTGGTTTAATTGTAAAATTATTTCCAATAACCAACATTATATTAAATGGTAAAAATATATTCTAAATATACTTTAAAACCACTCAAATTCATAATTTATCACTATTAATTATTTTGATTAAAAAAGTTTTTTTAATTAAAATTTAGTAATTTTCACTATTCATCAAAATATGAAAGTTATCCGAAAAGTACCAAAATTTCACCTTAGGATAAATTCGATACTCCGAATCCAAAAATGATGTCTATTTTGAGAGATAAAATTTCTAAAATTTTAAAAGGTAGGTATTACTATTAATAATGGCTAGTTTGATTGGTTGTGGTGTGTTAGAACTCGAAGTTGCGTACAACACACGCTACTGTATTATTCAAAGGAAAGCGTATCGTGGAAGCTGGGGATGTTTCATTTTAAATTTTTGGATGTCCCCCATTTAGTAAAAAAGTTTAAAATATTGTATTTAAAAAGGTTTCACTATTAAAATTCGATAAAAGTGCAATGCTGAAAATGAATCTGTTCTTGCATTATGTCTAAGAAACTCATAATATGGATTCTAATATTATAAGGATTATATAAAGTTTAAAATTTAGTTAATACTATTCATAACCTCTTTTAATGGCTTTTTTTTGGTAAGTCATGGTGTGATTGAACTCGGTGTTGCGTGTAGTGCAAGTTATTGAATTATTTTGAAGAAATAACACACTATGAAATCTTGGGGTGTTACATTCTCCCCTCCTTCAATAAATTGCGTCCTCGCAATTTGAAATTGTTCTTTGAAAATAAATGGTTGAAAATAGAAAATATATTTGTGGGAAAACCCACATCGGAAATTGGGTTACTAAAATTTAGTCTTAATATGAGGAAAAGAGAAATGAAAGGGTCACCACCAAATTATGATCTCGATTAGGAGAACATTGGTGGAAATTAGAGACATATAATTGGAGGAAAAACGTAAATATTTATAGGTAGTGATTGAGGTCATCAATCACAAACAAGTATAAAATTGAGGTCCTTAAACTCATCAATCTATGATGATTTGAAATACCATCGGTTCAACAAAACATAGGGTATTGGGATAACACATTTTTTACGTTTCAAAATATCTTAGTTGAAATCCCACATCGAAAAATGAATTAATGAGGCCTCTATTTAAAATAAAGAGTGGAAAGTATGAAGATTACCGAAAATAACACATACTAGGGTTCCATGTAGGAAAATATGGATATGGAAGAGAAATATAACCATCAATTATCTGATGGAGAGTGGTAGAGAACATGGATATGAAAAGGCCAACAATCCCAAAGCCATAAATTAGTGATGATTTAAGGTACCATCTAGGACAAAAATTTTGTTCTAAGTTCCTTTTATTAATGTTGAGGAATTTATTTATGAGATTGGTTAAGATCATAAGGAGATATACTTACTTTATAATTAGAGTTTTATCCATCAATAAATTTCTATCACAAACTCATCTTTCACTCTAAAAGATAATAGAACGTAATTTTTTTTTCTATTTATACTATTCGTACAGGGTTCCAAAATAAATGAATTTATAATTCATCTACCAGATCTTTTAAAATAAACTACATTATTTAATCCAGGACATCTCGTGGGCTAGTGGTAGGTGATACACCCTTGTCGCCCTTCGGTTGCGGGTTCAAGTCTCGCAGCCTTGCCGGACGCGACGGGTTGCCGCCCGACCTCCGGGTTGTCCTTTTATGGCAATCAAAAATAATCCAAACTAGAACTTTTCAAAATACTTCTGTCCAAACTCACAGTCCAACATTTATAAGGAAGTTAAACATAATTTAGATCCTTTTTACCCCATAATAGAATATGAATACCTTCATCGTGTATTCTTTTAATACACTGAAACATCCTGAATTACCATATTCCTTATTGATTACATTTATGCTCCCTTATTCCATATAGAATACTGGATATACTTCATCAATCCAAAAATGTTTTAAACCCCAACAATGATGGAATATACAAATCATTAATCAGTTCCAAGGTAGTCAAGAATATCCAATATAATTTATTCAAAACAATCATGTATTATTCCAAAATCACTACCTCGGTATTAGAACTATATTATGGTTTATCATTCTCTCAACCATATATTTTCCAAAAATTTATCCTGCTATTGAGTCACTTTTCTTTCTTCCACACAATCTCAAGTCCTTAATGAAATAGTACTGCAGTACAATCCTTATATACTCCATAATTATTATAACAAGCACATTGTTGATACAACACTCAATTGACATAATCAACATAAGAACTCTAATCATTCCTCTTCATCTGTGGTAGTATCATAACTTGATTATTATCTAATAGCATCATTTGCGGTATAGTCTGATGACTAGGACATAGGTTCGCGTAGTGTCCAAACTCCTTGCAAATGAAGCATTGTACATTTGAAACCATTTTCTTACCCTTGCAGTCATGTACTTTGTGCCCTTTTCCTCCATACTTATAACAAACTCCCATTCCTTTCAGGCAAGTTCCAGGGTGTTTCTTTCCACAGTTATCACATATGGGAAAATTATTCTTTTCCCTATTCCCTTTATCCATATTTCTCTCTTCCATCCTTTTCTTCTCTTGCTTCCCTTCAAAGCCATAGGACTCAGTAAAATCTTTACTTATCTTATCAACACATGATATTATTTCTTCATATGATGATAATACATGCGAGACTATTTCTCTTGTAAATTCTGGCTTAAGACCATGATATATATGATCCTTCTTTCTCTTTGTATCATGTGCATTGATAGAGTTCTCATTCCTTCTACTGGGCTCCATTTCTAAACAATGGAATACATTAGATTAGTTTATGAATAACAATACCTAATCCCAAACTTGTAAAACACATAACATAAATTAAATAGTTTATGGATATAATCCATAATCATAAAAATGTCTCCTTTGAGGAATTATATACTCATAAACCCTTCATAATGATTTGTAAAGAAAATGAGAGTTATCCTAAGCATATCCCTCGGGAGGGTCGTAACCAAGAGTGCAGCAAGGCCCGTTGTCATGCACCATTTCCCGTTCGAGTCTAGCTCAAAGCAGTGTTTTCGGGTTTTACCCCTAGGTACATCTGTGCCAGAGCCGCCTCTACCTGCTCATATCCAGATAGGGATGTATTGCTCGGAAAACTCACAAAATCTCTACAATACCAAAATTCTAGGAAGTTCTACTATACTAATCTTTAAAATTCATCTTAAACCTATGTGATCTAATCAGAGTGTATCTAAATCTAGCTTCCAAGGTTTGTACTAAACTTCCTCTGATACCAACTGTAACGCCCCGACCCTAGTTACCCAGATTCGGTGCATTATTACATAACATTGGCATGATCATAAGAAAGATCAAATCTCGAAAGACCGATTGGTTTAGTAGCCTTGGAAACACTAGATATATTCATAAGTTTTACATTACATCATAAAGTGAAAAACTACTACGACAACATAATGTCTCCATAGTCCACACTATTATCCCCTCATAATATCCCTGCAGGTCATTCAAAACTTACTTCTTCACATCCTGGGAAAAATAAAACATAGAAAAGGGGTGAGCTCAAATTCCCAGTAAGGATAACAATATAGCGGAACATTCAAAAATAAGCATAAACATTTAAGGCAATGCATTACTAAAACAAAAGCCTTTTAAACTTGAACTTCAACATAGTATGGAAAAAGTAAAATGAAATAATGCCATTCACTTTTTCACATGGATATTCGACTAATCGAATAATCACATTCAATATCAATAACCACTTTCATAATGTTGGAATGCATAATGCTAAACTTTAATTTCTTTTCCAAGACCTCGTCCCAAGACCTTGGGGCTATCTGTAACCGGAACCCAACCCGGAGTGCCTCTAATAACCAGACACCAACCCAGAGTGCCTCTAATAACCGGACACCAACCCGGAGATCCTCTAATAACCGGAGACCAAACCGGAGTTCCTCTAATAACCGGAGACCAAACCGGAGGGCTTACTTTTACCGGTCCCCAACCCGGAACATACTTGTCTAACACATTCATCTGAATGAAAGGTTGAAATATAACATAAACATTCGGATTAAAAATAACTTATGAAATGTCAATACTTAAAAAAACCATGAGTGACATAAGAATAGATTATCCACAGTCAAAAATATCACAAAACCTTCAATACAATATAGAAGTTTTGTTTCATAATAAATCAACTTCAAATAAGCTTAACAGCCATCAAAGGATGTTGACATAGATGAAATCAAAACTATTTTAGAGAAATATCTATTTTTTTTAAATAATTTTAAAAGTAACATAATTATAATACATTCAATTTGAAAATATTCTTATAAGCTTGTAAGGGAATCTTTGAAAATTTTATAACGGCGGTAAATAGCCGCACCCACCGTATAAGTTAAAAAAAACATTCTTACCTTAAATTTGTCGAAAAGGTTAAAAGTGCCTTGTTTGGAAAAACGACGGAAAGATTCCTTTCGAAACACATAAGGGTATAAATGACTTTAACCCATATTCTTGTAAATAGTAAATTTTTTTTGAAATACATTATTAAGAAACATGTATGTGGATGATAAAGAGATCCCAGTAGATTATTACATATAAACAACCTCGGATAATGAAGAAATTGTGAAATAACCCTTACCAATTTGGTAACTTATGAAACATACAACCCATGAAAGAGGTATCATACAATGAATATGTAAATACACATAAATTAGAGTGTATTACACAAAGAATATAATTATGGGCAGTACATACACCACACAAAAGGTAATTGTGGAAATATGACATGAATCTCACGGGAATAAGGAGTGAGATGAAAACCCCTTACCTTGTACTTTTCCTTGGTTGGGGTAGGTTAACCTCCTGTATAATGGTGAAATAATTGTTATTAAATTATACAAGAATCATATACATTAATATGATATCATATATGATCTTTTAATATTGATTTGATAATAATATCTTAGTATTATTGTTGTTTTGGGTGTTAACTTACTTGTTTTATTTTATATGTTTTGTTACGTAATCCATGTATGTAATGGATAGGTTGTATATTATTCATAACCAGAATGATATGAATTCCTTAAACATCATTTTTAAATCATCAAATGATAATTATACTTGAATGGATACGATGGAGAATGAATCTCATCGCGTTCGTGGAGACGGTAGTCCGTACGTACGCACGAGCGACAATATCATTCTTTTGAAATAATATATAAATGGTTGTTATATCATATATACAGAATCATGAACATGTTATATTTATTATTTACATGAGTTACATATCATTATTATACGCATCCAAATAATAATATATTGAATAACAATTACACCACGACGTGGAGACGGTAAGCCGTACGTACGCAAGTATGGTGACATGTTATTCAATGGGTGGATAGAATACTGAATATGGTTGTACCATATTTATAATAACATCACAGTATATATATGATACTGGAGTTTTTATTTTAGAATGGTAATAACAAAGGAAGAAGAAGTGGAAGAAGAAAGGAACTTGGAAAAGGGTGGTGAAATCATTACCTCTTCTTCGGGTTCTTCCTTTTGATTTGATCAAAAGGGCTCCTTAGGTTGGCTTTCTGATCAAACTAAGGACTCTATGTTGTATTGATTGATGTTGGGAGAGTATTTGGGCAGATTTTTTCTGAACCAAAAGGTTTTGAAGGTGTGAAGAAATGAGAAGGAGGAGTTCCCTTTTATAAGAGGGGTGAGGGGCACCTTTGGAAAAGCTAGAAATATTAGTTTATAATAAATTCATATTAGGTTTATAATGGCTCCAAATTTGATTATTTAAATGTTAAGGTGGGGAGGGGTCTCCAAAAACTCAACCAATATAATTTAGACAGGTTTGGATACTTATATTAACCTTATCTTTAAGTATTAACTCTAAGTTAATTAGTTTCACTTTTACAATGTCTCTTTGTATTTTTATATAATATGGATAATAAACTTACTATATACATCCAAGAGACCCCCAAGTGGTCCATTAATGAGACACCTATCATGATATAATTCTCTTGTCCAGACATTAGATTTTTAGAAATTTAATATCATTTAATTATATAATATTTGTTTTAAGAACTCTTTTATGTCAATTTTGACACTATTCAATAATTGATTTTTGTGAAACTCATAACAGATTGATTACTTCGAAAAAAGTCAATTAAATCAATACTAATATATCATAGTATCCTATAAAATTAGTTTAATTCATTAAAAGTTTCATATTATATTTATTTAGGAATTTATAATATCAATTATATTAATTTTTCACTATTATAGTAATTACTTCATCATCATTGTGTCATAAATAAATTAAATTATTTAATGTCTAAAAATTATAAATAAAATATCATTATGTAGGAAATCTTTTTATATTTCTAATGAATATTTATAATCTAAAATCCAACATATATAACCTTATGTAAAAATTGTTTTGCTAAAAGATATATGCTTGTGTCATTTTTGTATTCATTTTAACTTAATTAAAATAAGGTGTCCCTATCACCTACAAGTGGCACCATGGGGTCCCAAAATCGACCCAAAGATGCCTATGGTCGAACATGTATCAACAAATAAGTCTAGGACACGTTTTAGGGTAATTTAGTATTATTATAATATTATTTTTTAACCCTTATTTACCGGATTTACCCTTAACCATGATAAATAAAATATTTACCGTAGTAATTATTCAAAATGTCTAAAAATAAAAGTTACCTATTTACACAATTTGAACATCCTGATTCCAAATATGGAATACATTTTTCTAAATTCAAAACATAGAAGTGGCAGAAATTAATTTAAAATTAATTCCCGCTGTCAAAACAAAAAGCGTGTTTTTAAGAGATAATAACTATCAAAAGATTGACACTTGTTTATGTTCGGTTTAATTGTAAAATTATATCCAATGACCAACATTATATTAAATGGTAAAAATATATTCTAAATATAATTTAAAACCACTCAAATTTATAATTTATCACTATTAATTATTTTGATTAAAAAAGTTGTTTTTAATTAAAATTTAGTAATTTTCACTATTCATCAAAATATGAAAGTTATCCGAAAAGTACCAAAATTTCACCTTAGGCTAAATTCGATACTCCGAATCTGAAAATGATGTCCATTTTGAGAGATAAAATTTCTGAAATTGTAAAAGGTAGGTATTACTATTCATAACTGCTAGTTTGATTGGTTGTAGTGTGTTAGAACTCGAAGTTGCGTACAACACACGCTACTGTATTATTCAAAGGAAAGTGTACCGTGGAAGCTTGGGATGCTTCATTTTAAATTTTTTGATGTCCCCCATTTAGTCAAAAAGTTTAAAATATTGTATTTAAAAAGGTTTCACTATTAAAAGTTGATAAAAGTGCAATGCTGAAAATGAATCTGTTCTTGCATTATGTCTAAGGAACTCATAATATAGATTCTAAAATTATAAGGATTATATAAAGTTTAAAATATAGTTAATACTATTCATAAACTCTTTTTAATGACTTTTTTTTGGTAAGTCATGGTGTGATTGAACTCGGTGTTGCGTGTAGTGCAAGTTATTGAATTATTTTGAAGAAATAACACACTATGAAATCTTGGGGTGTTACACATATAAATTAGGTTCAACGTTCAACTCATACCTATTTAAAACATGTGACATGTCTGAGAGATAAATCCAATGTTATGATATTGGAAACACATTAGGAATCGAAATCAACTAAGGGAGGAAAACCAAGAGGTAATATACTATTCCAATATTATCAACAAATTCAAATGGCCTCACATATCTCAGTACAATATTCTAGTTTTTCCCAAGACATCAGTGAACTAACTAAGGTAAAACTATAAAAAACATATTTTCACCAATTGTAAACTCCAATGGTCATCGACAAAAATCAAAATAGGATTTAAACCAGTTATATTCCATAATCATTCCCTGACTAATCAAATGAATTCTTTCCATAATATACTGTGAATAAATGGGTCTAATAAAGGGTGTTTCAAAAATCACTGACCAAAGAAATGAAAATGTACACATGCATCCACACAAGCCTTCAAAGGGTTCCATAAAGATAGATTATTGGTAACTGTTATTATAGTAAATCTCAAATATTCCCAAGTTTATATCATATTCTCCACTAATGTTAATAATGGAAGAAAAAAGCATGTTTTAGAGAATATGTGTAGTTCATTATGTCTGGCCATCTTTCAATGGATGATAACCCATACTCATACTCACTGGGGATCCCAATTCCTTCTTGGGTACTCTACCAATACATGAATGAAACTGGGATCCCTATTAGATACTATAGTAGATGAAACATCATTAATTATAAAAATATCTTCCACAAAATGGCTTACCAAATCCCCAATTTTGGTTGTATCATGAATGTGAAATATGTGATATGATTTGGTCAACAAATTGATCACAAACTAAATCCCATTATTCCTATATAAGGTATGTGGAAACCCAACCAAAATGTCAATAACGATCTCATCCCACTTCCAAGTTGGCATGGGATGGTGTTGAAATAAACTCAATGTTTTTTGGAGTGTTCTTCTTATGATTATATATGTATAAAAATGAAGAAAAATGTTAGTGATGTCATATTTAATACCTATACACTATAATCATTTCCAAATATTATAGAATATATTTTTGGTACGATGGTGCATTGCCCAGTGGGAATTAAGGAAATACCATATCACATCATTTCTCACATGAAAATCCACAACATACTCATTATAGAAACACATGGCACCCATGAAATAGAATTATCAATCAACCATGGTCTCCTCACCATAAAATGTGTCCCTAATTCCGTATAATTTATCATCATGTTGATGCTCCTAAATAATCATATCCAAAAAATAGGTGTCTAATTTCATGCTCATTATAAAAATCTTGGTCACATTATTCTAGACTCCCAAATGAAACTAAGAAAAGAAAGTCATCAAATTCCACTCTTCTAATTATTCATTCATAGCATTGGTCAGATATTTCCATACCAAGTCATCAACAATGAAATTTCTATTACTAGGGGCATAGGTAATATTGAAATGAAATTTTTTTAGGAATTCCAACCAAAATATCTACCAAAGGATCAAATATATTTAACATAAGATAAATCTCATGATTTTGTGGATAGAATAAATGGTAAACTTTTACCAAAAAATGTAATTTCAAAAACTTTTAAGAGAATTCACCATGATAGGATGATCAAGATCATGGGTTGGATAGTTCTTAGCACGTATCCTAAGTTGCCGGTAAATATAGGATATCATGAGATCACCCTATATAAGAACACAACCCAAATCTAAACTAGATTCATAAAAAACTACCATATAGACCCACCCAACCTACGGAATAGTCAATTCTAGAATAAAAGTAAAAAAGATAAATCAACTCATTAAAATAACTCTGTAATATCAAATCCCATAATAACTTTACACCTTTCTGAGTGAGTTCGGTCATTAGATAATCCAACATTGAGAAATATATAATTAACCTATAGTAATACCCCACCAAACCCAAAATGAATTGAAACTAGAAAACATGTTGTCTTTGTTCCCATGTCATAACTACATTCACCTTTTTAGGATCAATTGAAATAACTTGTTCCATGATAACATGTCCCAAGAACATCCGTAATTGAATCTAGAAACTATATTTAGATATCTTGGTATAAAGTCATTGATTTCTCAAAATCATAAAAAGTTCTTTTAGATGACCGGAAGGATCCTCATAGACTTTACAATAATCCAAGATAACATCCATGAATAACACTATTACTTTATTGAGATACTCATTGAATATTTGGTCCATTAGTGACATAAATACTATTGGATAATTGGTTAGACCGAAAGGCATCACAGGGTACTCATAATGGAAATATATACTCTAGAATGTGGTATTTGGGATATTATATTATCTTAATCTCAACTGATGATAACCATCCAAAAGATAAATCATTGATAGCAACATTACCTCTTATAACTATCAAAATATACCTTCGATACAAATAAATTTATTCCTTTTATTTATTATAAATTAATTATGTTTTTTATAATAAAAAAAATGGCGAAGGGTCCTATCAAATTTACTTGAAATAAAAGCAACAAAAGTGGCATATAACAACACTAAAAATTCACCTTGTAAGTGATAGAGAAGCACTGAATATGGGAGTGAGATTAAATGACCGAGTCTTTTATCCATGCAAAAAAAGTTCTGATAAAGTACCCCTTTATCATCGCTTTTATGAATGATAAAAAGAAAACCTTTATCTATGCTTAAAATAGATCTAATAAATAGGTCCTTAACCACCACTTATAAAAGTACTGATAAAGGGGCATACTACAGTGTGTTGTGATAGAACACTGAAGCACCTGTGTAGTGTTCTGTAACAACACACCACAACACTTTAAACTCCACAAAATCTGAAATATCAATTAAAAATATATAATTTAAATAAATATAAAACAATTAAGGCTTTTTTACTGATTTTTGGCGATGCGATGCACATTTTAAATTAAAATGATACTTATATACTGAAAAAAACAATTGTAGTCATACGAGTAACACCATGCATTAGATTGAGGTGAAGTTGATTATTACACATCAAAAATGAATTATGGATCATTTTTCTAAAGTATGAAAATAATATGAGTTTGTTTTCTCAGTTTTAGTACGTCACTTTTTCATTCTTAATAAAATGTCATTTTAAATTGGAAAAAAGAAATTTGACTCATACCGATCACATTGTGTGTCAGTCTAATGGGATACTGATTATTACATTTCCAAAATGACTTATAAATTGTTTTCCTAAATTATAATGTCAATCCGAGAACGTTTTCTCGATTTTTAGTGAGGGACACTTTTCAACTAAATTATTGATTTTAATCTGATAACATACACATTGAGACATATCAGACACATCATGTACTAGATTGAGGTGTGGATGATTCTTACATGTAAAAAATGATATATGGACCATTTTACTAAAGTATCAAAATAATAAAAATGTGTTCACTTGGGTTTGAGTGGGTGAGTTGTCCTTTTTACTGAAATTGATGTCAATTTAAATTAAAAAGATCCACTTAGAGTCATATCGATCACACCGTGGATCATATTGAGGTGAGGATAATTCTTACATGACTCAAATTACATATGGATTATTGTACTAAAGTATCAAATAAATTTTAACATGTATACTAAATTTGGAGTACATCACTTTTCTTTTTTACTAAAATTTAATTTTAAATAGTAAACGCATACTTTGACTCATACCACTCACAATGTGTATCGGTTTAACCTGATACTAATTCATACATGTCAAAAATAACTTATGAATCAATTTAATAAATTATCATGAAAATATAATCTATTTATATCTTTCGAGTGAGTGATTTTTTTGAACTAAACTATCAATTTTAAATTGATAATGGAAAAACTGAGTAGGTCGGTTATCCTTTATATTAAAATTGATGTCTTTTTAAAATAAAAAGACACACTTGGAGTCATACTGGTCACACCATTCATCTGATTGAGGTATATATGATTCCTATATGTCTCAAATTACTTATATATTTATTTCCTATCGTATCAAACAATATGAATTATTTTTCATAGTATTGATTACGTGACTTGTCATTTTTTAATAAAATTGATTCCATTTTTAAATAAACAGATGCACTTGAAGTCATACATGTCATGACCCCATCCCCACAAAGTGTACCCCTCCTGGGTCGGCAATGTGAGAAGGGAGATGATGACCCCCGAGTCTCACCTCTAATAGGCCCCAGGATGGCGGCTAGCACCGAGGGTATAATAAACACACAAATGGGAGGCATTACCCTCTAAGAGAATACATTCAGAAGAGAGAGATAAGATAGACAACAACCAACTCCAACTCAAAACTGAAATATAAAAAAAACCAAAGTGCACATATTTAATTCCATGAAAAAGTAATACAACTGAAAAGGGAAAAACTGCAAGTACCCAAAAGAAAGTAAAAAAAACAGCAACCACAAGCCCAAACAGCTCCCGCAACCACAACCTAGTAAACACCAGCCTGATCTCCAACCTACTCCAATTGACCTGAAAAAAAGTTTATATATGCATAGGGTGAGTATAACAGTATACTCAGTAGGATCCTCCCTAAAGCCTCTTGTGAAAAAGTAAAGAAATCATGCTAAAGCACAGTGAACAACAAGTGAAACTAACTGGTCACCTAAACAGGTATATTAAGTTCCCAACCTCACCATGGCTACTCTCACCAAGTAAAACATACAAGAATATATCATATAATAAATAATATCAAGGGTACCCCAATACTACTTCCCCATTGGTTTTCCGCTTTGTCCCAACATCGCACGTCCTGAGCATCTCTATCTAAAAGGCTTGCCCGCAGACACCTGGGCGAATCATCACAATATGCACGTCATGCAACAAAACCACCACGTCCACACACCAAAGTAACCAGGTAGTTTCCGTGAGACATCATAGCTTTCATAATGTGTATCATACGTCAGGTATTATATTTCAAGCCATCACAGCCCATACACCGAGTAAGGATCCTCAATCCATCACAGCCTATAAACATTACACCTATAGTAGTCTATAGAAAACTATATCTAGAATATATGTGTGTGAATAACCACAATCCATTACAACCCTCTACACATATATATAGGGAAAACTAACCAATGTGCCTGCCAGTAAAAGTAACTACCAAGAGAGGATAGTAGAGCCAAAGGGGGTAGTCAGCCATCAATCCTACCACCAGAATGTTTGGCTAAAACACCCCTAGGGCTCAGAATCCCCGGGGTGTCAGTTTCCCTTTCTGAAAGGGTGGATTAGCATATAGAAACTCAAAAATTACAGAATATACTGTAACTCACAACCACACTATGGGAATAACCTAGTCTTAGACACAACTGTAGATAACGTCTCTCAGACTCTGGGCTACTACTTCTAAGAATATGTATCTTATAATCACCCAACCATTTAAGGGGATTTATTAGATTACTTCATTCCCTTTATATTAGTTCCAATTTATGTTAATTAATTCTTTAAACATTGATTAACCATGAACAATTCCACATTAAATTTCATTAGCATCACACCCAAAGTCAACTGTTCCTTCAAAAATTACAACCTCATCATTATGTTCCAGCATCTCCATCCCCATGGGTTAACACCATTTATTAAATTATTCATTATAGAAATACTTTCCCACATTCCCAGGCATTCTAGTAAAACATTATATGCTACTAAACACAAGGGGGATCAACACGGTGAGTAGATGTACTACCCATAGATTCTTTTCCACTTATAGTAAGAGCATATACCCATCCTTTTTTGAAAATCTAAACACAGAAAGCACGTGGAATACCCCCTGTATCTTTGCCTCTTTCGGAAGAAGGTTAAGTAATACCAGCTACCTTGAGCAGTGGGGAAAAGTAAAGCAGATGAAAAACCAATCAAAATTACTAAGCATCCAACAATAACATCCATTCCATTCCATCATCCCCGGTGTCCTCCCTGACACCCACATGCATAAACTGATGCATCTCACCACTCTAGGCATCATCTGTTGCTACAACCAAAAAGGCCTCCATGCCTCCACATATTACCACAACCATCCAGGCTCACATCAAAACACAATCAGCAGTAAAACAAACATCTTCAGAATTGGTCTCTTGGCCCATAAACAAACAAGAGGGTAACTCAGAACCCTACAAGAAATTATCTTTTAACAACGAACAGTTCTTTAATCCATCTTGGATTAACCAATTTATTATTCATTGGTTCCAAATTCGGGAAACCTAACCAGTAAGTTATCACAAATAAACATTCTTACTGCACTAATTTGATTAACATCAAATTACAACAAGAACCAGATTCGTTTTCATGCATCTTTATCTTTAGACAAAAATTATCAATTAGTCTCAGTTTAAATTCTTTAATGATTTCAATAAATAACAAATAGATAAGAAAAGAAAGCATAGATATCACACTATCTAGAAAAACAAGAGGCAATAACATACGATCGATATAAATTTATTTATCTGGTTAAAATATTTATTATTTCAATTCCATTTTCATCCAGGGGGATTAAACATGATAACAATACAGTTGCACGTAAAATAAAAGACAAGAAATGAATCCCCTACCTCAAATAGTTTCCCACGTTATTTATCCACACAACGGGTCACGGTCCTCCTCTCATGACAACTGCATCCAACCGAGGATGCCACAGTACGACCGTACCAACCAAACCCCAAGAAAAACCCCATTACAAGAATGTAGATTTTATTCTTTAATATGGAAATGAGAAACATGATAAGATGGTTCCCAAAGTAACGACGATAAAACATACCTTATTTTGAAGATTGATCGATATAGCTTGGGTGCATCAAAATAGAGCGGAACTAATACGAGGGGTAAAGTTTGATTGTGAAAATCCTACAGGACGGATTTAAAGGTTCTAGCGTCTCAAAACCGAGAACAAAGAGGAAGAAAAAGGGAGGAATATATCTTGTCTCTTTTGAAGATTTAATGGGGTGACGGTTTAAGATACGCTTAATTCCCCATTAAAAGTGGATCGCATTAACCCACGCGGTTTGACTAGGTAAAAACATCCCGAACCATAGGAATAATTAATATTGGATTCATGGCCTTTGAATCAGCCTTAAGAGTCCATAAAACAAGGCTTTAAATGTATTTTATGTTAAAAGAAATGTCAAAGGAGCGAATTTGTAGGAAGATGGAAACATTGTACACCTACCGTTACTGTACACCTACTGTTACTGTACACCTACCATTACTATACACCTACCTTTAGAGGTTACTGATAGAGGTTATCGATAGACCTCACCATTCTGGAAACATTTTACACCTACCATCACTATACACCCACCGTTATTGTACACCTACTGTTAGAGGTTACCGATAGACCTCACCGTTAGAACTGTTCACTGAACCTCACCGATAGAACTATTCACTCAACCTCATCGATAGAACTGTTTACTGAACCTCAATGATAGAACTGTTCAATAAACCTCACCGATAGAACTGTTCACAAAACCACACTGATAGAACTGTTCATTGAACCTCACTGATAGAATTGTTCACTGAACCTCACTGATAGAACTGTTCAATGAACCTCACCGATAGAACTATTCAATGAACCTCACTGATAGAACTGTTCACAGAACCTCCCTAATAGAACAGTTAACAAAACCTCACCGATAGAACTGTTCATTGAACATCACCGATAGAGTTGTTCACTGATTCTCACCGATAGAATTGTTCACTGAATCTCACCAATAGACTGTTTACTGAACCTCACCGATAGAACTGTTCATTGAACCCCACCGATAGAACTGTTCACAAAACCTCACCGATAGAACTATTCATTGAACCTCACCAATAGAACTTTTCACTGAACCTTACCGATAGAACTATTCACCAAACCTCACCGACAGAACATTGTTCCCTTACTATTATAGGTTACCGATAGAACTTTTCACTGATGGAACTGTTCACAGAATTGGAAATTTGGATTAGTGTTGGGGATAAGTCCCCTTGACCTCCCAGAACACTCAAACACGACATTTTCAAAAAGTAATAGACTGAAGAGGTCCGGGAAATTACATCAGATACCTCTCAAAACATTCTCATCCTCAATAATTCAAAACCCACATAAAAGTGAAAAAAAGAAATGGGGTCCGAACAACCACCCATCGAGATACCTCTCAAAAGAGAGCAAGCCACAAAAGCAACAAACGAAATTCCTAAATAAAACATGAAAGGTCTAACCACAAAGGGAATATTATTACATGAAAAGATTTAAACATCAAAAAACACTGGGTACTGAGCACGTATCTATGACTCACATTCCCAGGTACTCTTCTCCATGCCATCATGTCACCACAAGACATGAACTAAGGGAATTGAACGCCCACACAACACCTTCTCTTTGCGTTCTTAGATCTGCATAGGTCACTCCTCAAAGGTTGCATCATCATCAACACTGATCTCTCCCCAATAGATGATGTGAGATTCATCATGTAGATAACGACAGAGATGTGATACATGGAAAACATCATGTATCCGACTCATCTATGGGGGAAGTGCTACTTGATACGCCACAGCTCCAACACGAGCTAACACCTTGAAAGGCCCAACAAACCGGGGAGAAAACATACTTCCACGACCAAACCTTCACTACCCAGGATGGGTAGTCACCTTCAGAAACACATGATCCCAACATTAAACTCTAAGGGCGTCCTTATTTGATCACCATATGATTTCTGACGATCTTGCGTTGTCTTCATCCTCTCACGAATCACCGGAACCATCTCTATTGTATTTTGCACTTGTTCCGGTTCGATAATTGCGGACTCTTCAACCCCAGTATAGCACAATGGAGAATGACATGGTCGACCATACAAGGATTCAAAAGGTTCCATACTGATGGTGGAGTGAAAACTATTTTTGTAAGAGAACTCCACCAAGGGTAAGTTCCTTATCCATGAGCCTCCAAAATCAAGAACACAAGAGTGTAACATCTCTTCAAGAGTCTAGATGGTTCACTCTGTCTGAGCATCCATTTGAGGATGAAAAGCAGTGCTAAGGCATAGTTTATAACCAAAAGAAAATTGGAGACCTCTCCAGAACCTAGAGTTAAAATGAGGATCTCGATCAGAAATAATCCTCCTAGGTACTCCATGAAGTCTCACCACCTCCTCTAGATACTGCCTCGACAAAACATTCACTGAGCTCGACTACTTGATCAGTATGAAGTTGGCCGATTTTGTTAAACGATCCACTACCACCCAAGTAGCATCATGTACCCATAGTGCTTGAGGTAAACCAGTAACAAAGTCCATTGAGATGTCCTCCCACTTCCACTAAGGAATATCTAATGGCTGTAGATGACCACCAGGGAAACGGTGTTTGGCCTTCACCTTATGGAAGACTAAACATAGAGACACGAACTCTGCAACTCCACGCTTCAGCCGAGGCCAACAAAAATGACTCCTCAAAGATTAGTACATATTTTTCATGTCAGGATGTACTGCTAAAGGCGAACTATGGAAATATCTGAGAACCGTCTCGCGCATCGTCAAGGGAACAAAAATCCTTCCATGATACAACACTCATTATTGTTCATCTTATGACCAACCATCAGGGGAATCACCACAAACAACTTAGAATCTCCAGACCTCCACCTCTAGATCTCCCAATCGGGACTCTTCCACCTTCTACATCAGGGATGACTATACCATCATCTAAAAAAGACAACCTATACCCCCAACTTTTTCCATATCAATATGTAATGCAGACAGTTCTTCTATTACTCCCCAGGAATCACCGGATTCACGCAAAGCATCACTACGTGACTTTTGACTCAGTGAATCAACTAAAACATTCCATTTTCTAGGTGTATATGATATTTCGAAGTCGTATTCCTATAAGAACTCCATCCACCAATGTTGTTGTAAGTTCAAGACACACTGGGAGAAAACATATATCAAACTCTTATGTTCGGTGAAAACCACAAAGTGCTCACCAATGAGGTAATGTCTCCAAAAGTTCAGAGAAAACACCATGGCTGCCAACTCAAGATCATGGGTGGCATAGTTGCGTTCGTGGGGACGCAACTACTGAGACCCATAAGAAACAACTGACATCCACTGAATGAGAACACAACCTAACCACATATGTGAAGCATCGCAGAAAACATCAAACTGAACCCCCTCAGCTGGGAGACAAAGGACCAGAGAACTTACTAACTTCTCCATTAGATACTCAAAAGCTTCCTAACATTGATCATTCCATATGAATTCCTAATACTTCCTAGTCAAATCTGTCAGTAGAGTCGCAACTCGTGGTAAATCGGCTACGAACCTCCTGTAGTACCCTGCGAGACCAAGGCAACTTCGCACCTCTAACACCGTCTTGGGGGCTACCCATGATACAACTGCTTCTATCTTCGATGGATCCATATCTACTCTCTATTGGGACACAACATGCCACAATAAATAGACTTCTTGAGCCCAAAACTCACACTTCGACAACATCCCAAACAACTGATGTCAGCAAAGAACTCCAAAAAAGGCTTGTAGATGCTCCACATTCTCCTCTTCAGATGTGGAGTAAACAAGGATTTCATTGATGAAAACTACCATGAACTTGTCCAGGAACTAACAGAACACATATTTCACCAATCCCATGAATACGGCTAGAGCATTCGTCACGCCAAATGGCATTACAACGAACTCATAATGCCCATGACGACAACAGAAAGAATTCTTCAGGATATCCTCATCCTTCACACGCATCTGATGATATCCTGACCGCAAATCGATCATTAAAAACCAACTTGAACCTTTTAGTTGATTGAATAAATCATCAATACGTGGAAGGGGATAGCGATTCTTTATTTTCACTTTTTTTAAGAGACGACAATCAACACACAACAGCAAACTGTTGTCGGCCTTCTTCACGAACAAAACTGGTGCACCCTATTGTGACACACTTGGCCAAACAAAACCGCATTGTAACAAACCATCAAGTTGTATACATAGCACTCGTAACTCAGAAGGGGCCAACCTATATGGATACATAGAGATAAGAGATTATCCAAGATGTAGCTCGATCCCAAACTTGATCTCTCATCAAGGGGTAATGCTACGACCTCTTCTGGAAAGGCATCCGTGTAATCCTCTACGACCCTAGGAAACACCAATTGCTGAACCTCTGAAGAAATCAGTATAATCTCAGCCATCATGGATGATAAGGATGGAATGCGCCTATAACCCATCTGAGGATCTCTCTCACCAACAAACACCACTTCATCTCCATCCATACCGATTAAGACGACGTTCTTCCTGAAGCAATCCACGATAGCATACACCAAATACAACCAATACATGCCAAGGATGAAATCATATGGTTGTATTTGTAAACATATGAAATCTCCCCATGAGCGGTGTTTCCCCAACACGAGCTCACAATATCTACATACTTCAAACAAGTCAGCTCGACCTCCAACTGGAGTAGTCAACGCCAAGGGCACTGGAAGCCTCTCTACCTCAAGTCCCAAAGCATGGAAAAAGGTAGGTGATGTGAACGAGTGTGTCACTTCTGAATCAAACAAGGAATAAACCAGGGTAGAAAATAAGAAAAGGGTACCTTGAATGATGTCTGTCTCGCCTGGAGATGGAAACGCTAGAGCATGAAGCAGACCATGGCCTCTCTGACCCTAATGAAGACCACCACCACAATCGCGCTCTACTCTCTGAGGACGGGGAGCGTCATGGGACTGTCCTATGCCTGCCCCATCTACCCTATGCTAATCTAATGCTGGTGCAACTGGCTTCTGCTACTTCGACTGGAACTGCCTCAACAGAGGAACCTAGAGCATAGCGCCTAGTGCACGATGACCACTCTGAAAGGATGAGCACTCCCGCTGCTGATGGCCACAACCACCATAAGAAAAACAAGTGATTGATCCCTTGGCATAGGCATGAGAGTTGCTGACTTTGGAGAAACAAGATGTGAAGGGCTGGGACCTACCCCCGGTTGAACGGAAACTATTCTGCCCTAAAAACTGGGAACCCCAGACCACAGATCTGCTTTCTAAAGAATCATGTTGATTCCCCTCTCGTGATGATCTGGTCCAGGCCAAGGTCCTCTCGAAAACCTATGCCCTCACTAGTACCTCAAGATATATTTTCAGCATAAATGGGGAGACCTGGCACTGGATCTCTGGACGCAAAGCCTCCTTGAAATGTCTCGCCTTGGCCTCCTCATCTGGAAATAGGTCCGAAGCATATCGTAAAAGGTTCCTGAAATGGATTTCAAACTCACGAACACTAGAGCTCCCCTATCAAAGGGTAAGAATCTCATGGTGACTGGACGACTTCGTAGTCGAATAAAGCAACTCGACTCTAAACTTGTCTCAGAACTCCTCCCATGAGATGGCTGACTCCTCACGATCCCCAAGGAACAAGAACCACCACTGCCTCGCTGCTCCACGCAGCATCATCACAACCATGGATACCCAGTGATCCTTCTGAACATGGATCGAACTGAAGCCGATCTTGACCTCCTCGAACCAGTATTCCATGACTGCATCTGAAATGAATCCCTCTTACTTCTGCATACTCTGGCACCGAAACTCTCAGAGTGTCTTCCTCCAAGTGTCGTCATCGTCAACCTCTACCCTACGGTGATCTGCTGGAACAGCCTGCTGGACATTTTCCATGAAAACCTGACGAGGTCATCGACCTAGATCCATACCTATAAAATAACAACCGTTGGAGTTCCTAAACCTGGAATATGGAAGACTCAACATTAATTAATTAATTATTTTCTTTTATTAATTTTAGGTTAACCTATCTCAAGGTATACCCATTCAAACACAGGAACAAAGAAAAAATGATGCATGATCCTTTCCTAGGTCTCTACCCTGCAACCAGTATCACCTTTTTAGTAGCCATTGTAAACTTAAAGGTCCATACATAAAATCACAGGGGGACCTAAACATCTATATCTCAGCTGGTCTCCAGTGTTTGCCTCACTTTCTAAACATGAATGACACTGTTTCCCTACCAACCCATGCAACCTCACCTATGCCTAACTAAAAAATCCATCCTATCCCTCAACCAGAGCTCTAATACCACTCTGTCATGACCACCTCCCCACAAAGTGTACCCCACATGGGTCAGCAATGTGAGAAGGGAGATAATGACCCCTGAGTCCTGCCTCCAGTATGCCCCGGGTTGGCGACTAGCACCGAGGGTACAATAAACACACAAATGGGATGCATTACCCTTTAGATAACACAAGCAAAAGAGAGAGATAAGATAGAAATCAACCAACTCCAAATCAAAACTGAAATATAAAAGAAACCCAAGTTCACAAATGTAATGCCATGAAAAAGTACTACAACTGAAAGGTGAAAAACTACCAGTACCAAAAAGAAAGTAAAAACAGAAGCAACCACAAGCCCGAACAGCTCCTGCAACCACAAGCTAGTAAACACCATCCTGATCTCCGACCTGCTCCAAGTGACCTGAAAAACAGTTTATATATACATAGGGTGAGTATAACAGTAAACTCAGTAGGATCATCCCCGAATCCTCTCGTGAAAAAGTAAAGAAAGCATGCTAAAGCACATTGAACAACAAGTGAAACTAACTCATCATCTAAACATGTATACTAAGTTCCCAGCCTTACCATGGCTACTCTCACCAAGTAACACATACAAGAATATATCATATAATAAATAATATCAAGGGTACCCTGCTACTACTTCTCCACTGGTTTGCTGCTTTGCCCCAACGTCGCACGTCCTGAGCATCTCTCTCCAAAAAGGCTTTCCCGCAGACACCTAGGCGAAGCACCACAATATGCACGTCATGCAACAAAACCACCACTTCCACACACCAATGTTACCAGGTAGTTTCCAGGAGCCACCAGAGCTCGCATAACGTGTATCATATGTTAGGTATTATATTTCAATCCATCACAACCCATACACCGAGTAAGGATCGTCATCCCATCACAGCCTATACACGTTACACCTACAGTAGTCCATAGAAAACTATATCCAGAATATATGTGTGTTAATAACCATAAGACATTAAATCTCTCTACACACATATATAGGGAAAACTAACCAATGTGCCTGCCAGCACAAGTAACTACCAAGAGAAGAGAGCAGGGCCAAATGGGGTAGTCATCCTTCCATCCTCCCACCGGAATGTTTGGAAAAAACACCCCCTAGGGCTCAGAATCCCCGGGGTGTCATTTTCCCTTACTGACAGGGTGGAGTAGCATATATAAACACAAAAGTATAGAATATACTATAACTCACAACCACACTATAGGCATAACCTAGTCTTAGAAAAAAACTGTAGCTAACGCCTCTTAGACTCTGGGCTGCTACTTCTAAGACTAGGTATCCTATATGCACAAAACCATTTAAAGAGATTTATTAGATTACTTCATTCCATTTTTATTAGTTCCAATTTACATTAATTAATTCTTTAAACATTGATTAACCATGAAAAATTCCACATTAACTTCCATTATCATCACACATAAAGTCAATTGTTCCTTCAAAAATTACAACCTCATCATTATGTTCCAGCATCTCCATCCCTATGGGTTAACACCATTTATGAAATTATTCATTATAGAAATACTTTACCATATTCTCAGGCATTATATAAAAACATTATATGCTTATAAACACAAGAGAGATTAACACGGTGAGTAGATGTACTACCCATCAAGTCTTTTCCACTTATAGTAGAGAATATACCCATCCTTCCTTGAAAAGCTAAACACAGAAATCACGCGGCATACCCCGCGTGTCTTTGCCTCTTTTAGAAGAAGGGTAAGTTAGAACAACTGCCTTGAGCAGTGGGGAAACTTAATTTTGATAAACAACCAATCAAAATTACCAGGCATCCAACAATCACATCCATTCCATTCCATCATCCCTGGTGTTCTCCCTGACAGCCACATGCATAAACTGATGGATCTCGCCACTCTAGGTGTCATCTGCTACCACAAACTAAAAGGCCTATGTGCCTCCACATATCACCACAACCATCTAGGCTCACATTAAAACACAAGCAGCAGTAAGACAAAAATCTTCCCAATTGGGCTCTTGGACCTTAAACAACCAAGATGGTAACTCATAACCCTACAAGAAATTATCTTTTAACAACCACCAGTACTTTAATCCATCTGGGATTAACTAATTTATTATTCATTGGTTCCAAATTCGAGAAACCTAACCAGTAAGTTATCACAAATAAACATGCTTACTGCACTAATTTAATTAACATCAAATTACAACAAGAACCAGATTCGTTTTCACGCCTCTTTATATTTAGAAAACAATTATCAATTAATCTCGGTTTACGTTCTTTACCGATTTCCATCAAGAACAAATAGCTAAAAAATGTAATCATAGATATCACACTATCTAGCAAAACAAAAGGAAATAACATACGATCGATATCAATTTATTTAGCTGGTTAAAATATTTACTATATCAATTCCATTGTCATACAGTGGGATTAAACATGATAAAAATATAGTTGCATGTAAAAGAAAAGAGAAGAAATGAATCCCCTACCTTAAATAGTATCTCACGTTCTTTATCCATACAACGGGTCACGATCCTCCTCTTGCGATAACTGCATCCACCCGAGGATGCCGCAGTTTGACCGCACCAACCAAACCCTAAGAAAAACCACATTACAAGCATGGAGATTTCATGATTTAATATGGAAAGGAGAAATAGGAGAAGATGTTCACCAAAGTAACGACGATAAAACATACCTTATATTGAAGATTGATCGATATAGCTTGGGTGCATCAAAATAGAGAGGAACCAATCCGATGGGTAAAGTTTGATTATGCAACTCCTACATGAAGGATTGAAAGGTTCTAGAATCTCATAGCTGAGAACAAAGAGGAAGGACAAGGGGGGAAGATATCTTGTCCCTTTTGAAGATTTAATGGGGCGACGGTTTAAGATACACTTAATTCCCCATTAAAAGAGGATCGCATTAACCCACACAGTTTAACCAAGTAAAAACATCCTTAGCCATAGGAGTAATTAATATAGGATTTATGGCCTTTGAATCAGCCTTAAGAGTCCTTAAAATAAGGCTTTTAATGTATTTTACGTCAAAGGAAATGTCAAAGGAGCAAATTTGTAGGAAGCTGGAAACACTGTACACCTACCGTTACTGTACACGTACCATTACTGTACACCTACCATTAGAGGTTATCAATAGAGGTTACCAATAGACCTCACCATTCTGGAAACACTATACAGCTACCGTTATTGTACACCTACCGTTACTGTACACCTACCATTTATGTACACCTACCGTTAGAGGTTACCGATAGACCTCAACGTTATGAAAACATTGTACACCTACTGTTACTATACACCTACCGTTACTGTACACCTACCATTAGAGGTTACCGATAGGGGTTAATGAAAGACCTCACCCTTATAACTGTTCACTGAACTTCACCGATAGAACTGTTCACTCAACCTCACCAATAGAACTGTTCACAAAACCTCACTGATAGAACTGTTCACTAAACCTCACCGAAAGAACTGTTCAATGAACCTCACCGATAGAACTCTTCACCGAACCTCAGTAATAGAAATATTCACAGAACCCCACCGATAGACTGTTCACTGAACCTCACCGATAGAACTGTTCACTGAACCTCACCAATAGACTGTTCACTGAACCTCACTGATAGAACTGTTCACTGAACCTCACCAATAGAACTGTTCACAAAACCTCATCAATATAACTGTTCATTGAACCTCACCGATAGAACTGTTCACTGAACCTCACCGATAGAACTCTTCACTGAACCTCACTGATATACTATTCAATGAACCTCACCGATAGAACTGTTCACTAAACCTCACCGATAGAAAACTGTTCACTTACCATTATAGGTTACTGATAGAACTCTTTACTGATGGAACTGTTCACAGAATTGGAAATTTTGATAAGTGTTGGGGATAAGTCACCTTGAACTCCCAGAACAGGCAAACACCACATTTTCACAAAGTAATGGACTGGAGAGGTCCGAGCCATTACAATACCTGTCACACTATGTGATAAATTGAGGTAAAACTGATTAATACACATATCTAATGACTAATGGATATTTTTTCCTAATGTATCAAAATAATTAGAATAAATTTTATCACTTTTGAATATGTAACTTATGTTTTTTACTAAAAAGTCAGTTTTAATTTTAAGCCTGTAGGACCCCAGGACACCCTGAGAGGGGAGGGGTGAATCAGGGTGTCAAATTTTCATTTAAATTTGATGGATCTTGTTCCCATGTTGGTAGGAACTGATCAAACCTGTATGATGGATATGATCAAAAATCAAACATTCACATGCAAAGAGATGAAACAACACATTTTACTCGGTTCACCACTAAGGGCTACGTCCAAGGAGCATACGCCGACAGGTTGTTGGTCGTACCTAATTCCACTATTTTTCATGAGTTTTGGATTACAGAATTTTGGGAATAGTCACTCTATCCCAGGCTCACTGCCTTTAAAAATGTTTAGGGATAGCTCACTGTGTCCCTTGGGTCACTCATATTGACTCCCCCTATCTCACTGCCTTTGGTGAAGTCCCAGTCTGTTTATTGACGTGAGGGTCTCTTAAATATATTTGCATTGAAGTCTTTGCCTCTGATTAGCACGAAAATCTTCATGCATTGAAGTCCGGTAATGATTCACTTGAACGCACTGAACCACTGAACCAGATAATTAGAAATACGCAAATAGGTTATACTGAAGATTGCAGGCAACACCAACCCTTTGCGCGAAATATCTCACTTTTGCCCGAAGTACTTAATTTTCGCACAGAAAATATTTTGTGCAACAACATCCTTTACATGCAGCTTTATGTGCAGCAAATTTTTCATGCATCTTGGGCTTTTCTAAAAAGTTAGGAGTTTTTAGTGCACCCTCATATTTTTCGCGCAATCTCTGCGTTTTTCGCGCAACTCCAGATTTATCACGAAATGTGTTTTTCACACAACTCCCTTTACGCGAACATTTTACATGCATCAGACCTCAGATCTTCTCTAAGTCTTTAACCATTCAAAATGATGGGGGTCACCTCTTATTTATAGGCGTCTTAGACCCCCACACGCAAAACCCATCTTGGCGTAAAAAACCTCTCATTTGGTGCGCAATAATTTTCATGCATGAATCATTTTTTGCGCACATCTCCCGATTTTTTGTGCAGCCGATGCATTTTCCATTTTTGGACATTCTGATTCTGAAAAACTATTTTTCTGAAAAAAAATTCTCCACAATTTCATGCATTATGCTGTTTTTCGCACATGACCCAAATATTTCACGCACAACCCATACTTTTCATGCACACCACTATTTTCCGCGCACGCCGCTGTTTTTCGCGCAAGCCTCCTTTATTTCATGCAATCCTCTTTTATTTAGTGCACCAATTCCTTTTTTCTAGGCACCTCCTCTTGCCAACAACCTATGTCTTCATTTTCTGATTTTGAGGTCCAAAAATTTGGCAAACACTGGAGAACAACACCACCTTCAATACTATTCTCCACTTGAACTGTATGATCACTTTACTAGCACACATTCTAAACATACACTTATGATTGAAAACAAACAAAAACCATACTCCAATTCATGGATAGAACAACCATGGTTCCAACAAAGCTTTCACTGTTACCTATACTAATCAAATCACATATCAGTTTCACATGAGACCAATTTATAAATGTCAAAAATGACTTATGAATCAATGTAGTAAATTATCAAGAAAATACAAGCACTTTTTATTTTCATTCAGTGAGTGAAATTTTTTGAACTAAATTATTGATTTTAAACTGATAAGAGACACATTGAGCCATATCAGTCACACCAAGCATCGAATTGAATTGTGGATTACTCCTACACATCTCAAATCCCTTATAGATCATTCATATAAAATATAAAAACAATCCAAAAATGTTTCCTTAATTTTGAGTATGCCAATTATTTTTTTTACTAAAATTAATTTCAAGACTAATAAAAAGAATCACGTAGAGTCATATCAGTCACACCGTGTGTTAGATTTAGGTATGTCTAATCCATGTCCCAAAGTCTCTAAAAAAATCCTAACTTCTAATGTTACCATGTTTCCATTTTATTTATATGTAGAAATTCCAAGATGCATATTGACTCGATGTTCTTAGCTGAAAAACTTTCTCTTTGTTGAAAGTTAGAAGATCAGAGGATTTCAACAACAAGAAATTTTTTTCAGTTAATTACATTAAATCAATATGTAATGTTATATGTTCAACAAACAAAGACAATGAATATGGAAAACATGGTTAAAATGGTAGGAAAAATCATTTTATTTATTTTTTCCTTATTGTAGATAGTTGAGAGAAAAAATGACTTCCCAAAATATCTTCTAGAAAACAAAATAACTATTAGCTAAAAAATATAAGTAAATTAAATTAAAAATAGTAGATAAAATGATGGAAAAATTAATTAAATAATTAGAAGGAGTTCAAATTTTCCTGATGGTTGTATGAATTCTTAATGAATTTCATTATTTTTTATATATAAGTTGTAGGCTCAAAGTACAATCCCTCACGAACATGAGTAGCTTCAAACAAAAAACCCAAACTCAAACAAAATATTACATCTGTATAAGAAAAAAATTATTATATGTGTAATATTAATATAAAATTAATTAAAAATAATATAAAACTTTAAATTAATTTTATGGACAATGATTTTACTGTAAATTTTTTTTGACCACTGGGATATTTCAATAGTAAAGAAGTAACTGTAGACCCCGGAAAACGCGTCCCCAAAATTTTCCAAATGCTTCTATACGTGATCCAAGATCATAGTTCATTCCGTAAGCTTCGATTTGGTAGGTCATAGAGCTCGAACAGAGCTATGGATTAGGAGTTATGGACATTTAAAGTTGGGTTGAAAAACTGGTTTGCAAAGCCCATTCGCGAAGCCCCCTCCGTGATCGCGAAGCGCCACCGCGAAGCAATGAGGCGGGATGCTCCGCGAACCCGGATGACGTTCGCGACACGCCATGAAGACCCGATGCGAAGAAGAGGAGGTGGTAATTCTTCGCGAACGCCCTAACATTCGCGAACCCACCACGAAGCAGAGGAGGCGGTAACACTCCACGAACGCCCTAACGTTCGCGAACACGCCATGAAGCCCCAAGGGAGGGAATGCTCCGTGAACCCGGTTGAGCTTCGCGACCTGCCGCGAAGCAACCACTTCCCATTCGCGCCACGTGGGCTCTGCTTCGCGGTGCCCCTGCCTATAAATACCCAGCTCACCCTGCTTCTCAGGGGGGATGGCCACAGCCACTTCGCCCTCTTGGGCGGCCGAGCAGAGCTCCGCATTGCGGCTCTGCGAGGCCATGCTCCGCGAGCAGCTTCCTTCGCATTGCTGCTCCGCGAGCCGAGGCTCCGTGAGTCCATGCTCCACGATCCAATGCTCCGTGATGCTGCTCTGTGAGACCATCCTCAGTGAGTCCATGCTCCGCGAGCCAATGCTCCGTGATGCTGCTCCGTGAGACCAAGCTCCGCGAGACCCCTTTGCTCCGCAAGAGACCATTGCTCCGCGAGGCCATGCTCCGCGAAGCTACTTCGCGAAGACCTATCCTTTGAGAGGATCATACCTTTTCACCCACCGGTCCATACTGCGGGGGCTGCGCCCCCGCACCCCCGCTCAGGGTCAGTGCCGGGCTGGTCCCTTCACTACCGTCACATACCCCCATGGAAAATGGAGAGTCGCACCACGAACTTTTCGGGCCGGGATGCCGGGATTTTCCATTGCACCCTTATGTGATCCCACCTTCAACCTATGGAATACCATGATTCGATACACTCCTCCACACACCATGAAACCCCTTGAGTTGATGTATTCCTCTTGGTTTGTTTCCTATGTCGTGAGTTGAGGTTCTCATCATCAATTCCCCGAGTACCTTGAGTCGAACCATTCCTCAGGCAACTCCTCCAAACCCAATCACTTGGCTCCTATTCCAGGTTGAACTAGAAAGGGCCGCCCTTACATAAGTCCCAACACCAACCATTTCTAGGCACCTTATGCCTAACAGTCCTTTCTACATGACTCTAAATTGTAGTAATCCTTATGTTCCAAACATAGGATGTCGCCTGCCCTATACGAGAGATGCCTTATGCTCCTAGCATGAGATGCCAATAGTCCTACCTACATGACTCTAAACTGTAGTATTATCCCTATCTAACAAATGATAGGATTCCCCTTGCTCCAAGCAAGAGATGCCTTATGCTCCTAGCATGAGATGCCAACATTCTTACCTACATGACTCTAAACTGTAGTATTCTCCCTATGCTCCAAACATAGGATGCCCCTTCCTCCATGAAAGAGATTCCTTATGCTCCCAGCATAAGATTCCAACAGTCCTATCTACATGACTTTAAACTGTAGCACTCCCTATCTGACAAATGATAGGATGCCTCTTGCCCTATACGAGAGATGCCTTATGCTCCTAGTATAAGAAGCCAACAGTCCTTTCTACATGACTCTAAACTTTAGTAATCCCTATATCCCAAACATAGGATGCCTCTTACTCCAAATAAGAGATGCCTTATGCTCCTAACATAAGACGCCTAATGCCATGATTACAGTGGCATAATTCCAACGCCCCTTGGCATTATCCCTCTTGTGCACTAGTGCACTGGTGAGGGCTTCAATTCACCAGTGAGTTGGGATTCCCTCATGGCCAGACATGAGGAAGACAATACGGGCAGCTTCCTAGCGTAAGCCCCATTCACCATTGCCGCTCCATAGAGGCACCTGGACAGCTTCCTTGCGTAAGCCCCATTCACTATTGATGCTCCTTAACGACACCCGGGCAGCTTCCTTGCGTAAGCCCCATTCACCATTGTCGTTCCTTAGCGACACCCGGGCAACTTCCTTGCATAAGCCCCATTCACCATTGTCGCTCCATAGAGGCACTCGGGAAGCTTCTTTGCATAAGCCCCATTCACCATTGCCGCTCCATAGCGGCACCCGGGTAGCTTCCTCGCGTAAGCCCCATCCACTGTTGTGATCCATATCCAGTGGCAAGCCGTTGCGATCTCATTCAGCGGTAATCCGTTGACACCCAATTCAGCAGTAAGACGTTGTGACCCAATCCAGCGGTAAGTCGTTGAAGCCCCCAATCGGCGGTAAGACATCATCAGAAGAACTACGCGGACTTTGATTCCCTGCCACGGGGATACGTAGGAAGCCTCCATGAAGCTCAAGCCCAAAACCATCACCATCCTTTTCTTCGGGCCTCCATCCCGGAGTAAGTCCCAACACCATGGGCCGCCTAACGCATAATCCCCTCTTCGCTTCTCACGGACGCACCCTTTGCGGCGTGATCGTCAGGTCCTTGCTATCTCTTGTTTCTCACATAGAGCATGACTCACGTGGGCTTAGAGTTGGCATTGGCCATGACAATACCTCGTCCAGCATGACGTTAAACTGTATGCCCTCATCCAGCATGATGCTAAACTGAATACCCTCATCCAGCATGACGTTAAACTGTATACCCTCATCCAGCATGACGTTAAACTGTATTTCCCCATCCAGCATGACATTAAACTGCACACCCATTTGAACTACGAGATCTTTGATCCATGTCAAGGAATGGTACGTAGGAAGCCTCCACGAGGTTTAAGCCCACCCGTCATCCAATTCACGTCGAGTTCTACCTTCGTCCATCATGACGTTAAACTGCATTCCAGTCCGACGGTAAGCCGTTGTCACCACCCGAACTGTGAGTACTTTAATCCATGTCAAGGCATGGTACGTAGGAAGCCTCTCTGAGGTTCAAGCCCATCCCCCTTTGAACCAAATTCCCTCCTTCTTCACGTCGGTTCGCCGGCACCCACCATCCGAACTACGAGGACTTTGATCCATGTCAAGGCATGGTATGTAGGAAGCCTTCAAGAGGTTCAGGCCCACCACTAGTAGACCCCTGGGTCTACTTTCACGTCGGTTCACCGATGAAACCCTTTGAACTACGAGGTCTTTGATCCATGTCAAGGCATGGTACGTAGGAAGTCTCCCCGAGGTTCAAGACCATCTCTCATTGGACCAAGGTCCACCTTCACATCGGTTCGCTAACGACTTCCACCATTTGAACTACGAGGTCTTTGATCCATGTCAATGCATGGTACATAGGAAGCCTCCCTGAGGTTCAAGCCAATCTCTCATTGGACCAAGGTCCACCTTCACATCGGTTCGCTGACGACTTCCACCATTTGAACTACGAGGTCTTTGATCCATGTCAAGACATGGTACGTAGGAAGCCTCCCCAAGGTTCAATCCCATCTCTCATTTGACCAAGGTCCACCTTCACATCGGTTCGCTGCCGACTTCCACCATTTAAACTACGAGGTCGTTGATCCATGTCAAGGCATGGTACGTAGGAAGCCTCCCCGAGGTTCAAGCCCATCTCTTATTGGACCAAGGTCCACCTTCACATAGGTTCGCTGATGACTTCCACCATTTAAACTACGAGGTCTTTGATCCATGTCAAGGCATGGTACGTAGGAAGACTCCCCGAGGTTCAAGCCCATCTCTCATTGGACCAAGGTCCACCTTCACGTCGGTTTTCTGATGACTTCCACCATTTGAACTACGAGGTATTTGATCCATGCCAAGGCATGGTACGTAGGAAGCCTCCCCGAGGTTCAAGCCCATCTCTCATTGGACCAAGGTCCACCTTCACATCGGTTCACTGACGACTTCCACTTTTGAACTACGAGGTCTTTGATCCATGTCAAGGCATGGTACATAGGAAGCCTCCCCGAGGTTCAAGACCATCTCTCATTGGACCAAGGTCCACCTTCACATCGGTTTGCTGACGACTTCCACCATTTGAACTATGAGGTCTTTGATCCATGTCAAGACATGGTACGTAGGAAGCCTCCCCGAGGTTCAAGACCATATCTCATTGGACCAAGTTCCACCTTCACGTCGGTTCGCTAACGACTTCCACCAATATGAACTACGAGGTCTTTGATCCATGTCAAGGCATGGTACGTAGGAAGCCTCCCCGAGGTTCAATCCCATCTCTCATTGGACCAAGGTCCACCTTCACGTCAGTTCGCAGATGACTTCCACCCATTTGAACTACGAGGTCTTTGATCCATGTCAAGGCATGGTACGTAGGAAGCCTCCCTGAGGTTCAAGCCCACCACCCATCAGACCAAGGTCTACCTTCACGTCGGTTCGCCGACGAAGCCCCCTTTGAAATGTGAGGTCATTGATCCATGTCACGACATTGTATGTAGGAAGCCTCCCAGAGGTTCAAGCCCACCATCTGTTGGTCATCCCGACCCACCTTCATGTCGGATCACCAGCACCCGGGAAGCCTAGTGTGTAAGCCCCACACCATCCAGACCAAGTTCCTCGCTCAGGTCGGCCTTCTGGCATCCACACCTGAACTAAGTGGTCTTTGATCTGTGTCAAGACATGGTACGTAGGATGCCTCACAAGGTTCAATCCCACCACCATTGGACCAAGGTCCACCTTCACGTCGGTTTGCTGACGATGCCCATCAGACCAAGGTCCACCTTCACGTCGGTTCGTTGACGCATCGGACCAAGGTCCACCTTCACATTGGTTCACTGACGACATCCATCGGGCCAAGGTCCAACTTTACGTCGGTTCACCAGCACCATCTCGAACTACGCGGACTTTGATTCCCTTCCACGGGGATACGTAGGAGGTCTCTTCAAGACTCAAGCCCAACTTCACTATCGCCCCCTGCGATGGTCCCATTTCATTCCCCATCCACTTCATTCATCCATCCATCAATCCTGATTATCACCCGGGCCACCACTTCCCGGTGGGATCATGCCATCCACTTCCTCGCTACTCCTAGCGGTGCATGGGCCGTTTTCCATGTGTAAGCCCCAGCATATCTCCGGGTCGTTGTCCGCCGTGTACAACCCGATTCATCACCCCTTCGAACTACGTGGGCTTTGATCCATGTCCTCAACATAGGGTACGTAGGAAACCTCCAAGAGGTTCAATACCAACCAATGGTAATCCATGGTGTCCCCCATCTTGGGGCGTACTTCCCCTGATCCGCCTTCAGTGGTGTTCAGATCAGCCATTACGGTGTGACATCCCCCATCCTAGGAGCACACCACCTCGAATCCATCCTCATTGGGTGTCCTAATCTATCCTTCTTCTAGGTATTCCCCCTTTGGGATATACCAATCTGATCCATCTCTATGGGACATTCTGATCACCCTCATTCTGTCACCGCAAGATGTTAAACTCGCAGAATACCTCGTGATAAACATGAGATGCCTGAGGAAAACCTCGGATGACACGACTTTGGCGTAACCTTCTCCGAAAGATGTTAAACTTGCGGCCTACCTCGTGATAAACATGAGATGCCTGAGGAAAACCTCGGAAGACACGCCTTTGGTGTAACCATCTCTGTAAGACGTTAAACTTGCGGAATACCCTGTGTTAGACATGGGAAGCTGAGGAAAACCTCAGATGTATGCCTATGGAATATGATTCCCCACATTCGACGTGGTATTCCTCGAGTTATGAACCCTTGAGATGCCCTCTTATGAGGAAGAATACAGGTCCCCTAATGTCCACGCACCCAGAGATGCCCTGACATGCCTGATGTTGCCGTCTACTCTGACCGAAGGTCGCTACCATGTCAAGACCCTATGGAAAGTCTTGACGGAAGTAGTGTAATTAACCGGCGTCCATGAAGATATGGCACCAGGAATGAGATTCACGAACAACGTATTAAATCTATGAGGGAGACCCAGACTAGGTGATGAGTTCCAAGGAGGAATACACGGAAGGAAGAACTGACATCCCATCATCCCGTTTTGATCAAGGAGCAAACATACCTGAACAAGGAGCGAATGCCGCCCACCTTTGGAAATCGGGAATGCGGGGAAATAGCTGTGCATCCTCTAGAGACGGATGTGTGCGCCCCAGCAAAAGCGTCGGAAACAGTAACGATGAAAAAAAACACATATAGATCTTTCCAAAACAATAAATGAATGAGTGGGTAGGATGAGGATAAAATAAGATACATAGGATTGATTCTTTGAATCATCCAATTGAAAGTAAATATATCATATTTGGTTTATCGAATAGTCATTTTTTAAAATAAATAAATAAATACCCATAAGATATTCATTATCAAAGGTGAATGATTCCCATTTTTGAGAATTACATGGATGGTAATCAGAGATTCTTAAGGGTGGAACAAAAAAGAAATGATTAAGAATGATATTTTTTTAGATGGATTAAATTAAAAAATTCATACAATTTATTAGATGTGTGATGAAATAAATGATGTGATTTTTAAGAAATAATAATGAGTGGGTTATCATTTCAAAAAGGCTATATTTTTATCATTTGTATGAAATTCAAGCAAAGATGAAATCAACGAATACAATTTCATTAGTGATCGTAAAGTTTTGGCGAAAACTCAAAGAAGAAAGACTTTAAAAAAACCTCATTTTTCCCAAGTAGACCCTAAATCATTTAGAGAGGCTAACAAAGATGTTGATTGGATCAGATCTATGAATGAGGATGTTGATTTGAATAAGAGTAACGTGACATGATGAGCTTGATCTAAATAAGAACTGCAAAGGCTTTGTATGGATCAAGTTGTTGCATATATTGTTCCAAAAATTATCCATTAGTTTAAAAATAATTGAGTTTTTTAGTTAATTTCTTGTCCTAATTATGTAAAGATCTTAACATAAAAGGTCATTGTAATGTATTTTAATGAAACATTTTATATGTCATGTAATTAAGATGGTCATACCTATGGTGCCACATATTACCAAAATAAAGACATAAAAAATGGATTTACATTTTTGTTATTAAACCATAAAATTCAATATAATTTAGAATCCACAGCGAACAAAAAAATGTCATTAAATTATTAAATTAAAACAAATAAAGTTGACTTGAAGTGGTATTCTAAAGTTGTAATGAATTTATTAATGCAAGATAATTTTTATTTCAGGAAAGTAGATTATGTTAAAACTAATATATTAAATTTACACTAATCAATTTTAATATTTTATTTTATCAAAATTAGTTAAATATTGTGGTATAAAATTATTTCGTGAATGATTTAAAATATTATTTAAAATTTATATAATAGAAAACGTTTCTCATTAAATAAGTTAGTTTTCAAAGAAAATTTCAAATATAGAAAATGTTTGATCTACACTAAAGGATTGAGAACAATAAATTATATAAAAAATGTATTGTTCTTCTCCACTATGTAATGAAACAATAATTGTTTCTTGAAAAATCATGATGCTGATGTTTTTCTTAGAAAATGACTCATTGAAATTGTTTATTTTCAAAAAATATTTCAATAACCATAATAAAAATATAAATTAAATTTTATCTCAAAATTAGTTTTTCTGTATAATATAATCTAAGTATTGTAAAAAAATTAACCTCGTTGTTTTTTATTATTATAGAATTTAATTTATATTATTTAAATTCAAATTAAAATATTTAAAAAATTAAAAATAAAAACATTTTATTTTTTTAAGAAGTAGTTAAATAAACAAGACAACAAATCAAACATATAAAATAAAATTTCTAATCCCATTTTAACGATTCACCATAATCATTTGATTATTACATTTAATAAGTTAACCCTAGATCTATCCTAAGACTCATAAAATAGTTCACAATCATCCAAAATAAATCCATTAATTTTACATCATATTTCAGTCTCATTATCCTAAGAAAAATTTAATGAAAAAAATAAATATATAATTTTTCCCACATGTCAGATATTTAATCATCCATTTTTTGGAAAAAAGCTTCTAGAATTTCCTTTCAAATAGAAAGGGAAAACCCTATATTTCAATTACTCCTCAATCAACACTCTTAGTGCCAATTTCAGGATGACATAATATAAGACCCCAATGATGTTAGATATTTCATCTTCCATGTGATTTACAATGTAATATTCCAAACAAACAACACTGACCACTATATGGATGAAGTTTTCTGAAGTTGACCATTGAAAAGAGGTATATGTTGTGGAATATAGGAATTGGGATCCTATTATACTTCAACACAACATTGGGATTGATATATTTCAAGTTTAACTATACAAATGTTGTCCCAAGGAGACCCACATGATATTGGGGAAGTCAATTCTTCAATATATCTAAAAAATAAATTTTGGGTTGTTTTATTATAGGATAGTGAAAGTAGATATGTTGGGATACATAGATGTGGAATGAGAAGGTTTAGTGGATAACCACGGTAAATTAGAGATTTTGAAAAACCTAGATGTCATTCAAGATGTGGTTGCATTCAAAACATGAATCACTTAAGACTTGGATTAGAGCCTTGGAATAGTTTTAACATTGTTTCAATCCTAGATTCGAGTTTCGATTCTACAATGAGGAGCACAAAATATTTGTTGATTTTGTGGAGAGCATTAGATATTGTTAACAGGTTCATTATGGTTATGGTTATTGAAATAGATCATGACACTTTTATCAGTGCTTCAAAAAAACATCGATAAAGATACATTTTATCATCATCTTGCAAATAATAATTGATAAAATGAATCTTTATCAGTTTTTTTATCACTAATAAATATCTATTTTTATCAGAACTAAAAAAACTATTAAATACTTATAATAATTTTTAAAAATAATATTTAAAAAAAAGTATAATTATTATATATAATTATAATATTTATAACAATTATTTTCAAAAAATAATATTTTAAGTTCATGCATGCTAAAAATGAGTGAAATTGATTAGTTAAAAAGGAGTACAATATTTAAAATTTTGATATATATGACTAATATAAATCATTAAAAAAATTTATATACATTGAAATAAATACGAATGCATTTTAAAATTATTAAAACATAGTAAATAAATATATATAAAATAAATAATATAAATTGATTAAATTCCAAAAAAATTGTGTGTGAGTGTGTGTGTATATAAAAATGAATTAATTATTTATATGAGAAATAAATATAATATGTTTTATCAATGTTATAAAATGAAAAATCAAACGACATTCAATTAAGTCCATTACTCGATACAATTAAGAAATATTCTTAATTTATATTATTTTTTAATTATAAACCATTATTCACAAAATATATTACTATTTAATGTAAAGCATAAATTATATTATGAATGATATAAATCATATTTATATATATTAATATATATCTATAAATTTTATATATACAATTTATAAACATTGTTAATAATCATCTAATTAGGAAAATCATAAATATTTTTCTCAATTTACCTATCTTAAATTTTAATTTGTTTAATTTTATATTTTATATTTATATATATATTTAATACATACAATTTTTAGTATTTACAGTTTATATATAGTATAACAAGTTTATTGATTATTATCAATAATAATTTAATTAATAAAATTTGTAATATTTGTTTTAGTAAACTCATTTTTTTTTATTTTTTATTTGTTTAAATATTTCATTTTATTTATTTCAACCTTTATTTGTGCTAAAAAATCACTTATTAAGGATTCCTTTATGAGCACTAAAAATATAGCACTGTTAAAGGGTACCCTTTATTAGTGATAAAAATAAAGGGCTGATAAATGGTTAAATTTATCAGTGATTTATTTATCACTGATAAAGAAGCAGTTTATCAGTGCTTTTTTCTTGCACTGATAAATACCAGTAATGTTAAACACATGTTTTATAGTAGTTAAAGGGAATAGATATTTCCATAGGTAACATTCTTGGATGCATGAATCCTTTATATAACCAATAATTCCACTGAGTATTCAACTCTTTCAATTTATATAGTTCCATATGGTATAAAGGAATAAATATGGGATGAGAACTTAATACCAAATCTATAGAAAACTCTACCCCTCATATGAGTGGAATGCTTGATAAATTAGCTAGAAATACATCAATACACTCAATGAAAACTAGAGAGAGACCACCAATAAAAGAATATTACATCAAGTCAAAATAATAAACCAATATTACCATTCCCATATCTGTAAAATATGGTCTATCACTACTCAAACTTGGGTCCCATTCACCCTGAAAAATATGGCACACTCCAGTGGGTATAGTAAAGGAGACCTGTCAAAGATAAAAATCAATCAAATTATTATAAAAAATCACCCAATCCATCATGATAATGATATAAAGTGTTCTTATGTTAAGCACTATAAATTTACATCTGGGCTTGATCTTTGATAGAGAGAAAAAAAGGAGGGAAATCTGAGACACTACATTCTCTTAGTTCTATGGGGGCTAGAATTATCAATTACATAAGCCATAAGATTCATATGAAGGTTTAGAAAATTCAAATCATAGGTTTATATAAATTAAATTGATTAACCAATGTCAAATAAATAAGTAACTAAAGATGAATCTATAGTTATGATACCTATCATTGTTTTTGGCCCCACATCATATTACTCTAGAGACTCTTCCACCACCTGAAAAGGTTTCATTTTTTTATGCTTATGGCTAGAACCCATTAGTTCATAAAGAATATTATTGAAATGGTGTACCTTTAGGTGATTATGATCCCATGCCTATGTGTGGGGTAGAAAAGTTTTGAAGAACTTCTTCATGTGTCCAATGAGACCAAAAAGACAATATATATTCAATAACTTAGTAAAAAACTTGTTTTGAGTTCATAACCTATCCACACTAGACTCAAATAAAGGTTCTCTTCCTGAAACCCTAGACGTTTTGGATGACTCCTTCTATCAAAAACCACCATGTAACTCATCATTAATCCACTTTAATTTAAAAAATCCATCCAATTTTACACTGGGAGTAATTGGTACTCCTGTCAACTTACCAACCTATTGGAGATCAGTCATCAACACTCTATCCAGTACATTTGTACAAGAAGTGAGTTTCATCATGAAAAAAATGAGATAGAATTTCAGGTTGATGGCCCATATAAAATATACAAGACTTCATTTCCTTATTCTTCACCACATTAGGATAAAACTAAACAAGTTATACAAATTTATTTTCATTACCTGTCATAGTTCTATCATCTTATCGGAGGCTGAGAAACTCCATGGACTTTCCAACACCACAGATTCAAGATTGAACTAATCTGTAAAAATATCTTTTAGATATTTCCACTAAATTCCCTCATTTTTTCATTTTCACCATTTAATCCCACTATCTCCTACCAGGTCCTCCCATTTTTATAGTATCATAATTCATTATATTAAATCAGGAATTTCCAAGAACACAAAAATCAACTCAATATTTTTTAACCAATACAAAACATCTTGAGGATCATTTGATCATTGTTAACCTAGTGGTTTCTATTGAAAATATTTTTGCTAATGATCTTTGATTTCATTCCATTGATGTTACTCTACCAAATCATGAACGAGAATTGGTACCTATCCTACATCATGGAAAACACACACCACTAAACCAGATTCCAGTCAACTAGAATATTATCTTTTTTTGGTTCACTAGAATCAACCTCTTATGGAATATTTAAACATCATATTAGAGACATGATACAACAAAAAATCAATAAGAAACACTGAAATGTTATCAAGAATATTTCGGTCATCAACCCAACCAGGGGATATAAGGGAATAAATTCCATAAAAAAGGATTTAAAAGTTATGTTATTTTAGAATACTTTGATCCAAAATTGGGAAAAGACTATAATTATATCAATTTATTCTCCATGTAAACTTTCCCCAAATACCAAAGGTGACTTATGGACTAATATGATAATAGATGTATAGGAACATGCTATCAACTACCTATTATGAATTAAAACTCCTACCCCAGGACTACCAAGTTTTATCAAACTAAATAATTTCATCATGGAAAGAAAATAAACCTCCCTTTAGTACCATTTTTGTAATGAAACAACCCAAATACCTTAGAATATTGATTTATGGGTCAGACCTGACATAAATGGAAGGGAATTCCTGATCCCCAAAAGTTGGAGACTAGCACCTGGAATCGTATAAAAAATCAATGGTATGGAATTTTACACAAGTATAAACAATAGATATAAAAAAAGAGAAGATAAAATAGGGTATTGTTTCCCTCGGAATTTGGGGATGACCTCCTAGATTGAAGGTTCAAACATTCCAATCAGTTTCTAACGGGTTTGTTCGTAGAATCGGAAACAACCAATGATTCCACATCCATTTGGACCTAATTTCCAAAGGTAGGTTCTCATTAGTTGTGGACTGATGAAGCTTAGGAATTTGCATTGGTCGATAGGATGGGAGGTCGGACTCATCACACCTTTTTGAGGGAAATTATTGTCTACTCCAGGACTCTATTTATAGATTGAAGTTATGTTTGTGAATCCTTATTACATTACCAAGTATAAAATGAGCTTTCCTTTATATCTGAAAATCAATGATTGATATGTAGGAAATTTAGAGAATCATTTATATGTATTCGAGGTTCTTCATTGATAGAGAATCATCTGTATTTGTTAGAGATTCTTAGTCAATGGTATCCTTTGATACGTAAAAGTCTCTTAATCATTATAATTACCATACTGGTTTTAAAGCCACTCAGTGGGGAACTTGAAGTTTATTGTCATTCAGAAGGACATGAATTATTTCAGAGTTGGGATCGAACCCGCAGATGGGCTACCTACGTATCATTTATTTATAAAATGAATCAGAACCGACGTAGTTCGAGTAATGGAGTATGATGTTTATGATTGATGGCTCAAATAAGGATGTCATAATTACTTTTACACTCTAAGCTCGCGTGAGGCATGCTCGGTGTGAGAAACAAGAGGTATTGGTAAAAATCAGACAATTGTGCCATGAAGGATGCAATCATAAGAAATAATGTGGGACTTATGTATGTATGACTGCCCAGATAAATAAAGATTAGGATTTACTTCAGGGAAAAAATCCAGGAACAGGGTCCATAACGGTATATGTGCTTCATGGAGATTGGAATACTCTAACTTGGGGCTTACTCCTGAAAAGGAGACCCAAATTAGGATAGGACATATGATTGGGTTTTAATCCTGAGAAGGAATCCCAGATCAAAGGTAAATTAGGACTGGTTAAGAGAAATTAAGATAGGGGCTTACTCTTGAAAAGGAGGCCCAGGTTAATGAGGACTTGGGACTTACTCCTGAAAAGGAGTCCCAGACTTGGAAATTATGATTGGGGATTATTCCTGAAAAGGAGGCCTAGGTTAAGATAATTATGGTTGGGGCTTACTCCTAAGGAGGATGCCCATATTTGGTAATTTTAAGATTGGGGCTTATTCCTGAAAAGGAGGCCCAGGTTAAGAGAATTATGGTTGGGGCTTACTCCTTAGAAGGATGCCCATATTAGGGGACTGGGGATTACTCCTCAAAAGGAGTCTCAGGTTAATTAGGACTTGGGACTTACCCCTGAGGAGGATTCCCATATTAATGAGTTCTCTCATCTTAAAGGATGAGGTTGAATGAATGAAATCTCAATCTTTAGTGACATAAAGATGTGTAAATCACTAGGTTTTGAGAGATATTCCACAAAATTCCTTTCAGATAAGGAAGTAAAATCAAGAAATCATGCCATAAATGGCTTTTAAGAGTGTCTTGAAGACTGAATCGTGAATAGGAGAGGTGTAATGGCTTAAGAGGGTTGAAATGGGCAGGAAGGGCACCCAAAAAGGCAGGGGCACGCAAGTCCTGGCAGGCACGCAAGTACTACGTGGGCGCGCAAGTATTGGTCGCGCAGGTATACCTGCGTGACACATGGGTACTTGAACATTTGTAAACCAGTATGGTAATACTTGGGAGATCCTTGACCAATGCCTTTAGAATTATCCTGAGGTACTTCCAGAATAGAGGCGCGCAAGTTTTGGTGAGGAAGTAAGGCGGCGCGCAAGTATGTTCATTTCCCTTAAGGGTAAAACACCTTAGGCGCACAAGTGTTAGTGAATTATAACACTTAGACCTTACTCCTCTTGTTTATACCTTCCATTGTAGGTAAATAATTACCTTAGAAGTGTTCGGAAGACCTGATGTAACACCCCAAGATTTCATAGTGTGTTATTTCTTCAAAATAATCCAATAACTTGCACTACATGCAACACTGAGTTCAAGCACACCATGACTTACCAAACAAGCCGTTCAAAATAGTTTATGAATAGTATTAACTAAATTTTAAACTTTATATAATCCTTATAATTTTAGAATCCATATTATGAGTTTCTTAGACATAATGTAAGAACAAATGCATTTTTTTACACTTTTACCAATTTTAATAGTGAACAATTTTTAAATCCAATATTTTAAACTTTTATATATTCAATTTGACTAAATAAATTTACTTTTTAGAATAGGGACATCAAAAGTTTACAATTAAACATCCCAAGATTCCATGGTACGCTTTCCTTTGAATAATACAGTAGTGTGTGTTGTACGCAACTTCGAGTTCTAACACACACCACAACCAATCAAACTAGCCATTATGAATAGTAATACCTACTTTTTAAAATTGTAGAAATTTTATCACTCAAAATGGAATTCATTTTTGGATTCGGAGTATCGAATTTAGCCTAAGGTGAAATTTTTGTACTTTTTGGATAACTTTAATATTTTGATGAATAGTGAAAATTACTAAATTTTAATTAAAAACAACTTTTTTAATCAAAATAATTAATAGTGATAAATTATGAATTTGAGTGGTTTTAAAGTATATTTAGAATATATTTTTACCATTTAATACAATGTTGGTCATTGGACATAATTTCACAATTAAACCGAATATAAACAAGTATCAATCTTTTGATAGTTATTATATCTTAAAAATACGCTTTTTGTTTTGACAGCGGGAATTAATTTTAAATTAATTTCTTCCACTTCTGTGTTATAAATTTGAAAAAATGGATTCCATATTTGGAGTCAGTATGTTCAAATTGTGTAAATAGGTAACTTTTATTTTTATACATTTTGAATAATTACTTCGGTAAATATTTTATTTACCATGGTTAAAGGGTAAATCCGATAAATAAGGGTTAAAAAATAATATTATAATAATAAACAATTATCCTAAAATATGTCCTAACCTTATTGGTTGATACATTTCTGACCAGGGGTATCTTTGGGTCGATTTTGGGACCCCATGGTGCCACTTGTAAGTGATAGGGACACTTTATTTTAATTAAGTTAAAATGAATACAAAAATGACACAAGCATATATCTTTTAGAAACAGAATTTTTACATAGGGTTATAGATGTTTTATTTTAGACTATAAAAATTCATTAGAAAGATAAAATGATTTCCTACATAATGGTATTTTATTTACAATTTTTAGACATTAAATAATTTAATTTATTTATGACACAGTGGTGATGCAGTAATTACCATAATAGTGAAAAATTAAAATGATTGATATTGTAGATACCCAAATAAATATAATTTGAGACTTTTTATGAATTAAACTAATTTTATAGGTTAATATTACATGTTAGGAATGATTTAATTAACTTTGTTCGAAGTAATAATTATGTTATGATTTTTACAAAAATCAATTATTGAATAGTGTCAAAATTGACATAAAAGAGTTTTTAAAACAAATATTATATTATTAATTGATATTAAATTCCTAAAAATCTAAGGTTCGTACAAGAGACTTATATCATAATAGTTATATCATAAATGGACTACTTGGGGGTCTCTTGGATGTATATAGTAATTTTATTAACCATATAATATAAAAATACAAAGAGACATTGTAAAAGTGAAACTAATAAACTAAGAGTTAATACTTAAAGATAAAGTTAATATAATAACCCAAAACTGTATAAATTATATTGGTTGAGTAGTTTTAGACCCATCCCCACCTTAAATTTTAAATAATCCACTTTGGAGCCATTATAAACTGAATATGAATTTATTATAAATTAATTCTTTAAGTTTTTCTTAAAGAGCCCCTCCTCCACCTTATAAAAGGACCCAACTTCTAACCAATTATTCACACCTTCAAAGCCTTTTGGTTCGGCCAAACCTTGACAAAATACTCTCTCAACTTCCCTCACTTAAACATAGAGGCCTTATTTTGATCAGAAATCCAACCAAAGGAGCCCTTTTGATCAAATCAAAAGGAAGAACCCGAAGAAGAGGTAATGTTTTCACCACCCTCTTTCAAGTTCCTTTCTTCTTCAAATTCTTCTTTCTTGGTTATTTCTATTCTAAAATAATAACTCTAGTATCTCCTATATACTGTGATATTATTATAAATATTGTACACCCATATTCAGTATTCTATCCATCCTTTGAGTGACATGTTACCATACGTGCATACGTACGGCTTACCGTCTCCACGTCGTGGTGTAATTGTTATTCAATACATTATTATTTTGATGGGTATAATAATGATATGTATTTGATGTAAATAATAAATATAAAATTATAAGTATTTTGCATATATGATATACCATCCAATTATATATTATTTTAATATCAAAATAATGATATTTTCGCTCGTGCGTACGTACGGATTACCGTCTCCACGACGCAATGAGATTCATTTCCAAGTTCACCATTCATCGAGGATTATAAAAATATATATTACTAATAAGTAGGTAATATATGAAATAATAATTCTACTGGATATATATATATTTATATATATAAGGATTTATGTACTTACATATATATTATTCACTTACTTTCGTTCAATACTATATGAAAACAGAAACAAGTTAAAACACGTACGATAAAGAAAGTGATTACTACCGGAAATGTTAACTTAACATAGAAATTATTATTAAATGGGTAATATAAATTCATAAATGAATCATGTATGATATCATAAATATTAATATGGTTCTGGTATAATTTAATAACATACTACGATCTTCGTACAGGAGGTTAAACGTACCCTCGACTAAAGGAAAGTGCAAGGTAAGGGGTTTTCATCTCACTCCTTATTTCCGTGAGATTCAAGCCATATTGCCACTATTACCTTTTGTGTGGTGTATATACTACACATAATTTTATTCTTTGTGTAATAGAATTTAATTTTTTTGTATTTACATATTCATTGTATGGTACCTCTTTCATGGGTTGTACGTTTCGTAAGTTACCAAATTGGTAAGGGTTAATTTCACAACCTCTTTATTATCTAAGGTTGTTTTTACGTAAGTATCTACTAGGAAATATTTATTATCCATATCCATGTTTTATGAAAGAGTTTTCAAAGGGATTCTTTTAAGGGACTTTTTACTAAAACATCATTTCAAATGTCTTAAATATTTATTCTTCTAAATCATTCTCATTAATGTCCATGTCTTCAAAATGGTTTTTAAGGATTTATTTATATGGAAATGAATGTTTTTAAAATGTTAATTCCATTCAAAAGTTTCAAAGTGGTATGGGACGGTTTGATTAAAAAATGTCTTTAAATGAATTCTTTTCCAAATTGTGTGACATTTAAATGTTTTCATGAAATAGATATATTTCTCTCAAATAGTTTTGATTTCATCTATGTCAACATCCTTTGATATATTTTACACTTGTTTGAAGTTGATTTATTATGATACAAATCTTCCATATTGTATTTAAGGTTTTGTGATATGTTTGACTATGGATGATTTATCTTTATGCCATTAATGGTTTATGATTAATGTTTTGGCATTTCTTATGCTAGTTTTAATATGAATGTTTATGTTATATTTCATCCTCTTTTTAAGATGAATGAGTTGGACTAGTATATTCCGGGTTGGGGACCGGTAAAAGTAAGCCCTCCGGGTTGGTTTCCGGTTATTAAAGGCACTCCGGGTTGGTGTCCAGTTATTAGAGGCACTCCGAGTTGGTGTCCGGTTATTAGAGGCACTCCGGGTTGGAGTCCGGTTACAGAGGCTCTCCGGGTTGGGTTTCGGTTATAGTTATCCCTTAGGTCTTGGCACGAGGCCTTGACACAGAAATTGAAGTTCGGCATTATGAATTCCATCATTATGAAAGTGGTTAGTGATATTTCATGTGATTATTTGATTAGTAGAATATCCATGTGAATAAGTAAATGACATTATTTAATTTTATTTATTCCATATTATGCTGATGTTAAAGTTTAAAAGGCTTTTGATTTAGTTTTATACATTGCCTTAAATGTTAATGCTTATTTTTGAAAGTTTCCGCTGTATTGCTTACCCTTACTGAGCATTTGAGCTCACCCATTTCTATGTTTTATTTTTCCCATGATTCCAATAAGTGTAATGTGATTGATATCCAGGGTTAAGCCAAGGGAATAATGGTGTTCATAAAGATTATTTACATTGTTTTGTACGTCTTAAAGTGAAAATGTAACATTCATGTATGTGATCTATTTTTCCAAGACTGCTAAACTGATCGGTCCTTTGGGACTTGATTCCTTGTAATCATGCCAATGTATTAAAATAATGCACTGACTCTGGGTAACTGGGGTCGGGGCGTTATAGTTGTTATCAGAGGAAGTTTATCAATAACATTGGAAACTAGATTTAGATAAAACTCTGATTAGAGCACATAGCCCTAATAAAGACTTTGAGGATTAGTATAGAAGAACTTCCTAGAATTTTGGTATTGTAGAGATTTTGTGAGTTTTTTGAGAAATAAATCCCTGTCTGGATAGGATCAGGTAGAGGAAGCTCTGGCACAGATGTACCTAGGGGTAAAACCCGAAAACACCGCTTTGAGATAGACTCGAATGGGAACTGGTGCACGACAACGGGTCTTGTTGCACTCTTGGTTACGACGCTCCCGGGGGATATGCTTAGGATAATTCGCATTTTCTTTACAAACCATTATGAATGGCTCATGAGTATATAATTACTCAAAGAAAACATTTTTATGATTATGGATTATATCCATAAACTGTTCAATTTGTGGTAGGTATTTTACAAGTTTGGTAATTATTCATTGTAATTTATAAACTGAACTAGGTTATGCTATTGTATAGAAATGGAACCCAGTAGAAGGAATGTGTACTCCCGTAATACGTATGATCCAAAGAGTACAAAGGATCATATCTTTAGTGGTCCTAAGCCAGAATTTAGAAGGGAAATAGTCTCCCACATATTATCAACATATGAAGAAATAGTATCATGTGTTGATAAGATGAGTAAAGAATTCTCAGAGTACTATGGAATTGAAGGGAATCCAGAGAAGAAAAGGATGGTAGAGAGAAGGACATATAAAGGGAAGAAGGTAAAGAAGGGGTTTTCCCATATGTGATAATTTTGGAATGAATCACCTTGGATAATGCTTGAAGGGAATGGGAGAATGTTATAAGTGTGGAGAAAAAGGACACCAAGTATGTGACTGTAAGTGTAAGAAAAAGGTTTAAAATGTACAATGATTCATCTTCAAGGAGTTTGGACACTATGTGAACCAATGTCCTAGTCATCAGACTTTGCCGCAAATGATGCTATTGGATAATAATCGAGTTATGATACTACCACAGATGAAGAGGAATGACTAGTGTTCTTATGTTGTTATTTTAGAATTATTTTATTTAAGTGTTGTATCAATGATGTTCTGGAAATAAATAAGGATTGTACTGTAGTACTATTTAATTAAGGATTTGAGATTTTATGGTACTAACAAAAGTGACTCTACATCAAGTTAATTTTTTTTGGAAATAACATGGTTGAAGGAAAGATAAACCTTAATATGGTCCTAATATTGAGGTAGTGATTTTGGAATAAGAGATGGATAATTTTGGTAATTCAGGATTTTGTGGTGTTGTTAAAGAATATATGAGGAAGGCATTCACATGTTATTACCTGGAAAAAAGGATCCTCATTATGTTTAACTTCCTTGTAAATTTTGGACTGTGAGTTTGGATAATAGTATTTTGGATAAGTCTAATGGTTGGAATTGATTAAGTTTGAAAGGTTATTTTTTTTATTTTTATAAAAGGACAACACGCAGACCGTGTGACGACCCATCGTGTCGGACAAAGCTGTGGGAATCGAACCCACAACCATAGTGCAATTGGGATTTATCGCCTACCATTGTGCTACATGAAGTTACTGGACGGTATAATGTAGTTTCTCTACATAAAGGGTATGATATGTGAATTATAAATTCATTATATTTGTAACCCTATACGATTAGGATAAATAGAGTTTTTTTGAGTTGTATTGTGTTTTTGGGTGAAAGATGAGTTAGTGGTAGAAATTTATTAATGGATAAAACTCTAATTATAAAGTAAGTATATCTCCTTATGATCTTATCCAATCCCATAAATAAATTCCTCAACATTAAGAAAAGGAACTTTGAAAAAAAAATTGTCCTAGATGGTACCTTAGATCATCACTAATTTATGGCTTTGGGATTGTTGGCCTTTTCATAGCCATGTTCTCTACCACTCTCCATCAGATAATTGATGGTTATATTTATCTTCCATGTCCATATTTTCCTACATGGAACCCTAGTATGTGTTATTTTCAGTAATATTCATACCTTCCACTCTTTATTTTAAATAGAGGCCTCATTAATTCATTTTTCGATGTGGGATTTCAACAAAGATATTTTGAAACGTCAAAATTGTGTTATCCTAATACCTTATGTTTTTTTGAACCGATGGTATTTTAAATCATCATAGATTGATGAATTTAAGGCCCTCAATTTTAAACTTGTTTGTGATTGATGTCCTCAATCACTACATATAAATATTTATGTTTTTCCTCCAATTATATGTCTCTAATTGCCACCAATGTTCTCCGAATAGAGATCATAATTTGGTGGTGACCCCTTTCATTTCTCTTTTCCTCTTATTAAGACTAAATTTTATTAACCCAATTTCCGATGTGGGTTTTCCCACAAAGATATTTTCTATATTCAACCTATTATTTTCAAAGAACAATTTCAAATTGTGAGGATGAAATTTATTGAAGGAGCGGAGAATGTAACACCCCAAGATTTCATAGTGTGTTATTTCTTCAAAATAATCTAATAACTTGCACTACATGCAACACCGAGTTCAAGCACACCATGACATACCAAACAAGCCATTCAAAAGAGGTTATGAATAGTATTAACTAAATTTTAAACTTTATATAATCCTTATAATTTTAGAATCCATATTATGAGTTTCTTAGACATAATATAAGAACAAATTCATTTTTTGCACTTTTACCAATTTTAATAGTGAACCCTTTTTAAATCCAATATTTTAAACTTTTATATATTCAATTTGACTAAATAAATTTACTTTTTAGAATGGGTACATCAAAAGTTTACAATTAAACATCCCAAGATTCCACGTTACGCTTTCCTTTGAATAATACAGTAGTGTGTGTTGTATGCAACTTCGAGTTCTAACACACACCACAACCAATCAAACTAGCCGTTATGAATAGTAATACCTAATTTTTAAAATTTTAGAAATTTTATCTCTAAAAATGGACTTCATTTTTGGATTCATAGTATTGAATTTATCATAAGGTAAAATTTTGGTACTTTTCGGACAACTTTAATATTTTGATGATTAGTGAAAATTACAAAATTTTAATTAAAAACAACTTTTTTAATCAAAATAATTAATAGTGATAAATTATGAATTTGAGTGGTTTTAAAGTATATTTAGAATATATTTTTACCATTAAATACAATGTTGGTCATTGGACATAATTTCACAATTAAACCAAACATAAACAAGTTTCAATCTTATGATAGTTATTATATCTTAAAAACTCGCTTTTTGTTTTGACAATGGGAATTAATTTTAAATTAATTTCTTCCACTTTTTTGTTTTTAATTTGGAAAAATGTATTCCATATTTGGAATCAGTATGTTCAAATTGTGTAAATAGGTAACTTTTATTTTTAGACATTTTGAATAATTACTTCGGTAAATATTTTATTTACCATGGTTAAAGGGTAAATCCGGTAAATAAGGGTTAAAAAAATAATACTATAATAATAAAATATTACCCTAAAACATGTCCCAACCTTATTGGTTGATTCATTTCCGACCATGGGCATCTTTGGGTCGATTTTTGGACCCATGTTGCCACTTGTAAGTGATAGGGACACTTTATTTTAATTAAGTTAAAATGAATACAAAAATGACACAAGCATATATCTTTTATAAACAGAATTTTTACATAGGGTTATATATATTGGATTTTCGACTATAAATATTCATTAGAAAGATAAATATATTTAATACATAATGGTATTTTATTTATAATTTTTAGACATTAAATAATTTAATTTATGTATGACACAATGGTGATGTAGTAATTACCATAATAGTGAAAAATTAAAATGATTGATATTGTAGATACCCAAATAAATATAATTTGAGACTTTTTATGAATTAGAATAATTCTATAGGTTAATATGACATTTTATGAATGATTTAATTAACTTTTTCGAAGTAATAATTCTGTTACGAGTTTTACAAAAATCAATTATTGAATAGTGTCAAAATTGACATAAAAGAGTTTTTGAAACAAATATTATATTAGTAATTGATATTAAATTCATAAAAATCTATGGTTCGGCCAAGAGACCTATATAATAATAGGTATATCATTAATGGACCACTTTGGGGTCTCTTGGATGTATATAGTAAGTTTATTAACCATATAATATAAAAATACAAAGAGACATTGTAAAACTGAAACTAATTAACTAAGAGTTAATACTTAAAGAAAAGGTTAATATAATAACCCAAACCTGTCTAAATTCTATTGGTTGAGTGTTTTTAGTCCCATACCCACCTTAACCTTTAAATAATCCATTTTGTATCCATTATAAACCGAATATTAATTTATTATAAATTAATACTTTATGTTTTTCCTAAAGAGCCCCTCCTCCCCCTTATAAAAGGACTCAATTTCTAACCAATTCTTCACACCTTCAAATCCTTTTGGTTCGGACAAACCCTACCAAAATACTCTCTCAACTTCCCTCACTTAAACATAGAGGCCTTATATTGATCAGAAATCCAACCTAAGGATCCCTTTTGATCAAATCAAAAGGAAGAACCCGAAGAAGAGGTAATGTTTTCACCACCCTCTTTCAAGTTCCTTTCTTCTTCAAATTCTTCTTTCTTTGTTATTTCTATTCTAAAATAATAAATCCAGTATATCCTATATACTGTGATGTTATTATAAATATGGTACAACCATATTCTGTATTCAATCCATCCTTTTAATGACATGTCACCATACGTGCGTACGTACGGCTTACCGTCTCCATGTCGTGGTGTAATTGTTATTCAATACATTATTATTTGGATAGGTATAATAATGATATGTATTTGTTGAAAATAATAATAATAAAATTATAAGGATTATTTATATATGATATAACATCCAATTATATATTATTTTAATATCAAAATAATGATATTTTCGCTCGTGCGTACATACGGATTACCGTCTCCACGACGCGATGAGATTCATTTCCAAGTTCACCATTCATCGATGATTATAAAAATATATATTAATAATAAGTATGTAATATATGACATAATAATGCTACTGGATATGTATATATTTATATATATAAGGATTTATGTACTTACATATATATTATTCACTTACTTTCGTTCAATATTATATGAAAACAGAAACAGCGTTTATGCGTACGTACGGACTACCGTCTCCATAAACGGTGTTTTCCATTTCATATATATTTCAATTATACATATTTATATTCTAAATATATATGATATATTTATCATTTTTCTATATTCTAGAAGTATTTAAATCATGATCTAAGTGATACAACCAAGAGCAACAAGTTAAAACACGTACGATAAAGAAAGTGATTATTACCCGAAATGTTAACTTAACATGGAAATTATTATTAAATGGGTAATATAAAGTCATAAATGAATCATGTATGATATCATAAATATTAATATGGTTATGGTATAATTTAATAACATACTACGATCTTCATACAGGAGGTTAAACGTACCCTCGACTAAAGGAAAGTGCAAGGTAAGGGGTTTTCATCTCACTCCTTATTTCCGTGATATTCAAGCCATATTGCCACTATTACCTTTTGTGTTGTGTATGTACTGCCCATAATTGTATTTTTTGTGTAATACACTTTAATTTATGTGTATTTACATATTCATTGTATGGTACCTCTTTCATGGGTTGTATGTTTCGCAAGTTACCAAATTGGTAAGGGTTAATTTCACAACCTCTTTATTATCCGAGGTTGTTTTTATGTAAGTATCTACTAGGACATATTTATTATCCATATCCATGTTTTATGAAAGAGTTTTCAAAGGGATTATTTTAAGGAACTTTTTACTAAAACATCATTTCAAACATTTTAAATATTTATTCTTTTAAATCTTTCTCATTAATGTCCATGTCTTCAAAATGGTTTTTAAGGATTTATTTATATGGACATGAATGTTTTTAAAATGTTAATTCCATTAAAAAGTTTCAAAGTTTTATGGGACGATTTGATTCAATAATGTCTTTAAATGAATTCTTTTCCAAATATTGTTACATTTAAATGTTTTCATGAAATAGATATATTTCTCTCAAATATTTTTGATTTCATCTATGTCAACATCCTTTGATATATTTTACACTTGTTTTAAGTTGATTTATTATGATAAAAATATTCCATATTGTATTTAAGGTTTTGTGATATGTTTGACTATGGATGAGTTTTCTTTATTCCATTAATGGGTTATGATTAATGTTTTGGCATTTCTTATGCTAGTTTTAATACGAATTCTTATGTTATATTTCATCCCCTTTTTAAGATGAATGAGTTGGACTAGTATGTTCCGGGTTGGGGACCGGTAAAAGTAAGCCCTCTGGGTTGGTGTCTGGTTATTAGAGGCACTCCGGGTTAGTGTCCTGTTATTAGAGGCACTCCGAGTTGGTGTCCGGTTATGAGAGACACTTCGGGTTGGAGTCTGGTTATAGAGGCTCTCCGGGTTGGGTTCTGGTTACAGTTATCCCTTAGGTCTTGGCATGAGGCCTTGACAAAGAAATTAAAGTTCGGCATTATGAATTCCATCATTATGAAAGTGGTTAGTGATATTGAATGTGATTATTAGATTAGTATAATATCCATGTGAATAAATAAATGGAATTATTTCATTTTTTCTGCCATATTAAGCTGAAGTTAAAGTTTAAAAGGATTTTTTTAGTTTTATACATTGCCTTAAATGTTTATGCTTATTTTTGAAAGTTTCTGCTGTATTTCTTACCCTTACTGAGCATTTGAGCTCACCCCTTTCTATGTTTTATTTTTCCCAGGATTCCAAGAAGTGTAATGTGATTGATATGCAGGGTTAAGACAAGGGAATAATGGTGTTCATAAAGATTATTTATGTTGTTTTGTACGTCTTAAAGTGAAAATGTAACATTCATGTATGTTATCTATTTTTTCAAGACTGCTAAACTGATCGGTCATTCGGGAATTGATTCCTTGTAATCATGCCAATGTATTAAAATAATGCACTGACTCTGGGTAACTGGGGTCGGAGCGTTACACCAGAAGAAGAGACTTGGGTGTTCAATGCTCTAAATCTAAATTCTGGAAAAATTCCTCCCGAAATGGGGGGCCCACAGGGTCTATTTATAGGCTGGAGAAGACCCCGGGCAGTTATCACTTAGGCCGCGCAAGTGACTTGTGCGACCAACTTCGGCGCGCAAGTGTACTTGCGCGACCATTGCGGCGCTTAAGTATACTTGCGCGACCATTGTAGAACTTGCACAACCCTTGCACAATGTTCTTCTTTATTCCTTCCTTTGTCGATTTTTGATATTTTTCCAAAGGTTGAATCACTTTGAGCTAATATATTCCCCTTTTCCAATCTTTTAGACAATGTGAAGAAAAAGGAGCGTCAACAAAAGTCCCCCCTCATAGTTGGATCCGAAAGAAATGAGGATGTAACTCTAAGGAAAAGAAGAAAACCAAAGGAAAAGCAGCGTGCAAGTGTACTTGGAGCAGACCGTGGCACGCAAGTGTGAGTCAAGCAGGGCCGGAGCGTGCAAGGGTGCAGCCTGGTAAGCATATTTTTATTTTTACTAGGATTAATGTAAATAACCCTACAAACTTTGAACCTTTTAATTTCTCAATATTACCTAAATCATACAAAATGTATGTTTAGTGAGCTGGAACTTGACTTTTATTCAGAGTTCCCTTGTCGTTTGTGGGCAGTTTAAAGTAATGCACGTCGGACATAAAGAGGCTAATATTTAAGGTCGAAATAGCTTTGACCGAATGAATTAGAATTGACTCAATTCATTGAAAACTCATCTGAAAACATAGTACCATACTCAAGTATGAGGGAAAAAATGTAAACTATGAATTAAGAATATTTGGATCTGAGGAATGATATAAAAAAGAGATAAAAGGCATTAGAAGAAGTAGTTCCAAAGAAAGAAGTTACCATTATTTAACAAACCCGTTAGGGGGTTGAATTATGCTGGGCCACCTAAGGGCATTGGCTGCATAGTCAAATAAATAGTATCTTTTGGCTAACAAGTCTGTTATGTAGATTGTTTATGCAAGACCTCCTATGGGCACATGCTGTATAGTCAGGCAAAATAACTCTCAGAAATTTACTTTCCTAGTGCTAAAAGCCAGTGAAAGTTTATGGAGATTCAAATTTTCCAAAGTATAGAGTTTGATGTATGGAAAGAGGTACTTGAATATGGAGAAGATATTTCCAAACAAGATTATAGAAGAACTGGATGGATATGACTCCTACGAAGGTTTGACCCAAACGTAGGTAAGGAGAATATAAACCATACACTTGAATACTTTCAGATCATTAAAAAGGATATGGGACAAATATGTTAAGGATGGCTACTTTTGCGGATCCCTACATACTGTCATTTAAGACCAACAAGGACAAAAGAGTCTTTCTTCCCAAGAATGAAGTTACCAATATTTAACAAACCTATTAGGGGGTTGAATTATGCGGGGCCACCTAAGGGCATTGGTTTGATAGTCAAATAATAGTATCTTTTGGATGACAAATCTGTTATAGAGACTGTTTATGCAAGGCCGCCTAAGGGAACATACTGCATAGTCAGACAAAAGAACTCTCAGAAGTTTGACATTTTTGTGACTAGAAGTTAAGAAAAGGGTTATGAAGATCTGAAAATATTTAAGGTTAGGATTATGACACATAAAGATGGGTATTGTCTAATGTATACAAAGATACACAGATCAATGCTAACCATAATCATGTTGTGGCTGGGTCCTGAATTAAAATGTTGGACTTCACTACGTATCACATAAGGATGGGAATCAAGCCATACGTAGTTCTTAAACTACAGTTTAATTTCATGTGGGACAAAAGTATTGGAGATCTTAGTTTAGGGGCATAGAGCTTGGATCATTGTAAGAAATACACAATGTCTGTTTTCATGGGGACTTTTCAGCCAGGGGACTGAAAGTGGAATTTGGGGTTAGGCCCAAAAGACTTGGGGCTGGATTTGAGGGACACTTGAACATTCCTACGTATCCCATAAGGATGGGAAAAAAGCCCACATAGTTCTAGAAATACCCTCTGTACAAATTGGGTTCGTACATGTGAAGGGTGAAAGGGGACTTTAGTTCAATGATGGTTTAACCCAAGATAAAAGGTTTGGGTATTTCCATGTATTCACGTAGTCTTTTAAATAAAACATGATTGAAAAATCAATGTAAAAAATGGTTCCCTCTCAGGCGAGGGTTTCAAAGAATATTGTAGTTTATTGTCATACTGGACAAAAGTGTTGTATAGTTTAACGTCGTATAACAAGGACGAAAGTGGACTAATGTAAAGATATTGATTATAGGGTAAGTTTCACGAATCAACATCGTATGAGATGGAGGTGAACCGATGTGAAGAGATTGGTTTTGGGCTTCAACCTTGGGAGGTTGCCTACGTACCCAGCCTGGAAGGCAAGGATCAAAGTCCGCGTAGTTCAATTAATGAATGAATTAGTGATCAAGTTATTCTTGGGGACAACGACCTAAAAAATGGTGTTGGGACTTACGCATGGTTAGAGGCCCAGAGAGAGTATTATGGTTGAGGTTTTCTCTAAGCTCACGTGAGTCATACTCAGTGTGAGAAACAAGAGGTAGCAACAACCCTAACAATGAATAGTTTAATTTCATGTAGGAAATATGAAGGGACTATGCAGTTTAAAGTCTTGCAGTTAGGACTATAAGTGTTGTACAGTTTAGTGTCATGTAGCAGGGAAAAAGTACAGTTTAACGTCATGTAGGACAAAAGGGGAACTACGCAGTTTAATGTCATGCAGTGAGGAAAAAAGCGTACACCATTTAACATCATGTTGGATGTATTAGGGAAATTTTTAATAGTTTAACGTCATGTTGGACGAAAAGGGGACGATACAGTTTAGCGTCATGTTGGACGTAAGTGTGAATAGTTTAAGGTCGTACGCATGGACCATTGGTTATGCAGTTTAACATCTTGCTGGACGTAAGGGACTTTTATATAGTTTAACGTCATATAGCAAGGACGATGAAGGGGGACACAGTTTAACATCATGCTGGACATATGTGCAAATAGTTTAGGGTCATATGCATGGACCGTTGATGATTCAGTTTAACGTCTTGTTGTACGGTGGTGCAGTTTAAGGTCATACCGGACCACCAATGATGCAGTTTAATGTCTTGCTAGACGTATGGGATTTCTGTACATTTTAGCATCATGTAGTTAGGACATCACAGTTTAACATTGTGTGGGACGAATTAGGGAACTTTTTTCACAGTTTAACGTCATGTTGGACGTATGTGAAAATAGTATAGGGTCATATGCATGGACCATTGGTTATTTTGTTTAATGTATTGCTAGACGGTGATGTAGTTTAAGGTCATACAGGACCTTTGATTATGCATTTTGTGTTTATATAAAATACTTCTTCAAAAATCTGGCATTGGTTGGAGTAGTGATGAGTTCTCCATCCATCGAGATTAATGAATAAGCTCCATTGGAGTAGACCCTATGTATTGAGTAAGGTCCTTCCCATTTTGGCTCAAGCATGGGAGGTTTCATTCCTCGTATCATTGGAGTTCTGAGAACTAATACCAATTCTCCATGAGTGAATGAACGAAGACGGACTTTTTTGTTAAAAGCTCGTGTTATTCGATTCTGATAGACTTCCAAGTGGTGCAAAGTGCACAATATTTTCTCATCTAACCATTCCAATTCATTCAATCGCTTTTGAGATTGTTCATCTATAGATGAATGATCACAAATGGCTACTCTGAGTGAAGGAAATTGAACTTCAATGGGCAAGACGGCTTCAATTCCATATACCAGTGAATATGGAGTTGACCGAGTTGCAGTGCAAGTGGTAGTCCGATAAGCCAATAAAGAATGAAAGAGTTTATCAGGCCATGAATTCTTATCTTTATCCACCATCTTTTGCAGTATATTTGAAAGAGTCTTATTTAAGGCTTCTATCTGTCCATTGGCCGCTGCATGATATCGAGATGAATTGTTAGATTTGATGTTGTATTCTTGATACAATTTCTTCACCTCAGATGAACAGAAGTTGGTTCCATTGACCGTCAATATGGTATGAGGGACACCAAATCTGGGAATTATGTTAGAATTGATGAAGCCAACAATGCATTTAGAACTGACTTCCTTGAGAGGTATTTCCTCTTCCCATTTAGAAAAGAAGTCAGTAGCAGTAAGAATGTACTTAAACTGCTTGGCCGTAGTTGAAGGGTAAGGTCCCACCACATCCATTCCCCATGTGGAAAATGGCCATGACTATTTAGCTGTATGAAGAAACTACGGAGGTTGATGAATGAAGTTGGCATGTACTTGTCATGAATGACACTTGTTTGTGAAATCAACACAATCGTGTATCATTGAAGGACAAAAGTATCCAAGCCTTCGAATCTGATCAGACAGTCTATGTCTAGACTGGTGGGCACCACAGACTCCTGCATACACTTTTTTCATGACATCCATAGTCTCTTCACCATCAGTGCATCTGAAGAGAACTCCATCAAAACCACATTTGCAGAGAATTTTATCTAGGTGATCTAGGCTATCATAAAGAGTAAAATTGAACACACGTCGCCGGATTTGTTCTTTCTTGGCTCTATCAGGTGGAAATGTTCCATTTTGAAGGTATGCCCTGATAGGTGACATCAATCCTGTAGTATGACCATACGGTTCAGGAATGGGACTAATTTCATTAATTTCCTCTGTTCTGATTCGAACATAAGGTGAAATTGCACGAAGGTGGGAAATACTGATGGTTGTCTCATCCCGGTTTGGATCTGCCAGAGCTGTGGCTATATTATCCAGTGCATCAGCTTTAGCATTTTGTGATCTTGGGACATAAGAAAATGTAGGTTCCGAAGGGAATTCCGCCATTAACTCTCTGACGTAATCATACAAAGGGATTAGTTCTTCTTTTCTGATGGAATAATCCCCATTGACTTGTTTGATTACCATGTCTGAATCACTTTTCTCCTTTAAGTGATTCACTTATTCTTGAAGCGCTAATTCCAAGCCTGCGATGAGAGCTTGGTATTCTTCTTTATTATTGGTACCACCTTCCCACAATAAGAAAGAATAAGGTAACACTGCCTTTTCTGGATTAATGAGCACAATTCCTAAGCCAACTTTGTTGAATTTAGGATTTTCCATTTTCCTCCCTATTGGACTTCTGGAAGCACCATCAAAATACATTTCCCATGATTGAGGACTTTCTTGAATAGAGAAGGCTTCCTCATCAGGGAGTTCAATATCTCAAGATGTGTCTTCCACTGAAGGGTGTTTATCCAGTAAATCAGCCAGAGCTGGGCCCTTTATCGCCTTTTGAGACACATACTGAATGTCAAATTGTTGCAAAATAACTGCCCACCTTGACAGACGTCCTGTAAGCATTGGATGACTAAGGATGAATTTGAGCGGGTTATTGCGAGATACCAACTGGACCTCGTGATGTTGCAGGTAGTGTCTCAACTTATGAACTGCAAAGATTAATTCCAGGCAGCACTTCTCAATACTTAAATATCGGGTTTCTGCTTCAAGAATAGTTCTACTAAGATGGTAGAGGCTATTTCATTCCCAACATCATTCTTTTGAGCAAGAAAGGAACCCAATTATCGCTTTAGAGCTGTCATGTAGAGGATAAGTGGTCTTCATTCAACCAGTGGAATCAAGAGGTATTTTTTGAGAATATCGAATGATTCTTGACATTCTTCAGTCCACTGGTAAGTGACTCCCTTCTTCATCAATTTGGTGAAGGGTAAACTTTTTCTTGCCAAATTGGTGATGAAACACCAAATATAGGCTAAGTTTCCTTGAATTCCTCTTAATTCTTTCAAATTTTGAGGAGGTGACATACCAAGGATTGACTTGGTCTTCTCAGGATCGACTTCAATACCACGATGGCGTAAAACAAAGCTGAGAAATTTTCCTGAGGTTACCCCAAAAGCACATTTTAAGGGGTTCATCTTAAAATTATGTTGTTGAAGCTTATGGAATATGACTTAAAAATCATCCAAGTGATTAGAACGTTGTTTGGATTTAACCACCAAATCATCTACATACCATTCAACAAAATTTCCTAAGAAGGGTTTGAAGATACGATGCATGACACGCTGATATGTTGTACCTGCATTCTTTAAGCCAAAGGGCATTACCCAGTAGCAAAACACACCCTGAGGGGCTCTGAAGGATGTAGATTCATCATCTTCTGGCGCCATTCGGATCTGATTATATCCAAAATATCCATCCATGAAGGAAAGTGATTTATAGCCAGCTGTTGCATCAATTAAATGTTCTGTAATAATAACTAGGAAATCATCCTCAGGACAATGCCGATTAAGATTTCGGAAATCGATGAAAACTATAATTTGTCCATTCTTCTTCTTTACAGGGACAATATTATCCAACCACTTGGGATACTGAACTTCTCTGACGAAGTTAGCTTTGATAAGCTTATCCACTTCAGCTTCAATTTTTGAAGCATAAGTTGGGTGTGTTCTTCTCGCGGCTTTCTTAAATCCTCTATGTTCTTCTCGTAAACCCAAATGGTGTGTAGCAACATCAGGATCAAGCCCGGGAATTTCTGTATAGTTACAAGCAAATATATCTCTATTTTGCTTTAGAAAAGAAATATACATCTCTTGCTCTTCAAGAGTCATGGCCGCACTGATTAAAGTGGGGTGTGGATCTTCTTTTGTACCCGGATTTATTTCTCTTAGTTCATCCACAGTGGTAGAGATACCCTCTTTAAATGCTAGAAGAGCATCTATGAGATCTTCCTCTTCTTCTTCATCATGTGTTATTTCTTCCATTTCTACTTGCATAGTAGATGATAAAGCAGAATTTTCATGATTAGAAGTGATGTCAAAATTTGCATATCTTGAAGAAGAAGCTTCCATTTCCGACCCAATTGATGATGAAGGGTCTTCTTTGGGTAATAAAGAGGAGATGATAGATTGAGAATCAACATCATTGTTCACCTCCGATGTTTCTATAACTTCTTCTGGCCTAATTGGCTAAGTATAGACTCCTTGGATTTCAGAAGATGAAATGAAGACGTCATCATTAGTGCTTTCATCACTACTTGGTGGGTGACCAATTTCTTTCATGTTGTCTGGCTCGATTTCCGTAATTGACATTATGGATCATTCCATAAGAGTATTTTGATTTGGGTATATCTTGTCAATTTGACTGATAGGCCACACATAATCTGTACTCACATGGGTAAATGGATTTACTGGAATTTTCTCCAAACCATATGGATCATTAACTTTGGTAATCTCCTTTTTTGTGGATTTCTCTCTTCCCTTCATGTGATAGAATTCCGCCTCAATGTATTGAGACTCACATGTCTTGAATGGGGCCTTATCACCATACAATATCCCAAAATGACCATCGAAACAATATTTGAGACATTGATGGTCTGATGAAGGGATAACCGCATGTTGATGTAGCCAGGGTCTTCCAAGAAAGATGTTGAAAGCTGAGTCTTGATCAACAACCATGAAATCCGAATTGGATACAAGATCTCCAAACTGAGTTCTGAGTGTAACTTCACCCAGTGGTTCTTGTTCATTTTTATCATATCCTTGTAACATCATGGTAGAAGGAGATAAATCATATTCCATGAGGCCTAATCGACGAAGTGTACGAATGGGCATGAGGTTGACTCCTGAACCATTTTCAATGAAAGCTCTTCGGATGTCTACGCCATTGACCTTGCCAGATAAGTACAAAGGTCTAATATTCCCATGCACAACGTCATCTTCATCTTCATCAGTAAAAGATATTATTGCATGGAATTCTGCAGGATTATTATCTATGTGATAGACTTCAGCTGCAGCAATTTCAGTTTCAAACTCCTGAGGACTCGACAAAGCCTCGATGAGTGCTTCTTGAAGATCTTTTGAAAGATCCAGAGCATCCACAATTGATAACTTGGCTGGTACATGGGCCAAGTGTTTCAATATATCATACTTTTGATACAGAGGTCTGCGTTTCCCAACAGGAATATGTGGTTTAGCAGGTACCTTGGAAGCAGATGCTTTGGAAGTTGATGCATCTTATATTGGGATAGGAGTTGGAAATTTTCTTGGTTTTGGAAGATTAAATTGATTAGATACATTTACTTGATGATATGAAGAATATGGAACCTTCAACGGGTCATCCAAAATAACTGTACTAGGACTGAATTTTCTATTGGTAGAAGAACTTGCTTGTTCTTGCTGAGCTCGCTAAAGGCCTCTACCACGAGTTTCTGCTGCGTACACAGTTCTAGCGGGGGTAGAATTGTAATAGTGGCTTCTGAAAGATCCACGTCTTCCCATGTATCCTGAGCCTCTAGAACTTCCTATGATTCCCCTGTTTGATACAGGGAATTCAGGCTCATCGAAATCGAAACTGAGACTGGCATATGGATCCATTAATTGAATCATATTAAGAGAACCGAAGATTAACTCTTCTTCTGATGAAGAATCTACCTGATTAGCCTATTTAGGCTATGCCGTTTGGTGGGGTGGTGCCCGTGACTTTGAATTAGATGGCATGAAGTATGCCAGAGTCAAAGACAACTTAGGCTTTGACACATACACATCTTCTTCTGATTCTTTTTCATTCTTTGAATCATGTCGTTTCTTTGAGGAATTTCCCTCTGACGAAGAGGGTTTTTCCGCAACATTCATGGAAGAAGACATAATTGGTTTCTTTAATTGTGTTCGCAAAATAGCATGAGTTCGGTTGATTGTCTTTCTGACCATACAATCATCATAATTATGTGCATTTTTTCTTTTTACTTCTTGCCATTCGCCTTCCTCCTCTGGAAATATAACAGTAACACATGCTACCTGATCTGAAGAACCTTTCAGTTTGAGTTGTATTGAGTCAACCATCCTTTGCAGGAGGTCTTTGAAGACAAAAAACTCTTGGATGGGATGCCCCAACATTTGATAAAAAGGGAAATAATTGGGACGGTCTTCATCTCCTTCCTTGTTTGGCCTCTTAGGCCTTGGCAATTGAACCAAATTATTTTCCAGAGCCGAAATGAAGTAACCAGGAACTTGTTCATTTCAGAAAGACTACGTTTTTCTCTTCAGATCCTCGAATTGTTTTTGTCTTTGATCTCTTTGATCATCTGAACGAAATGGCCTTTGTTGTTGACAATCAGGAGGTGGAGCCCTTTGAGAAGATTAAGGTTTTGAAGTAGAAACAGGTATAGGTGCTTGTTTAAGCATAACTGTAGCAGTTTCTGCTTTACCCATTCTCCTTCCTGGAGCTGATGGAATTACATGAGATTTAGCCTTAGCATGTATAAGGGAATATTCAATCTACTGAGCGATTGAAGTATGGTCTCGAAACCCTCCTGTGTATTTCACAGGGATCAACAGCGTGCGTAATTCGTCACGCAGATTTGGCACACAGATTGGAAACAGTTCCTCTTGAGGGAGTGCTAGGCTCAAGGAATATGTTAACCCCTTCCAACGAGCAATGAAATCAGAGACTCTTCCATTCTCCCTTTTCTTACAATTTTAAGATAAAAAACTGTTTTATTTGGAAAAGTTGAGCTGAATTGAAAAAGAAATTGTTGACAGAGATCTTCCCATCCGGTAATTTACCGGGACTTCAAGCTTGTATACCAAACAAAAGCTGGTCCTTGAAAGGTTCTCACGAAGAATCTGATTTTCACTGCTTCTTGCTGCTCCGGAGTTCCCATCATAGGATCACAACAAGACACGTAATGCGTCAAATGTTGTTCAGGATTGCCTGATCCATTGAAAATAGGGAATACAGGGTTCCCAAAATATGATGGAAGAGAGATTGAATCTACCCATTCAGGGTAAGTTTTCTTTTTCGATTGAACCTACGCATGCTTCCCTTCCATAGTTTCTAACCAAGCTATTAATGACTCAATGGTAGTTATTAACTTTTGAGAAACATCCAGTTGAACTTGGACTTGGGTAGGTGCAATGACTGGAGCTTGGACAGATGTGGTGGTTGGTGCTACAACTGATGGTAGCACTGCCACCTGTTGTTGCACTTGACCCGTAGGATTAGACCTGTGAGGGTGTACTGATAGAGGAGGATATTCTTGACCCATCTCAGTAGCTGCAACAAATTCCCTTGGCTAACTGACTCTAGCACGCTTAAGAAGAAGACTACCCTGAAGTAGTTCTGCATTCAACCTCCTTAATTCCTCCATTTCTACCTCCTGTTGTGCAAACCTTTTCTCTAGTGATAGTGATTGGCCTTCTCTATAGGAAGGATATGAAACCTGATTCTTTCTCCTCCCTTTGTTGGATCCTTTTCGGAGATTTGGAAGTGGGTTACTTGAAGGATTACCTAGGTTCTGAGTAACCCTTTGATTTCGTGTACGCACACCTTCTTCATTTGTGTTGGTGGATACATCTTCTTGAGCAGGAACCTCTTCATCTGAGTCCCCTGAGTGAGCATCATATGGTGGATCAGCAACAAAGGCATTGATGACATTGATTGATGCATAAGGCATCACATCCATTCTATCATCATTTCTGTGCGATTGTCTTCTTCCATGTCTTTGATGAGACATTGCCTTTTGTTGATTCGATCCCTCAGGAACTTGTTGACGAACCATAATTTGGAGGGAATCTACTGATAATTTGGCTCTTCGTTCCTCTTGAGGCTTCTTTCCGAATAGATAAAAGACTGACTTTCTCTGAGGAGGGGATTGATGAATTGAAAAAGTCCCCAGTCCGGCAGGCTGGGGCTGTTCCTGCTGTTCCCGCTCAACTCCTCGAATCCTATTTCTTGATTTTAAGGGTTGGTTTAAAAGAGTCCCCAGTCTAGCAAGCTGGGGTGGCTCTTGACATGCAATGTCTGAGACTTTATTACAATCTCTCCTGATCTTGAAAACCTTAGTCCAGAAATTAGCTTGATGCATTAATCTGTATCCACCTTTATCACCTGGTTCAAAAGACCGTTGGATAATTTCTAACACTTCTATCACTTGTTGATGTGCTTTCTCCATACGAGAGGCCTATTCAATATTCTCTTTTGATTGATGCAGGATTAATTCAACAAATTTTTCTCTGTATTCTTGATTTTGAGAGGAACTAGTTGATTCCTGTTCTTGGGCAAGCTTTTGATTACAAACCAAGCCCATTGACTGTGGCCGGCCATGTGCAATAACATTTCATGAGACCATTTTTTGCGGGCTTTGCTGACTAGAGAGCACCGTGAAATGCAGTGCTCCATGAACACCCCATCCTCTGACAAGAATACCAGATGGGGAATTTCCAATTAACTGACGCAATCTTCTTAGTGCTCCAAGGCATGAACGTTGAAGGGATCTCTACTGATTTTCAGCCTTCAGATATCGAGAGACTGATAGAGATGCCAAATCAATCTGACGTTGTAACCCTTATATTATCTTAAGATGATTTTCATCTTCATCATAAGATAATACTTTCTTTTTCAACTGACAAAGAGTTTTCCATATGTTGAGATGAATATCATGAATTCCATCTTCCATCAACATTTCTGGAATGTCATACTGAGAGTTAGTCAGAGGCCAAAACATGACTGGCACTTCACCTTTTTCCAGTTGTTTTCTCATGTTCAGAATTTCCTCTTTATCATTTGATGAAGATTCTTCTACCTGTTTTGACCAGAGTTGGTGCTTCCTTATTGCTTCATTGAATTTAATAGGATTGGTAGAGAAATCACTGATTGAACTAGAAGATGCATGAATTAGGGGTGTTTAGGAGAATGACCTACACCCTAGGCTATCTTCCAATTGAGAAAGTATTTCACCTGCCAGCGATGAAACATCAGACATGACTGGTTTCACATTTTCAAGTGCCTCAAGGTAAGAGGGATTTCTCGGCACTACATTGTCCATTGGAGCATTTTCCGGGCAATGTGCATCACTACTGCAGAGAGGACTTTCGCAGCGAAATTCATCATCATGGGGAGGACCACCATAATGGGTTACAACAAAAGATGAGATCTTCTTCTCCTTGGTCTTCTGACCACACAGAGGGTTCCTGTGGCTCTCATCTGAAGATGAAACTTCGAGATCAACCGAATTGTCATGAAGAAAGACTTCATGAGGAAGTGTCTGTTGAAGACCTTAGGAATTAATGTTCCCACTATTGAGAAATGAGGGAGTAGAATCTTGAATTACAACAGATAACCATCTGAGGGCTTCAAGAACTACAACATCGATCAAGGCCTTGTTACAGATTGGATCTTGATATCCTGACTGTGATGGGCAGGTCTTTTTCTTAGATGCCTTATTACTCTCTTTGGAAACCACTTGTTGACAAATGTGGCTGCTCTGAGCAGGTGTATATGCCTAATCAGGAAAGATGGCCAGGTTAGGCTGACGATCTCCACTCAAATCAGGTGTATGTGCCTGACTTGGTTGTCCGTATGATATGTGGGAGTATTCCCCACAACCCTCTTGGACTGGAACATATGTGTGTGTCTGTTCTGGAGTGAATTGTTGATGTGTCACTCCACTGGTAGGGATAGATTTATGTGTTTTTTCCTGAGATGCTGCTGAAGCTGTTATAATATCTGGGAAAGCATCTAGAATATGAGTAGGGATTTGCTTCTGCTCTTTCACCATTGATAGAATATGCTTGGTGACTTCAGCTCTCGTAATAGGGATATACGTCCATTCCGTGATTGGAGTAGGTGTATGTGCCCGCTCCTGTCCTCCATTTCCTGTCAGTGAATCCTGACAGTAATCAAGTGTAGGGGAAGAGAGTTGAATCTGCCTCCTGTTTGTCGCCGGATCTTTCTGACTGACTTCTCCGAATGCTACGAAGTGATACTATTGGTAGGCTTGATCAATACTAGCAGGTGTATGTGCCTGCTGATTGAACTTTGCCGAACATGGTTGACAAGATCCATCAAATGTAGTCAGATGAGCCTGCTGACTAACTGATGATGTATAAACAGGTGTATGTTCCTGTCTATAATACTCCGTCGGAATTTCCTGACGGGATTGGCATGCTACTTCCAGATGAGTCTGCTAGACAATGGAATTAAAACGGGCAGGTGTGTGTGTCTTCTCGTTGCTTTCCACCAAGTTAGGTTGGTGGACTTCTCCAGAGATGGAAGAGATGATAACCTACTCACTATTAACCAGATTTCGCTTTTGTAGATTCGTCTTGCCTGCTCGGTTTCGAGGAACCTGAGCCGAATGCCTGGAGTCGACACCCTCATCATGTTGAGGGTACACTTCTGCATGAGTCTGGCGGTGATTGTTGATGGGATCTCTCGGGAAGGAATCCTTATTTCTTGAATTAAGGCCCTGAGGGACCTGCTCATTCACCTCCTTAGAATATGGGAGTGAATGGTGATTGCGTTCCAGGGATAACGACCTGAAACGGTTGGAGATGGTAGTTAGCACCGTCTTCTTCTTGATCACAGATCATCATTGTCCTGACGACCGGTGTGAGTTGTTCACTTGGAGGTCTTGTTGGGCAGCCTCTAGAGTTGGGATGGTACCGTGTTGATGGTAATCCTTAACCAGTGCGTTTGATACCCAGCATTGAAGACGTTGAGTAGGTGATGTCATCCTCAGAGCAGACGATGATCCAGCAGGAGTAGCGGCAGTGGCATTTGCAGCAGCGGTATTCACAGGTGTGAACTTGAGAACAACTATTCTGGAAATGCAGAAGATCTTGGAAAAGATTGCCTGTTTGATATAACAGACGTAATCAAGATAAATTCAGCCACTACATCTTTTGTATGAGAACATATGTCAATGATTTTTTTTGTTTCCCCTCTCATTGAGTTTTAAATAGCGGCCTAACAAATAGGTAAAACATCATTTTAACTTGGTTAAGGATTCCCATCGGGTTCACCATTTTTTGTTTCCCTCGGAATTTGGGGATGACCAACTTGATTGAAGGTTCAAACATTCCAATCAGTTTCTAATGGGTTTGTTCGTAGAACCGGAAACAGCAAATGATTCCACATCCATTTGGATCTACTTTCCAAAGGTAGGCACTCATTAGGTGTGGAATGAAGAGTCTTAGGAATTTTCATTGGTCGAGAGGATGGGAGGTCGGACTCATCACACCTTTTTGAGGGGAATTATTGTTTACTCCAGGACTCTCTTTATAGATTTAAGTTATGTTCGTGAATCCTTATTACATTACCGAGTATAAAATGAGCTTTCCTTTAGATCTGACAATCAATGATTGATATGTAGAAAATTTAGAGAATCTTTTATATGTATTCAAGGTTCTTCATTGATAGAGAATCATCTATATTTGTTTGAGATTCTTAGTCAGTGGTATCCTTTGATACTTAAAAGTCTCTTAATCATTATAATGAACATACTGGTTTTAAAGCCACTCAGTGGGGCACTTGAAGTTTATTTTCATTCAAAAGGACATGAATTATTTCAGAGTTGGGATCGAACCCGCAGATGGGCTACCTATGTATCCTTTGCTTAGAAAAGGAATCAGAACCCACATAGTTTGAGTAATGGAGTATGATGTTTATGATTGATGGATAAAAGAAGGATTTCATAATTACTTTTACACTCTAAGCTCACGTGAGTCATGCTCGGTGTGAGAAACAAGAGTTATTGGTAAAAATCAGACAATTGTTCCATGAAAGATGTAATCATAAGAAATAATGTGGGACTTATGTATATATGACTGCCTAGATAAATGAATATTAGGATTTACTTCAGGGAAGAAATCCAGGAATAGGGTCCATAAAGGTATATGTGCTTCACAGAGATTTTAATACTCTGAATTAGGGATTACTCCTGAAAAGGAGACCCAAATTATGAGAGGATATATGATTGGGTTTTACTCTTGAGAAGGAATCCCATATCAAAGGTAAATTAGGACTGGTTAAGAGAAATTAAGATTGGGGCTTACTCTTGAAAAGGAGGCCCAGGTTAATGAGGACTTGGGACTTACTCCTAAAAAGGAGGCCCAGACTTGGAAATTATTACTGGAGCTTATTCCTGAAAAGGAGGCCCAGGTTAAGAGAATTATGGTTGGGGCTTACTCCTAAGGAGGATGCCCATATTTGTGAATTTTAAGACTAGGGATTATTCCTTAAAAGGAGGCCCAGGTTAAGAGAATTATGGTTGGGTCTTACTCCTAAGGAGGATGCCCATATTAGGGGACTGGGGCTTACTCTTGAAAAGGAGGCCCAGGTTAATGAGGACTTGGGACTTACTCCTGAGGTGGATGCCCATATTAATGATTTCTCTCATCTTAAAGGATGAGGTTGAATGAATGAAATCTCAATCTTTAGTGACATAAAGATGTGTAAATCACTAGGTTTTGAGAGATATTCCACAGAATTCCTTTCAGATAAGGAAGTAAAATCACGAAATCATGCCACAAATGGCTTTGAAGAGTGTCTTGAAGACTGAATCTTGAATAGGAGAGGTGGAATGGCTTAAGAGGGGTGAAATGGGCAAGAAGGGCACCCAAAAAGGCAAGGACGCGCAAGTCCTGGAAGGCATGCAAGTACTACGTGGGTGCGCAAGTATTGGTCGCGCAGGTATACCTACGCGACACATGGGTACTTGCACGTTTGTAAAATATCATGGTAAAACTTGGGCGATCCTTGACCAATGCCTTTCGAATTAGCCTGAGGTACTTCCAGAATAGAGGCGCACAAGTTTTGGTGAGAAATTAAGGCGGCGCACAAGTATGTTCATTTCCCTTAAGGGTAAAACACCTTAGGCGCGCAAGTGTTAGTGAATTCTAACACTTAGACCTTACTCCTCTTGTTTAGACCTTCCATTATAGGTAAAGAATTACCTTAGAAGTGTTTGGAAGACCTGAATAATGGACTTGGGCGTTCAGAGCTCTAAATCTAAATTCTGGAACAATTCCTCCCAAAATGGGGGGCCCACGGGGTCTATTTATAGGCTGTAGAAGACCCCGGGCAGTTATCACTTAAGCTGCGCAAGTGACTTGCGCGCCCAACTTCGGCGCGCAAGTGTACTTGCATAACCATTGCGGCGCACAAGTATACTTGCGTGACCATTTTAGAACTTGCGCGACCCTTGCACAATGTTCTTATTTATTCCTTCCTTTTTCAATTTTTGATATTTTTACAAAGGTTGAATCTCTTTGAGCTAAGATATTCCCCTTTTCCAATCTTTTAGAAAATGTGACGAAAAAGGAGTGTCAAAAGGTACAATAATTATTACAAACACTAATTAGGGAGAAATTACCAAAAAATATAGATAAATATCCCAATGTAAAATTTATACAAGGAAAACCTAACATCTTTAAAGACAATGTCTCTAGAACCCTATACAACAATTAGAACATAGCTCCACTAATCACCACTATTATTCAATAGTCCCATGAATAAATCAAACCCACCACCTTCTTATGGAAATTTAACTTTCACTATACCAGGCTAAACAAGATCTAAAAAGACCAGAATTCAATGTTATGGTGTGAGATAAATAGGCCAATAGTGTCTTACCAAGTGTTTTATAATCAATTCAATAATAATTAAACCTTTTTTTATTTAAATTTATATAAAAAAATTCATCAAATAGAATTTATATATTTAAAATAAAAAAATGATTTCCAATCCATTATATCGAAGATATATCAAATAAGTCTTAAATGAATATTTTTTATAAACCAATTATTTATAAAAAATGGCATAAATAAAATAGTATTTCAAACTATGGAATGCATAATAATGTCAAAACCAAGAACCATGGTCAATTCCATGAGTTATGTTTTCCCGAGGATTTTAGATCCTTGCACTACTCAATCATCAATTATAGCTCACATGTGATTGCACAGATCCCTAGGATTAACCCAACAAGACTAATCAATATATATATACCATTAGGGAAAATTATGTCAAAGTAGTTTTAGTTAATGTTTTCAACATCAATCCATTTCTAGGGAGTCAGAGTCCTAGAATTCTTAAGTTAATCACCCACTAACTACTCAGCATCGCATGTGATTCAATAAATCAATCAATCATGGAAAAATTTATCATTGAAATAATTTCATATTTCATAGTTCAAATTCACTATTTCACATTCAACATGGATTTTCAATTTAAAAACCAAATAATGGGTTTTAATCAAATTTATTTATTTCAAAAAATAATTCATTTAAATTTTGTTTTCATATCAAATAATTTTATCAAATCATTGATCATTTAATGCAATATTATAAAAAAATCATTTAATATCTCAAAAACACCCAAGACAAGGGATTATTTCAGAAATTCATTCCATTAAAACCAGTCATCAAATAAATTTTAATTAAAATCATAGATTGAAATTCAAATTGATTAAATCAGGTTATTACGGTATCAAATTTAGATTAAATGTATTGTAAAACCATGTAAATTTAATCACAAATTAAATCAACCACCTATATGGAAAATATTCAATGAAGACCCAAAGTTTAAGAAGATCAAGGGAAAAATAACTATAATCAAGATCTATCATGTCTAGATCCTATCCATCATCATAATGGAGATTCATCATTCTTATTTAAGGATAGAAGAATAGAAAGTGAAGGTCTAATCGAAGGAAATAATCTAATCAAAGAGAGATCAAACAGATCCATCAGCACTTTGATATGAGAACAATGAAAGATGGTGGAGCCAAACACCTCTTGAGAGCCTCCAAAAATATAAAGGATCCAGTTAGAGTAAAACCAGATGGATGTTTGAATCAAAGTCTAGGTTTGAAATTTTATGTCTATAAAGCACAATGTTATTCCACAACCCCCCCCCCATAACCATGCTTCAGATGGGTAAAAACAACCCCAAACATGGTGTAACCACCCATACCATGCCACTTACCATCCTAGTCAATTTTCCACCTCGAGACACACAAAAAACATCAACATATCCACTATAAAATTGGTAAGGAAATTCTATAGCCTAAGAAACACACTAAAGCTCCCCTTAAAATGGGAGAGGCACCCTAAATAGTCTTCATGAGACAACTCTCCTATATGGCACAACCCCGACATATTTTCAAAAGGCTTAAAATCCTACCACACTATATATTGTAAATCCAAAATGCATCTATGCTAGATTTGGTAGTGGTTTCAAAACCCATTCTTAGAGATCTATACTATATATTAGTCCTCAAACCATAGCTATTAACACTCCATGGTGCATCCCCTGATGCACATAGTGTCGTCCCCCTATATATCTCCAAAATTTCTAAGAAACTATAAAAAATACAAACTAATACCAAACAAAAAGGGAATCAAAGAAAAAGTAACATGAAGTACATGAAAGAGATAAAAATATGTTACATATGGATTTTGGTCCCTATTATTTTATTCATGAATTCAAATATTTAATATTCAATTGATATTAATTTATTTACAACTTATCAAGTGGTGAACATAAGAACACAACATGATGAAGTTATGTTAACAAAAATAATAGAATATTACACTAGTGAATCACATAGTAAGGCTTGATCTACAAATGTGTCTTATTGTTTTGTTTTTTAGAATATATTGTTATTGGATTACTACTCTCATGGTTGAGTCACTATGATGAAATATAAATGGTTAAATTTAGTGACATGAAATTTAAATTTAATGATGATTATATATTTTTAGTTATTGACATGTCTCACTTCCTCACTACTGATGAACCATATGTTTTGGAATAAATGAAAAAACATGTGTTTTATGTCAAATATCATTTGAGAATTGATTATGATTTAATTATTGAAAGAATATGAAGCCATATTTTTTATGATGGAGTGGATGAAATTGAAATCATTTATTCCACCATTGATGATGACCAAATTATTATATTTGATGACTGAAATTTTCTATTAATCAGAATTGATGTTGAACCTGGAGTAGTGGTGGGTAATATATAGAAGAAACTATATATATTTGTTTTTCATTATATATGTTTAGATTGATGTGGATTTATCAGGTTAGTACTATTGTAATTACATTAATTTGGTTTTATTTTGGAATGTTTTGTTTATTTAGTTTTGTTTATTTTCATTGGGTTTAATTTGTTTTATTTCAGTTTAGATAAATAATATTAAAAATAATTTTAAAAACATATATAACCTGATTTTAAATTAAATTTTCTAAAACACGTTCTTAAATAAACTACTTTAAAATTGAATTTTAAAACTATTTTAAGACACTTTTTCATAAAATAGTTTAAACTGCGTTCTTAAAACAATTTTAAAACGAGGGTATACAACAGGGTGTTATCATATATTTTGTATTTTTTTTACTTTTAATCTATATGAATAATATTTAAAATATATTTTTAAGAAATTTATATTTCATTATTATTTGTATTATGAAATAATTGAATAAATTTGAAGGAAACATTGTTCTGAAAATGAGAAATGAATACATGACCTTGGGATGCCTCCTCTGGGTCCCTAGAGGGAAAAATAATTGTATTTTTTCATTACATATAATTTCAATTTCATATTTTTTATAAAATTTATTTTAGGGAAATTCATATGAATCATAGTTTTCCTCACCTCATTTTACTACCAGTGGTCAGCAACATACCCAATTGAGTGTGGGTGCTTCTAGAGCTACACTGAGCTTCTATCGGACTCATTCACACCCAGAACACCATTAGGCATCCCATATACCGTACCTTTTACTCCTCAACATTATCCTATAGTTATGTTATCACATATTCCTCCCTTATAATTTTATTTAGGTTTTATTTCTCTTATACCAATTCCATATCCTATGATGATTCTTTATCCCTCATATCCTTATACTAGTAGGTATACACCACCTCCATTTCCTACACTAATCTATCTAAGATTTGATGATTGTGATTCTTCATATTCTACACCATGACATGAATTTGACCCAAATAATGCATTAGAATAGGAATACGCATCACATTCTACCAATCAAGAATATCCTATAGGACTATTAGAGTATATCGACTAGCTAGGATCAGGTATATGTTTATAAGTTTGTTAAATTATATCGCATAATTTTTTTTCCAGATGTAATGTTTATTATTTATAATTTTTCCATCTTATTTACTGTAATTATATAATAGGTGAAGTGGGTGTAACCGTATGCATGAATACACGAACCATGAAACACAAATCATGGTAATTTATAATAAAGACAACCAAATGGTAACTTCACATTCCATAAAATGTAAATGTTTCATGGAAAAATTAGCTAAATATAGGTATATCATTACAGTTTAACAAGTTACATAGAATAATATTAGTAATCAAATCAAGTAGAATATGTGGGATGATATATGGGTAAGAAAATCTGTAAAAATTAAAATCAATATTATTGTTTTATTTATCAAAATTATTATGTTTGTCAAAGTTTATGTTTAACATTCCCAACCATCATTATATAAAGGATATATGGTTTATGGATCATGGGGAACTGTGGAGATCAAAGAAACATGAGCTTTATATTGGTTGGTAGAGTATATTTGGAAATGAGTTAGTGGTTTTAATAGTATTCAATGAATTTCTAACTACACAATACCAAGAAATGATCATTTATTAAAAGAGTAACGATTTAAAGGTATTCTTAAGATCTAATGGTTTTTATTGAAAATTTAGTTGTTACTATTTGTATAGATTCTTTTAGGATTGATTGGAAAGAAACAAAAACGAACAAGTATTCTAGTATATACATGAACACTTTAGGGAACCATACAATATAGGATCATGAGAGACTCTATGTACTTTTTATGAGTAGTTGGGTTTTATTAGGAACTAAAACAACTGAATGAAACCAAATGTTTTTTGAACTAAACTAAATAGAAGTTAATCTAATTATAGGGAATAAAATCAAAACATATATAACCAGATAAACCATCTTAAAACTATTATAATAATACACACTATAAACATATAAAATCAACCCTAACATAACCAAATAGACCTTATATAAACAAACTTTAATCAATCCTGTCAAATGAAATCTACCCTAAAATAAACCGGTCCAATCCAAGTCAAATGGACCAAAACAATATTGAACCAAACTAAATAGAGAATAATTTATATAAATGTAATAAAAAATATATAAACAACTTTATAATCCTTTTCTTAAAAGAACAATAACCACTATTTTTGAAAAAATGTAGTTGAAAATAGAGCCACCTGGGACTATAAAATCTATCCTATTATATTCATCAAAGTGTTAAAACAGTTTGAAAATTTTATAATGGGTTCCCCAATAATTTTTTCAATAAAAACTCCCAATGTATTCTATATCCATAAAAAGTTACACGACAGATTTACCAATTGAGATATTCATTTGGGGTTTTAGATTAAATGATACTTTGGAACTGACACTAGTTGAGAGGATAGTAGATATGGCTCATCACACCCTTTTAGAGGGAATTATTCGACACTTATAAACTCTATTATATAATTTATTTATGCTCATGAATCTTTCCCGAATCCATATATGAGACTGGTTACCCTTATAAAATGACCAAGTATCGAATCCATATATATACAAGAGTGGATTTTATTAATAAAACCATCTATATGTATCATTGTTCCTCTATTGGTTTCCCATTTAATAATAAGAGATAGATTTTATTTTGAAGTAAAATTACTAGGAACTCTATATATTTTCTATTTTCGAGGAAGGCGATTAGTGTTTTGGGATTGGGATTGAACATCTAAAAGGCATCCTATGTATCATTTAGCAATAGAAATAAAAAACACTTGTTGTTCACATTGAACCATTCCATTTGGTTTAACATCATTCATAAAGGATGTATATGAGGGAATTTATGAATTGGTAATGAAAATCATTCCTTTGGAATTAGTCATATATATCATATCCATAATAAGAGCCAAAAATTTCATTGTTCAGTTCGTATATCAAGGTACACTACCATGTTTTGGATGAATTTATATCATTATTCTAATATTATCATCACATATATCTAATCCCACATGAGTAGACCTTGGTGAGATAAATAAAATATAGAAAAATATTAAACATTTAACTAGGAATACAATATTGGATTTTTATGGGGCTTACACATTGAGGTTTCCCTAATATTTGAGAAGGGAATGCACATTGAGGTTTCTATAATATTTTAATATTTCATGCTGATTTTTACCTAATATTGGGGATTATTATTAAGCTAATGGTATCATCATTAAAAATACCTAAACACACATGATTCAAGCTTGGTTTAAGAAACACTAGTTACAAAGGGATCAAAAACATTAACTATAGGTGCGAGACTTACGCATCAAAGTACCCATTATGGAATAGTATTAGAAACATTTTGAATGAAATTAAAATATAAGTAAAGGAATGAGATTCATGTCTATTATGGAGATTAGTCCATATGAAAGAATCCTACATATCATGTTTATAATAGTAAGTTGAGTCATCATAGTTCAGTTTGGTTCTTATTCCGTTAATGGATGGGAAAATATGATAGAACCAAAAGAGGTAGGAATTATTTAATATTGAGGGAAATATAACAGGGTTGATACCCATGTTAAATATCCATCCCTCATCCACTACTAGATATGAGTGTTGGACATGATAGGTCCTTTGAGTATGTTTTGATGTCATGAAGGGTTTTCATGGTTTGAGGACACATGTTCATGTATCTCTGTTTGACATGTCTAAGGGCCTTCACATGTAAAAGATGAAATTTTTGTGAGATGTTTCTTGAACCTGGAGACACAACCGAGGTTCCTCCCTTGATCATGATAATAGGTTGTTGGTAGGTTTTATGAACTAGGTGACATTTCATGAGGGATTCATATGCTCTAGACAACACAACCTGGGGGCATCACATGATCCAAGTAGACATATCCACAGGGATTAACATGATCTTGTATGATATGTCTAGAGGGATTTAAATGATAAGGTGACATGTATAGAGGTTTTCATGGGATTTTCCCAACATTACCAAAGGTATTTGAATGATTTGGTTGACATATCTAGGGACCTTCAAGTGATATTCATGATGTTTCCAAAGGGTTTCACATGATTAATGAACAAATCGTGATAAATTAATGAACCCTTCCTATGAAAGTATGTGTATCCAATTCCACATAAATATTACATTTTTTATTTTCATCATGTAAACATCCCAATGTTTTTCAAGAATTTTCCTATGGAGGGATCACAAGACAATGATGACACAACAAAGGTCCTTCATGTGATCCAACTAGAATACAGGAGATCTGTTGAATGGTCAATGGGATGATCATGTGAATTACATAAAAATACTGCATAATAACTCACATTACTCAATGAACTTCTCATGTGGAATATTCTTAGGATAGCATAGTCTAGTACTCTAGAATTTCCTCCCTTGTTTCTATCTATGTGTGTTTTCTATGTGTCAAGAGTGAATTTTATAGGCATATTTTTCTCATATATACATAAATCATTATACCAATTAAGTCTCCTATCTAAACATGATTCATCAATGGAATCATGAACTAAATATAAGTAGATAATGTATCATGAGAAATGAATATTCAATCCATATTTTGATGATGATTTTTATTTTTGTCACATGATATATAGAGAACACATGATCACCCCATCATTACTGGCTTTCATGAACCCAAGTCTTATTAAAGGGATATTGTTGGATCAAACTGAAAAATCCAAGATCCTTTAAAAGATTAGGTCAACATGTCTTAGGATGGATTGTTTGGGGATATTTTCAAGATCATGATTTAATATAGAAGGTCATTCATAAGATCAAGAAAACATATCTAGATCCCTTTCATATTATTATGCCTATATATCTAAGGTCCTTCATGTTATCGATCAAGGATTCCAAACCTCCTTTATATGATCCAATTGACATTTATGTGGATCTTTGTAGGATCTAGACCATCATGTTCAAGGTATTTTACATTATTAATGAGATGATAATGTGAATCATGTTATTCCTTGACTTAAATATCATCACGACTCACTTCATGTAAAGATCGAGTGATTTCAATCCATTATTATATGAATGCCTTGATGGTTGTCAAGATTTTGGCTAATGGGGAATTTCATGTCCAAAAAACATTCTTGATGGACTTTGTGTGATCGATTGGAATTTTATAATAGGGATTCATATAATTATTTTTATGATCATGTAAAACATGTAACCCCTATATGTAAATATCCTAGAGTTATGTGATCACATACTTATAGATGATCGAAAGACTCCTGGACCCATGAAATTGATCTCTATGTGTCCATACATTTTCTTGTCTTTGTCTTTTTAGGAAAATAATACTTTCATTTAAGATATTTTTAACTCTAAAATTTCTTACTCTCATTTGGTGGGCACAAATGAATGCCCACCCTTAGATGTGACATCCAGTGGGAGGAAGGAACAAGGAATCAGTTCTAACGAAGAAAATGATTTTATGACCCCTTAACCTTATGTAGGAAAATCTTCAAGATGTATTTTCGTTTCTTAAGATACCTTTGGTAATCCGCCAGATGCTCTATAAATAGAGGGTGATAGAGATGACCATTTCACCTTCGATTCAAATCCCATAGAGGTCTTAATTTTTTTATGCATGACTTTTTATCAAAACTGAATCACATAACCTCAACACAATAATACACCTCATGATAAAATTGCATGATATCTTGATGTGATCTCTCAAAATAATCAATTTACATGAATGAATTTAATCTTTTGCTCATTCAACTAATCCTATAACTAATCACTGAAAATTCAATTAAACCACGATTCATAGCCTTGGTCATGGGGCTTCTTTGCGTGATGTACTTTTGAATTACTTGAATACACAATTATTGACCTAATTATTATTACATTACCATAAACATGTGATTGTGATTATTATAATTTATAATTAAATTCATGTTACTTTATATGGGTCACATGATCTTGAGACCCATAATGGATCTTACGGTTTAATTAATGTTATCCAAGACACACACTTTGAAAACGTATTTTATACTTGTTTTGATTAAAATCTTGTTCTAATCCATGTTTATTATGTCTTTTTACAAATTCCTTCATGTTCACATAATTCATCCAACATGTCTTCTTTAAGGGATATGATCACCATAAAATGCAATACTGATCCCCTTCTATTAGGTCTTACTCAATAAAAAATTTCTAAAGATCATTATTTTTATAGATCATCAAATTTAACCATTTTTATATAGACAAAAAATATTTATTTTTTACCTTTAGGAAGATATTTTCTTCCATTTTGACAACAAAAATATTCTAACATGTTGGTTTTCATATTCCTTCAACTATATCTAGAAAAATATCGCTAAACATAGCCAACTAGTCCTTGAACTATTCCAAGGGTCATCATACTCATTCAATCAATAGTCCCTAAGCCTAGATAGTTATGATCTTTCTCATAACTCAATTTACAAGAGTTAATATAATATACTCATCTACTATCAGGACAACTTGAGAGAAGGATGGATCTTGAAATGAGATACGTACACAAGCGGAAACATTTTTGAGGAATGATAATAGTCATTCTAGCTTATATAGAGCGGTATAGAACTTTCAGATTAATTGTTCATCATTTTTCTCTATATGAAAATGTGTATTTTCGATTCATCATGTATAATCTACCAAAAATCCTTACATAGATTATCATCAATTAATATCCTAACACTAATTGTTTCCATATGTTCAATGGTGAGGTTGGAATCAAACTATGGGACATCTATCAGTATAGGGAATACTTCCTCTTGAGGAGATGTATAATGAATCCATCCCTTATGAAGATGCACGAGATTAGTATGAGTATACTATAAACCTATAAAATGATATTCTAACCATCATGATGGAGAATCAAAAGAATAATCTGAACCTATGCTCATGTATTTATTTAGAGGATTGGATCAAAAAATTTTGTTGTTATAGTGGGGCTCAAACAGCTATAATATGTTCACATCATTACCCTTTATAACATTTCCAGGATAGGGTGAGATATAATTGGGAAACCATTGAGGCTAGGGGGTACACTCTCTGGGGATATAAGGTGAAACTATTAGTATATCAACAACATAGATTTTAGATATTTTTAGACATGTTTCTAAAATGATGGATTTTCCAGGATGAGAACACGAGTCTTGGAGTTCAGGTTGGGATATTGGTGATGGTAGATTGAATGTAAGATGGATGACCTCTCAACTTAATTTTGTATAACCATACTCATATTTTTCATCTTCTCCTCCATATTCATCTAGGTAAAACCCCTTACTAAATTATCTGGACATTCAATTTCTATTTAGACATATAGGTGAGCACTTCAGGTGTTATGGGTATTAAAATACCACTAAAATACATAATTCCATATTCATAACTAAACTAATATATTTCATGATGACTCGTAACAACACCACTAGACATCCATGAGGTTATCAACATGACAAGAAATTATAGTTATTTAAAATTTGTGAAATTCACCGTATATTCTTAGTTAATTATTGATGATGAAAGTGGTTCCCTTGAGGATATTTCATATAAAATTTCATTTCGGTATGTGGTTTTTACAACCCATTTAGAAAATATGATCATATGATTTCCATACACACCACATATATTTCTTCATCAGTTTTACTACACTAAGAAAGTTAATTTTCTCCCTTTTATAGGCATGCAGGGGAAATGCCATCCTATGATCATTCATCAATTCTAGAAAATGATGTAATGTGACAATACTAATTCCAATATCTCCTTTACCCTTTTAGATACTTCTACCTTTCTCTCTCAAGACTATGCCCATGGTTGGATGGAGTCTTACCCAACTAGTGTACTAAGCCAACCAGTTCGACGTGTATATACACCTTATACCTCTATGATACCATTACGTTTTTCCTTAATGTAATAGTTTCTAGACATTGTTGGCCCTTTTAACAATCACTCTCAAAATGAAATTGTTTCTTCTGATTAAGATGAAGAGTTTTCTAGTGAAATTGGCCCATCGAAACCGATATTGGATGATACATGGACCCGAGGAGGGGCAGTGCATGTTTTTTATTAAGGGAGAGTGGCCCAAGTTGCAGGCATTTATAACGACCCAGTCTTAACACAAATGTATGTTACATCAATTTAGGGTAATATTCATCACATCACATTAGTACATGCCATAGGACCATAATAGTTCAGTGTCTTTGAAAACATGAAACATATTCTTCTGGTTTGGTAAAATATCTTCAACATATACCTTAAAGATCTTCCAATTTAGTACTCCTATATAAAACCATTCTTCAAAACATGGGTATTGGAATCATAATAAAGGGGTCTTCTCAAATTCTCAGTATGGGTAAGTAAAGGAAATATGTTGGAATATCATGAACATAAGGGTATCAGAACATGAGAATAACATTTTACGACCATACCCTAAATATAAAAGATCTAAAACATGAGACATGTCATAAATAATAGTAGTTCAAGATACATGATTCAAAATAAAATCATGAACATTAACCATGTGATCATATCATAGGAATAAGACATATAATTTTTGGCAAAAAATAAACATGTAATATCATTCTCTATATGTATAGTATTATTTCCAAAAAACATATCAGGGTACTTCATGGGGACTACACCTATAGGTTAGGACAAACCCCTATCCCTAGTCATAGTCTTTTCCTTATAAGGGATCTAGTTTTCCCCTCTTCCCATAGTGGATCATGTTTCTCTATCTTCCCATAATGGATCAGGTTTACCCATATTCCCATAGTGGATCGAGTTTCCACATCTTACCATAGTGAATTAGGACACATATGTTTCCCATTTTGGATCTGGAAGCACTTGTTTACCATTTTGGATCAATCCTTTAGACTTATTTCTCATCATTATCTCATGATATATAAATAGGCACCGAATGTATGTTCCACAAGATAATAAAACATGCAACATTTCATAACCCATCATAAGAGACAGGTTTTATAAACATCATATCATAACCCACGATATGAAATGGGTATCCTAGAATTTTATAATATCATTAAATAAGTAAAATAGACAGGTTTTATAATAATTTCCTCAAATCATAACCCATGAAATGAAATGAGTTTCAAAAGAATATTAGTCCTAGAAGAGAAAAAAGTGGCATAAACATCATAGTATATAAACATAAACAATTCAAGAAATAATATTAATTATATATTTGGATTATATACCCAAAATATAATTTACTATAACAAATTATGTCATCTTAGATTAATAAGGATTTTAAAAGATACATGGAACATATCTTAAGTTAAATAACCTTTCTTTAAAAATTATTTTCATAAAACCTTTTCAGAAATAATTTCCTAATAAATAAATACTTTATCATTTCATTTCAAACATATATTGAGGGAAATCACTATTCTTTTTTGAAATATTATTTTTAAAACATAAAACATTTTTAAAACCTTTTCCTATGAAAATAAACATAAAAAACTATAAAGGAAATAAGAAATTATTTTAAAAATTGCCTTCCTTGAAAATAATTTGAAAACCAATAAAGAATACATGAAAAAAATTTGAAAACATTTTTATTTTTAAATATATTGAATATATATAATGATTTACTAAAAACATTGAAAAAACCTTTTTCCATGGAAATTTATAAAAGATGCTTGAAAAAAAAACATTTTGAAAACTACTTATTTGAAAAGGAATCATGAAAACAATTTTGAAAACCATTTCTTTGAAAGGGATGCTTGAAAACATTTTTGAATACCTTTTTCTTTGAAAATAAATTCAAAACTTATAAATAATGCATGAAAAAATTTTATAAACGTTTTCATGAAAAAGAAATTGAAAATATATAATGAATGATTAAAAAAAATTTGAAAACTGTTTTATTTGAATATACTTTGAAAACATATAATGAATGCTTGAAAACATTTTTATTTTTTCTAAAATACTTTGAAAATATATAATGAATGCTTTAAAACATCTTGAAACCTTTTTTCATTTAAAATTTATAAAATAAGTTGGAAAATATTTTAAAATATATTTTCCTTGAAAAAATATATACGAAGCATGGAGATATTTACAAAAAAATTTAAACAAAAAACATTTTTAAAACCCTATTTAGAAAAAATTGTTATGAAAAAACATCGACTTCCAACTAAAGAGAGAGATAAAGATGAAATTTATTAAAAACAATTTATTAATTATCTTTTTTTAAAAATAGTTACAAATTATACTAGAACATGAAAATATCTTGGATAAACAAACTATTAAAAAATAATGAGTGTTCCTGATGGATTTATCATAACATTTCATCAATGGAATCATAATCATACAAAATCCCGATAAACGTTGAGATATTAGCAAAAAACTATCATCACTTTGGTGATTTTGACTCATAATAAACATGAGATATTAAAATTAAATGCAGATTAAAGTATAAATAAATAGTTATATTCATTATATAACATTTAAAAGGGTATTATGTACAACCCGTAAAAAATATATGTGCTTAACATGGCATATATCTTAAAGAATGAAAATTGAGATAAACATTACTTTACCGATTTGGTAATTTTATCACTATAAACCCCATGAAAGAGACATAATAAAATGGATTTTTAAATACCCATAAATATTAGGATAATATTCATATAATATATTCTTGGGATGTCTATACATCAAATAAAATAACTGAGTAGTGAATAAGGTATAAATATCACATAAAAAAAGTGAGATGAAATAACCTAACCTAAAGTCCTCAAATTATTTTTACACATTAAAAAATAATTTAGAATAAATATTTGTTTATAATTCATATAAAATATAACCATATTCATATATAGCATACCATATATGATTCACTTATGACTTTACATAACTCGTTTATTTAAAATTCTATGTTAAAGAAACATTTCAGCTAATAACAACTTTGTTTATTGTATATGTTTTGACTTGTATTATTAATTATCTTAATTCGATCATTAATTAATTATTTATAGAATATAAATTATGATTTATATATCATATATATTCAATATATAAATATTTATAATAATATATAAAATATAGATATATGAAATGGAATACACCATTCATTGAGATGATCGGTCATACGCATGCATGAATGTTGTTTATTTTTTCTTATCATATTGAAAGAAATGTAGATGAAATATATGTATATATATATATAATACCATTACATTTGAATTATTATGTCATATATATCATATAATTTCTCTAAACCCATTCTTACTACATTCCATGTAATGTCTGAAAGAGTCAAATTGCTTTGAGGAGGCAGTAGTCCACACTTCCACAAATGAAGATTTCGTATTTAAACAAAATAAAAATCACAAAGTAATGTGTTATATTGTAACGACCCGAAAATTTTAATTATATTTGTTTCCTAATTTTGTGGGTATAATTAATATGTGACCGTTGTGTTTCGACTGTTATATGATTGTTCGTCAATATGACTATTGGAAACTATAATCTTAACGTTGTGTTTTTATAAATACAGTTATCTTGGTTAATTAATACATAAAGAATATTGAATGGCCTCATCCAGTAGACTCGATCCATATGAAGCCCATCTGTCGGAGCTTGGGAATGAGGTATCATCATTGGGCATTACTCTAGACCAATCCCAAGCAGAACTTCAACGTATGAAGCTTGAACGGAATCACCTAAGGGAGATGTTCAAGATGATAGAAATCACCACTCAAGAAATTTTGTCCGAGCCACCCAAATATTCTATCACCATAGCACACCTAACACTAAGGTTCTATGTTGGTGTAATAAGGGGCTATGTAACGAGACCTTAGCTGATTTGTGTAATCCTTTTATATAAATAAAATTGTTATTTCTTCTTCTGGAAAAGTTTTTGAATTTAAAATATCCGGATAAATATAGGATGTGTATTATTGATGAATTTAGGAAAAAAGGGTTATTTTAAAATGTTTTTGTATTCCTTAAATAATTAATAACGTGAAATAATTTTCAAAAAAACGGTCTTCTACAGTTGTGATCAGTGAGAAATTTAGAGTCTAATAAGATCAACTTGGTTTTTAGTGAATATTAAAGTAGGAATAGTAACATACCCATATGAATAGTAATGAATAGTAATTTGACCAAAAAAATATAATCTTCACCCATGAATGTATAAATACATTTTAGACATCATAAAAGTGAAAAAATGATCATAGTTTAAGTTTTGGTATTTTTGTACACCATAAATATTTTATTTACAATTTTATAATTAATTTAATAATTTAAAATGGAAATGTATATTCATAAAATTTAATCAAATTTTTTTAATTTATTGTCTTATGGGTATATGATATTTTTATGGTACCTTCATTACTTTTCTATGGTGTTACAAAATGAGTTATAGTTTAAAGTTGTATTTTTGGAATAATTAATGATTTTATTTAAAAATTAAATTAAAAATATTTAGAAAATTATTTTCATGAAATGGAATTCATTTTTTATTTAAGAGCATCGATATTATGTTAGGTTGAATTTTTGGGTTTTTTCTGAAACTGTTGAATTTTCGGTGAATAGGAAAAATGCAGTTTTGAGTTTCGGGTGTTTAATGACATCATTAATGATGTAAGCATTTTGGTCAACTGATGAATAGTGAGATATTCTATTATGTGTCCCAAGTGGCCAATACCATGGGAAAATACCATGGGCAAGCCCATGGTTTCACGAATACCACCGATGAGGTGTCCCTTGGAAATTAATAATTTATTCACTCACTTTCCCTATAAATACCAAGCCATTTCCCTCATTCATTTCATTCCAAAATCATCCTCAATGATTTTATGGTCTTTTTAACTCCCAAGGAGTCCTCCCAATGTTCCCTCAAGCCTCCCAAGGTCCTGACCTTCAAGCTTTCGAAGTTACTCTTCAAGGTAAGGGATCCTTTCACCCTCATCTTTTTTGTCATAGCTTCCTTTATGTTGTGTCTTCCAATTGCCATATATTTAGGTTGAGGTTATGTTATTATATGTTCAAATTTAATTCTATTTCATGTCTAATTGTTGAGAGACCCTTTCCTCTCTCATCAATTTATTTTCTGAATTTTTAAGTGTCGTTGTTAGGCTGCCAAATATTTCATAAAAGGAATCACATCTTCTCTTTTCTTTCATCTTTCCTTTTCATGTGGTATGTCATTCACAATTCCCATATCATGTTCTTATCTCCATGTTATTCTGTATTTATTCTGTATTATAAGTTATTTATGAGTGGGTTACTCTTGTAACCTCTCTTTTAATTATTTTCTAAAACAATGTTATATAGCCATTATGCTATAGAAATTTCATCTCAAAATTTCTATCTATTTTTCTCAACAAATTACCTTGTTTATTATTTTCTAAAACCTATCTTTTTATTATTTTTTGTGCCCCGTTGATCAGAGAAAGAGAAGGTCACCCTGGTTGTCTACTGCTTAGAAGGAGAAGTTGATCAGTTGTGGCAGATGATTAAAAACATGAGGCAAAGAGTAGAGGTTGAAGCCATGGAGTGGGAAGAGGTCAGAGGGATTTTATTCAGTAATTATTTTCCTCATTCCATGAGAACAAGAATGGAGAAGGAGTTTCTCTAGCTGAAGTAGAAGGAGAACGAATCTTTCTGAAGCTATGAGATAAACTACACCCGACTTTCATGATATACCTATAGCTTTTTCATGGATCCAAATGGTAAGGTTGATAGATTCTTCAGTGGACTAAGACCTCATCTGCGGAAGAATCTAGCCAACCGAGACTATGATAGCTATGAGGAGATCGTGCGAGGTGCGATGAAAGTCAAACTGGAGTTTGGTGAGATTTACTGGTCTCATAAATCAAATGTCAAAAAGAGATCGATAGAACCCAGCTTAGGGAGGAGCTTTGATCAATGAAGTGGAGGAAAGAAAGTGCAACGTCCCACGTGTAATAAATGTGGGAAGAAGAATTCGGGGAACTTCCAGATCGGGAGAGGGAAATGCTACAAGTGTGAAATAGATGGCTATATTGCAAGTAATTTTCGTAGTGAGGTGAAACCTCAACTTACAAACACTAACGACAAGGGGAAGATGGTGAAGGCCCTACCTGATGTCCAATGCTTTAAGTGTGGAATACTTGGTAACTTTTCCAATCACTATCCAAATCCGAGGGCAGTGGAGGGGAACCACCATCAGCCTCAGCATAGGACAATGGAGAATGGTCATGCTTTTGCTATCACGATAACTGAAGTTGAAGCTCCAAATGATGTGGTAACAGGTACTCTTGTTGTTCTCACAAAGCTAGCAAGTACATTGTTTGATTCTGGTTCTACACATTTCTTTATTTCCTCAAAGTTTTCAAAGAATTTAGAATCAACCCCTGACATGCTAAAAATAGATTTATCAGTCATGAATCTTGGTTGGATTATCCTAGAATCATCAGTGTTTAGAAACTCTAGTATTTACTTTGGTGAGCACAATCTTATATCAAATCTTGTAGTCATTCACATTCTGGAATTCGACATTATACTAGGGATGGACTGGCTCTCAATGTATAATGCTAAGATCAAATGAAAATATAAGGAAATATCATTAGTCTCGAATGGAAAACCTACAGTTATCTTCCAAGGAGAGATATCTCAACCTGATTTTTATCTAGAAGAACCCCCTATATCATTCTTTATGGGATTTATCGGTGACGAAGAAGAAGGAAATGAGAGTTTGAGGATAGAAAATTTACCCATCATCCAGGAATACATTGATTTATTTCCTAATAAGTTTCTTGGACCTCCCCTAGAAAGATTGGTAGAGTTATCCATTGAAATCATACCTGGATCTCATCCAATATCAAAGACCCCATATAGGATGAAAAATGTGGAGCTGGAGGAATTAAAGAAACAACTCCAAGATATTTTGGAGAAGGGGTTTATTTGACCGAGTGTGTCTCCTTGGGGAGAACCTGTTCTCTTTGTGAAGAAGAAGGATGGATCGATGTGGCTATGCATTGATTATAGAGAACTGAATGGAATCATAGTAAAGAATAAATAACCTCTTCCAAGAACTAATGACTTATTTGACAAACTTCATGGGGATCAATTCTTCTCTAATATTGATCTTCGATATGGTTATCATCAATTGTGGGTGAAGAAAGAAGATATTACAAAAAATGCCTTCTGATCAAGATATGGGCATTATGAGTTTGTTGTTATGCCTTTTGGGATTAATAATGCACTTACTATTTTTATGGATTTGATGAATAGAGTCTTTAAAGACTAACTTGATAACATTGTGGTTGTTTTTATTGATGATATTATGATATATTCCAAAAGTCATGAGGAGCATGATGATCATATAAGGGTTATTTTGAAAACTCTACGGAAGGAGAGATTTTTTGTAAAGTTCAGTAAATGTGAATTCTGGTTACAACAAGTTGATTTCTTGGGGCACATTATTACCAATGAGAGAATCACAGTTGACCCAGCAAAGACAAAAGTTGTAGAGGAGTGGCCTCATCCTACAAAAATAACTGAGATTAGTTGTTTACTTGGATTAACAGGATATTATAGGCGGTTTGTGAAATACATTTCACGACTTTCTAATCCATTAACCAAGTTAACTCGAAAAGGGGTCAAGTTCATCTGGACAAAGGAGTGTGAGGAAAGTTTCCAAGAGCTGAAGAACAGATTGGTTACTGCACTTGTGTGAACTCTACCCTCATGTGGATAAGGATTCGTTATTTTTAGAAATGCATCTCTGAAAGGGCTTGGGTGCGTTCTCATGAAAAATGACAAGGTCATTGCTTATGCATCTCGACAGTTGAAGACTCATGAGAAGAACTATCCTTTGCATGATCTGGAGCTGGCGGTAGTCATTTTTGCTCTGAAGATATGGAGGAACAATCTTTATTGGGAGAAATGTGATATATACACAGAACATAAAATTTTGAAGTATATTTTCACACAAAAGTAATTGAACATGAGAAAAAGGAGATGGTTGGAACTCTTTAAAGACTATGATTGTTCAATTCATTATCATCCCGGAAGAGAAAACAAAGTTGCTGATGCATTAAGTAGGAAAGACCCAGTTGTTCTGTCCATTATGAGGATTCAAAAAGATCTTTTGATCAATGTCCTAGTAAAGATGGTCATGGGAATTATAAGAGAAGGGACATCATCAACCCTAACCCAAATTATTTCTCAATCGAAATTACTAGAGAAGATCAAGAAATATCATAAAGAAGATCCTTTGTTATAGAAGAAGTTTGAGGTTGTGAAGGATGGTATGTTTTCTGAGTTCAATACTGATCAAGAAGGTGTACTGAAATTTCATACAAGACTATGTGTTCCATCTATTCTGGAAATAAAGAAGGAGCTGATTGATGAAGCTCATATCTCTACTTTCTCTATACATCCTGGTATCACAAAAATGTATAGGGACCTTCATGATAATTATTGGTGGGATAATATGAAAAGGGAGATTGCTGACTACACTTCCAGGTGACTAGTATATTAGCAAGTGAAATCAGAGTGACAACTTCCTAAAGGGGTATTGCAACTACTATCCATAGCAGCATGGAAGTGGGAAAATATCACTATGGACTTCATCAATGGTCTCCCAAGAACTTCCAACAAAAATAATGCGATATGGAGTATTGTGGACCGTCTCACCATGACTGACCATTTTATCTCCATTCAGAATGATTTCTCTCTTGATCAACTGGACAGGATTTATGTGAAGGAAGTGGTAAGGCTGTATGGAGTTTTACTTTCTATCGTATCTAATCGTGATCCAAGGTTCACATCAAAATTTTGGAGAATTCTTCAACAAGCTCTGAGCACAGAATTGAATTCCAGTACGACCAATCACCCCCAAACTGATGGACAATCTAAAATTACTATTCAGACACACGGGGACATGCTGAGAACTTGCTCAATGGAATTTAAAGGTTGATGGGATCAACATCTCTCTTTAGTTAAGTTATCTTACAATAATATTTTCCACTCAAGAATTCAAGTGGAACCCTATGAAGCTCTATATGTGAAGCAATGTAGAACTATTACTTTTTGTGATGAAGTTGGTGAGAGAAATCTTCTTGGGCCTGATCTTGTGAAAGAGATGATAGAAAAAGTCCATGCCATCCAACAACACATTAAGGCTGCTCAGGGTCGGAAAAAGAGCTATGCCGACAACTGTCGAAGGGACTTGGAGTTTGATGTTGGTGACAAATTATTTCTTTGGATTTCAACTTGGAAGAGAGTCATGAGGTTTGGGAAGAACGGGAAGATCAGCCCTAGGTATATTGGCCAATATGAAATTCTTGATCGTGTGAGATCAGTGGCCTATCGGCTTGCACTTCCTCCAAATATAGCCCAAGTTCATGATTTCTTCCACATATCCCTATTTAGGAAGTACATATCTATCCTTTACATGGAATAAATCCAGAGGTGGTACCACTGGAACATGACCTCTCTTATGAGGAGTATCTGTTGGAGATATAGGATCGTAGAGACAAGGTTCTACGCAACAAGACTACCAACCTTGTTAAGATGTTGTGGAGGAACCAAAAATACGAAGAAGACACGTGGGAACCGGAGGAGTCTATGAGACAGAAGTACCCACACCTTTTCCCATCCGAGGGTACGGGATAAAATTTCGGGGACAAAATTTCTTAAGGGGGGAAAAATGTAACGACCCGAACATTTTAATTATATTTGTTTCCTAATTTTGTGGGTATAATTAAAATTTTACCGTTGTGTTTTGACTGTTATATGACCGTTGGTCAATATTACCATTGGAAACAATAATCTTAACATTTTATTTTTATAAATACGGTTATCTTGGTTAATTAATACAAAAAGAAGATTGTATGGCCTTATCCGGTAGACTCGAGCCATATGAAGCCCATCTTTTGGAGCTTGGGAAGGAGGTAGCATCACTGGGCTTTGCTTTGAACCAAGCCCAAGCCAGACTTCAACGTATGAATCTTGAACGGAATCGCCTAAGGGAGAAGTTCAAGCTGATAGAAATCACCTTTCAGGAAATGTTGTCCAAGCCACCCCAATATTCTATCACCATAGCACACCTAACACTTAGGTCCTATACTGGTGTAATAAGGGGCTATGTAACAGGACTGTAGCTACTTTCTGTAATCCTTTTATGTAAATAAAATTATTATTTCTTCTTATTGAAAAGTTTGTGAATTTCAAATATCCGAATAAATATAGGATGTGTATTATTGATGAATTTAGGGAAAATGGTGTATTTTAAAATGTTTTTGTATTCATTAAATAATTAATAATGTGAAATGATTTTCAAAAAATGGTCCTCTACAGTTGTGATCATTGAGAAATTTAGAGTCTAATAAGATCTACTTGGTTTTCAGTGAATAATAAAGTAGGAATAATAACATACCCATATGAATAGTAATGAATAGTAATTTTACAAAAAAAAATAGAAACTTCACCCATGAATATATAAATACATTTTAGACATCTCAAAAGTGAAAAAATGATCATAGTTTAAGTTTTGGTATTTTTGTACGGCATAAATATTTTATTTACAATTTTAAAATTAATTTAATAATTTAAAATGGAAATGTATTTTCATAAAATTTAATCATAAATTGTTACTTTATTGTCTTATGGGTATACAATTTTTATGGGACCTTGATTACTTTTTGAAGGTGTTACAAAATGAGTTACAGTTTTAAAGTTGTATTTTTGGAATAAATAATTAATTTATTTAAAAATTAAATTAAAAACTTTTACAAAATTATTTTCATGAAATAGAATTCATTTTTTATTTCAGAGCATCGATATTAGGTTAGGGTGAATTTTTTGGGTTTTTTCTGAAACAACTGAATTTTCATTGAATAGTAAAAATGCAGTTTTGAGTTTCGAGAGTTCAATGACATCATTAATGATGTAATAAATATGTACGATTTTGCTAGAATTATGAATAGTGAGATATTACATGAGGTGTCCCAAGTGGCCAATACCATGGGAAAATACCATGGGCAAGCCCATGGTTTTGTGAATACCACCGATGAGGTGTCCCTTGGAAATTAATAATTTATTCACTCACTTTCCCTATAAATACCAAGCCATTTCCCATATTCATTTCATTAAAAAATCATCCTCAATGAATTTATGGTCTCCTTACCTCCCAAGGAGTCCTCCCAAGGTGCCCTCAAGCCTCCCAAGTTCCCGACTGTAACACCCCGACCCCAGCTACCTAGAGTCGGTGCATTATTACGTAACATTGGCATGATCACAAAAGATCAAGTCTTGAAAGACTGATTAGTTTAGTATCCTCGGAAACACTAGATACATTTATAAACGTTGCATTTCATCATAAAGTGAAAAACTAAAACATCATGGTCTCCATAGTCCACACTCATATCCCCTTCCGACTATCCCTGCAGGTCATTCATAAAATAGTTCTTTACATCCAGGAAAAATTAAAACATTGAAAGGGGTGAGCTCAGATGCTCAGTAAGGATAACATTATAGTGGAAACTTTTATAAATAAACATAAACATTTAAGGTAATTTATAACTAAAACAAAAGCCTTTTAAACATGATATTCAGCATAATATGGGAAAATAAAATGAAATAATGCCATTTACGTATTCCCATGGATATTCTACTAGTCGAATAATCACATGCAATATCAATAACCACTTTCATAATTATGGAATGCATAATGTCAGACTATCAAAACCACGTTGCCAAGGCCTCGTGCCAGGACTACAAATAAGATTTTTTCAAGGCCTCATGCCAAGACACTAGTTTGTCTCATGAGACCTACCGATGCATCAAGGAGCTATAGCGGGCTCTACCCATCACTTATTATGTCCAATGCATTCCTCATATGAACAGTTTTAAACATATCATAAACCATAACATAATTGTATCACATAAAACATGCATAAAGGAAACATAACATTTCCACATTTCAATCAAAAGATATCAATACAACACATTGATATAATAAAAACACTGTCAAAACCATTTTCAATACTAAAATAAAATAAAATTAAAACTTGATATTTATTTTTCATTTTAAAAAAGTTATGTCTTGTAGAGGAAGACGGAACTCAAATAATGGTCACGACGACGGAGAAGTCATTGTCACCGCATACGTAATACAAAACATTCCTTTCGACATTTAGTAAAAATGCTTCATATAAAAATATTCCTTTTGAATAAAAGTAAAAGTCAAAGTGGTTTATACACTCTATAAAAGAAAGTTGTGTATAAAACAAAATATGCCTCAATGAAAGGATATTGAGACGATGTCCCTTACCTTGTGTCCGACTTGACTCGACTGTTCTTTAACCTCCTGAATAATAAACTAGAGTTAATTTCTAATTACTTAAGAACCTTTTTCAAGTTCATTATTCCTTTTATTTAACTTATTACCATGTTATGAACATTATGTAATTATTTAAGTTAATAACGGTCGTTTTGTCGATCCTTGGTACTTGAGTCAAAAATAAACTTCTTATAATTACAAGTTGTTCATGTGGTAAAATATGCATTATATACAGAATTGTATTCATGATGTAGATATCATATATATCATATATATCCAGTATATACATTCATTTATAATATTACATAACATTTAGAGGTAAGAAATGAAATGCACCGTTCATGGAGACGGTAAGCCGTACATACGCATGAACGTTACTTTCATTTCTATTTCGTATTTAATGGAATGAAATCATAATGATATAAAGTTATATTATAATTCCAGTATAATATCATATATAATATCATTTACTCCATCCTTTATACGTCCTATATATGGAATTAACGATTCAAATCACTTTGAGGGGGCGGTAGTCTGCACTTCCTAAAATGAAATTATCGCGTTTACCCATAATGGAAATCATAAAGTTATTCCATAAATGAAAAATACAGAAGCATAAAGAAAACATAAACGTAATATATATCATATATAAATATAGTGACATATTAATGGCCACCATGAGATGTGTTAAAAGAAGATTGAACAATCATCGTTTCGTGAGGCAGTAATTTGCCACCCACACAAACAGTATATTATTTAACCATTAGATGAAGGTTTGTGTAAGTGTAAATCAAATAATTCTCATAAAAACATCATATTATATTGAATATACTGGTGTTGTTACAAAAGAAAGGAATAAAAATAGTTTAAGGGGTTGGAGAAGAAAAATAAAACAAAAGAACATAAGAGAAGACATTACCTTAAAATCGGGTAACTCTTTTTGATTTGAGCCAAAGGCTTCCTTGGGAATACTTATACCCAAATGGAGGCTTCTAGGAGTAAGAGAGGGAAGTTTAGAGAGTATTTGGGCAGATTTCGGCCGAGAAAAATGGCTTTGAAGGTGTGAATAAGGTGGTAGAGGTGGATGCCTTTTATAAGAGGAGAGGGGGGGGCACTCTTGGAAAGTCATGAAATGTTACATTATTTTGAAATGATTTTCGGATTTTAAAGGTCCTACAGTGATATATTTCGAGGATAAGGTGATAAGGGTTTTAAATCCACCCATATAATTTTCTTTAGACAAGTGTATGTCTTATATTTTTCCTTACCTTTTCATTTTATTTAAATTGTTCATTAATGAGGTAATCGCTGCATCATCATGGTGTCATAAATAAATTTATTTATTTAATGCCTAAAAATTGTAAAAAAATTACCATGATTTAGGAAATATTTTTATCATTCCAATGAATATTTATAGTCCAAAAGTCAACTTATATAACCCCATGTAATAATTGTTTTAGTAAAACAACACATGTTTGTGAAAATTTTATTTTTACTTTAAATAAAAAGTTATTAATGTCATTTTTCTTACCCAAGTGGCTCCATGGAGTCCTCAAGTTGACCCATGGATTGTCTTGGTCGGACATGACTCATCCAATAAAGGTAGGACAAGTGTAAAGGTAATTTCATATTATTATATCATTATATTAACCTTAAATTACACTAATTACCTTTAAATCCGATTAATAAAACGTAAAAGTTACTATTCACCAAAAATTATTTTCATCTCATTGAACAAAATTTTACTTCTTAATTACAACCATTTATGTCAGATTTTTGAAATTAAATTCACAGAAGCGGTAAAATTTTAGTTAAATGAAAAATCAGTTTTTTAACTACCACTTAGTGGTTTCACTATTAATCAAAAATCAATGTTTTTCGGAAAAATACCAAAATTTCACCCTAAGTTATAATTGATATTCCAAATTCAAAAATGTTGTCTATTTTACAAAATTCCAAACATATAAGTTTCATTAAGCAATTTTATAATTAACTCCCATTGTCAAAACAAATAGCGTGTTTTTAAGAAACAATATCAATCAAAATATTGACAATTGTTTATGTCCAATTTCAAAGTGAAATTAATTCTAATGACCACCATTGGATAAAATGGTAAAATTATATTCTAATTATACTTTAAAACCACTCAATAGTATAATTTTTCACTGTAAATTATTTTTTTTTAAAAGTTGTTTTTAATTATTTTCACTATTCATCGAAAATTGGATGTTCTCATAAAAATATCAAAAATTCAACATAGGATAATTTCGATATTACGAATCCAAAAATTAAGTCCATATTGAAATATAAAATTTATATAATTTCAAAAAGTGGGTGTTACTATTCATAACGGCTACTTTGATTGGTCGCGGTGTGTTAGAATCTCGAACTTGCGTACAATACAAGCTATTAGATTATTGAAAGAGAATCATGCCATGGAAGCTTGGGGTGTTACACCGACCTTAAAGCTTTCGATGTTACTCTTCAAGGTTAGGGATCCTTTCACCCTCCTCTTTTAAGTCACGACTTCCTTTATGTTGTGTCTTATAATTTCCATATATTTATGTTGAGGGTATGTTATTATATGTTTACATTTATGTCCATTTCATGTCTAATTTTTGAGAGACCCTTTCCACTCTCATCAATTTATTTTCTGAGTTTTTAAGTGGCGTCATTAGGCTGCCAAATATTTCGTAAAAGGAATCGCATATTCTCTTTTCTTTTATCTTTCCGTTTCATGTGGTATGTCATTCACAATTCCCATACCATGTTCTTATCTCCATGTTATTCTATATTTATACTATATTATAAGTTATTTATGAGTGTTTTACTCTTGTACCCTCTATTTTTATTATTTTCGAAAACCATGTTATATAGCTGTTATGCTGTAGAAATTTCGTCTCAAAATTTCTATCTCTTTTTATCAAGAAATTACCTTGTTTATTTATGTGAATACCTAGACATATTTCGTTTCTATGGGTTTTCATAAATATATATAAATTATATATTTTATTCTGGAATTTTTATACATAAATCCCTCATTCCCTTTCCATGGGTTATAAATGGTATAATGATCTAATTTTTAAGAACTTTTTAAACGTCACGATTTTGAAATGAAACCCATTTCTTTTATTCTCTATGGGTAATTAATGAAATGTTTGATTATGATCTTTGTGGATCGCCTGAAAGTAAAAACATATTAAGGGTGCGCCCTGATAGCACTCTAATTCATTGGGTAAAGAATTGATCTCTAGAGATGACAACTTTCACGATACCTTGGTGAATAACCTTGGTAATTTTTATGACACCTCGGAGATAAAACTTGGTGATATGTTCAGGAATATCTAAATGAAATGTTGTAGCCACATATTAAAGTTATGATTCACGTTATTTTATCATTATATTCCTATTCTTCCATTTCTCATAACTTAATGACTTTTATCATGTTTTGATTAATATTGCTTAAGATCACATGTCAACTGTTTCACTTATTTTCTTTACTAAGCCTTCTGCTCACCCTTTTCTTTGATGTATATCTCCAGGATATGAGATGCAGTAATTGTATATAGTATTAATATATTATTAATACTTACAAGTGGTTTAGAATAATTTTTTATGTTTTTTTATGTATTATGTTCCTAATTTCCAAGACAGTAGACTTTAAAGATCCTCTGTTTGTAAATGTAATGAAACATTATGTAATAAAAAGGTGGGATTCTATATATATAATAATTATATAAGAATAAATAAATCATAAATATCATATATATTATATAAAAAGTGATTTTATTTCATAATTACCAACCATGATAAGTGGTAATGGAAAGACGAACAATATCGTTTCGTGAGGCAGTAGTTCACTGTACACAAGAACAATGTGTTTATTACCAATTTTATGGAACTGTGTGTAGGTATAAGTCTAAATAATAACATAAAAACATTTCAGTATATTTTTTTACTATTATTATTATATAATCATGTAATAAGATGTGTTGAGGGTGTGTAGAAACAAATAAAACATAAATTCACATTGAAAAATGTAAACTATTCCTCCGGTAAATACTTTTGGTTTGTACCAAAGGCCTTAATTAGTTTTAATTAATCCCAAGATGAGGATTATATGTTTAGTGTAGGTATAATGGTATGATATTTGTTTATAGTTCAGATGTGACAAATTGGTTCAGAGGTGTATGAAAGGGGAAGAGTGAATGCCTTTTTATAATGGAGGGGGAGTGACACTCCCACAAATACCAAAAGGTAATCACTATTGTGACGTATACCTTATCTAATGTGATAAAACATGGAAAAATAATTTATTAATGTAAAATTATGGTTGATCAATATCTCCACCACACAAAAAACAAGTTCAATTTTATATTTTTGTTTCTTAGTATTTATGTTTCCCTATATTTTTCTTTTTGGTTACCCATTTAGGTAACTTGTTTTCCAACCAATGTAATTTAACAATTATGACTAAATTAAGGTGATATTTATTAAAAAGATATTGTACCCATGAACTATAAATATTATATCATAATTATAAAATAAAAATCCTAGGTGTGTTGGAATATAATTTTAGAACATCTGCATTTAACACGCAAAAACATTGTTTTAACCAAAACCGTGGCAACAATGTTTTTACTATATATGGGTTAAAATGTTAATTATAAAAGGTAATATGGTCCATTAATGGACAAATTTTTTATTTATTAAAACATAAAAATAAATTAATGAATATAGTAGTTTTATTAAATTTAAATCATTTAATAATATATCATTTTTTTTAAAATAACATTAATGTCAATTTTAATATTTGTAATTTAATTTTAATTTAATATAATCAAAACAATGATAGAGTTCAAATATATTAAGTTAAAATCTTGGTAACATGATATATTATTCAAAAAAATATTTAAACACAATAAATAATTAAATATATTTTACTATAATTTTTTAGCATCATTTATTTTATTTTATTATTAATTAAATAATTGTGTTAGCAATTTTTAACTGTTTAATGTAATTATATAACAGAAAAATGTTAATTTTAAATTACTATGATAAAAAAACGAATTTAAATTTCAAAATATGTTTTATAACTAAAAATGTGTACCTTTTAATGTACTCTAATTCTTTATAAATGGTAATGGTAAGGAAGGTTCCTTTTTGTAGTTTTCCTTACTTACCTTATTATATGGGTAAATTTTATGATCATGTGACCCAATAAATCATAAAATTAGGAATAAAAGTGGATATTATGAAAATATTGGTAGCCAATGTATTTTTGACAAGTGTGTATGTCATTTTGTCACTTTAAATTAAGGTTTAGTCTCTTATTAAGATACATTTTACCTTAATCACTGTAATTAATTTTAATTAAATACATTAATATTTTTAGTCAAACAGTATGTTAATAATATTATACTATAAATATTATCCTGATTATAACTATTTATATCCATTTTTTCAAATTTAGTTCACATAAGTGGCTAGATTAAATTTAAGGCTAATCACAAAGACGTGGTGAGAAAGCAGGGTTTTAAAGTGAATTCTTCATAATTTCATTAAGTATTTATATATAAAGTAAATATAAAATTTCTTCAAATGACCTAAATTGTATTAACATATATATAAATGATCTATAGTAAATTTAAGAAAAATTAAATATATAATTTATCATTAATAATTATTTAAATAAAAGGGCAGGTTTTAACTACAATGTAGTATTTTACACTACTCATCCAAAAATGAAACTTCTCCAAAAATACAAAAACATAACCATGAGATAAATTTAACATTAAGAATTAAAAAATAAAGTTTATTTTGAAAAATAATATTTATAAATGTTTCAAAATTTAGTTTTAAAATAGGTGTTCCACTTAAAGGAGACAAAACTCAATCTTGCGTGCAACGCAAGCTAAATTAGTGTTTCATGTAGCACACGTTTATCTTGGTGTAGCATATAATGAAAGCATAACATGGTGTAACATAAAAAGTAATAATTACATGGTTGTTTCATATAAAACAATATATATTTAGTGTTGTGTGAAATGAAAAATATCAAAAGTTTAAAATAATTTGAAAACATTCTCAAAATATCAGGGTGTTACATTTTAGCCCCTTAAAATGAATTTATCCCTAGAAATTAATCTGGGTTATCAAAGGTCAAATAGTTTAAATTTAATTTCATAGAAACCCACATCGTAAAAATTATAACTAAAAATTTCTTTAAAATGAGAATTTTTGAACAATAATGGTTACCCAAAGTAACTCATAACTTGGTTTCGTCAAAGAGAACAAAGGTGGAATGTGAAAACATTGATATAAAATAGAAATCTAACCATAAAGTTATGATGGAGTGTGATTGAGGAAACATTGATGAGAAATCAAAGAATCAAAAATCCATAAAACTATGATGATCTTGGGGACCATTAGATTCATCAGAAAAGAATATACTAGGATAAGCTTTGTGGTTTCATGATCATTTCCCTATAGTTGAATAATTTTCATGATAAGATATAATTAATTGATTCAACTCAATATCAGCATTTGTTGTCCCTTGATAAATTTCCACATCATCTATTATTATAATAAATGAAAGTGAATTTTTCATTCTTATTCAATTAGATGACCATGAGGTACATAAAAATAATGATAGGTCATTCCATCTATCCTAATCACAAAAATTTGTTAGCACAAGTTTTCCAAAGTGCATAAATCCTCATATGGTGAGATAATATTTTGATCTCTAAATCCTCATCATAATTATAACATAGAAAATTCAATAAAAGGTCTACCTTGTAACCCTTATGAAATATGAAAATAAAATACTTTATAATAATGGTCACTAAGTCAGCTTAACAATGATCCATCATATATCATATAGTATCTATTTGTTGTCACATTCCTGACATGTGAATACCTTTATCATGAATTATCATGAAACATGATAATAACCTAAATTACCATAAATACTTTTGAAAAAAATTAATAATTCCTTATTCCAAATATCTTTGGATATATTTAATTAATCCAAGAATATGTAAACATCGCTGATGATAACAAATCCCCTTTTTCTACAAACCAATAATCTATTCTAGGGTAATTAGTACTATCCAATATACTTTTTACATATCAATCATCTCTTTGTCCAAGCTAAAAAAAATTTCTCAACACTAGGGACATATTAAGGGTTACCATACCTTAATCAAAATATCAAATTTCCATGAAATCCATTTTCTAGTTCATCAGTACCATTCAATATGTTTTTCAAAATTCTTAAAGGAAAACATTCACTTCATGATTCATATAATATAGTTCATGAAATCCTATACATATACACTTTAATCATACAACATTATTCTTAATCAATTTCTCATATTTCATAATCTTGTACCTTAATACCCATTTCCTAGAATATGAAATATGAATCATGTATTAAGGTCTATCAACCTCAATCCACTCATTATTATTATGTTTAATGTAAATAATAATAGAAGAACATCCCATAACTTTCAGATGACGTTTTTAATCTCCTTATCTTCTATAGTATAACCAATACCCATGGACCTTACTGATTCTCTTCATGATATTTCGACTTAGAAAGTCGATTTTAATAATGACCATAGTTTCCAAATCTAAAACTTTCAATGTTAACCTAGTTCTTTTTAGTTCTCATTATTTAATTAAAACAAAAAGAGCATAGGGTGAGAAACACATAACATAGAAGAAAACCACATAATTGTTGGAACCAGGTTCTTCAAAGCATGATTTGGTGTATGGTTTGTGTTTGTTGTCAATCCTCAGTGGAAGTTCAGGGTGTGAACCAACAAAGCGATCATACCGTTCAGGAAGAAAACAGTAGTGAAGGTGGCGGTGTTTCCCAGTGTTTGCCAAATTTTTGGGCCTGAAAATCCGTAAATAAAGTAAAGTTTTTTTGGCAAAGATACTTGCGCGCCGAGCTCTTGGAGGATGAAAGACATGCGCGCCATATGTTTTTGAGGATCAGAACATCAAAATTTGGCTAAGGAAAGAAGGTCACGCAAGTGTTGGTTGGGTCGCGCAAGTAACTTGCGCGACATAGGATCTGGAGACAGGACTTGCGCGCCGTTGAGGGACTTGCGCGCCGCCGCGCAGGGGGTCCAGTTTGCCTATAAATACTGGACCACCCCTCCTCATTTCGGACGGAGTTCAAGGCCGAGAGATTGTTCGAGCTCTCTTCGCGCAGGTGGTTGAGTCGCGCAGGTGGTTGTTTTGTCGCGCAAGTAGAGTTTGCGCGCCGGTGTTTGGTTGTTCTCCCAAGGCAGTTTGGAAGAGAAAGGAAGTGGATCGCGCAAGTATTTAGTTCAAGAAGGCAGTGTCGCGCAGGTGCTTCAGTGACACTTGCGCGCCAGTTTAGTCTTGCGCGCCTGATACTTGCGCGCCGCCGGGAGACTTGCGCGCCGGGCTTGAAAAGGAGACCTAGACACTATTGAAGCACGCCTGCCTTGCTAGAGCTGCACGAAAGCCGAGAAACTACTCGGTTCTTTGAGGAAAAGTGATATTCTTCTTCTGGTGAGAATCGGACTTCAATAGAGCATCTACATTCAACAAAGGATGCACTCTTATGCAAATGAAGAAGAGACCTACACGTCTATAAACTGAGTGGGACTTCACCAATGGCAGTGAGCCAGGGGGAGTCAACGGGAGTGACCCGAGGGACGCAGTGAGTTATCCCTGAACTATTGTAAAGGCAGTGAACCTGGGACAGAGTGTCTGTACCCGAACTTTTGTATCCGCAGCTAGTGAAGCATAGTGGATTTAGGTACGACCGGCAACCTGTCGGCGTATGCTCCTTGGACGTAGCCCTTAGTGGTGAACCAAGTAAAAATGACTGTGTCTTCTCTGTGCATGTGAATGTTTTCTTTTTGATCATAATCATCATACAGGTTCAACAAGTTCCTACCAACGTGGGAACAAGATCCAACAAATTAAAAGAAAAAGTGGTCACCCTGATTCACCCCTCCCCTCTCAGGGTGTCTCGGGGTCCTTCAAGTGGTATCAGAGGGTAAAGGTTGCTGGCATTGAATCTGACCTTCTTCGTCATGGAAAACGCGATCAATGTCAGGGGAGTCCCTCACTTCGATGGAAGCAATTTCCAGATCTGGAAGAACAGAATGAGATCTCATCTAAGATCTCTTGGAATGGAAGTTCTTTTTTCTACTGTGCAAGGAATACATGTCACTGATCCAACAGGTCTGGCTATGACTGAAACAGACAGGAAACTTCTTGATGCAGATGCCAAAGCACAGAATGCTCTCACTGCTGCCCTTTCTGATCAGATTTACCTGAAGGTGATGAATTGCACCTCAGCAAAATCTATGTGGGATAAACTTGAGAATATTTATGAAGGTTATAGAAAAGTGAAGGAGGCGAAACTACAAGTGCTACACAATCGGTTTGATGATCTGAAGATGCATCCAGACGAGAATGCAGACTCTTTCTTCAATCGAATTACTGAAGTGGTTGGAGCAATTCGGGGTCTAGGCGAAGAAATCAAAGACATTGATATTGTAAAAAAAATATTAAGAAGACTTCCACCTCTGTATAATGCGAAGGTGTCAGCTCTTGAGGAAAGAGATCTTTCCAAACTTTCTCTAGATGACTTACTGAGCAGTTTGGTAGCATATGAAATGAGAGTCAAACCAGAAGATGCTACGACTCGGGTGAGCAAGGAAATGGCATTCAAGGCCATGGATAAATTGAAAATCTAAAAGGATAGTAGCGGTGATGATGACGAAGAGAAAGAAATTCTTTCTCTCATTGCAAAGAAGTTCCAGAAGGGGAAAGGGAAATTCAAAGGGAAGTTACCTCTCGCATGCTTCCGTTGTGGAAAAGTTGGGCATATTGCCTCTCAGTGCTTGAAGAATATCAATGATGATGACAGTGAAGATGAAAACTTCAAGAAGCCTCAAAGAAGGTTCTTCAAAAAGGGAGACTTCAAATCTGGTAAGAAAATGCAAAGAAAGAGTTTTGTCTGTGAAGAGGAAGAAGATGACAATGAATTCTGTGATGAAGAAGAACCAGAATTCAAAACTGGGAACCATGCTTCTATGATGGCCACTGTTGAAAAGTCAGAAGATACTGATGGTGAAAAACAACTGAGAACTTGTGTAGATCCTGAGGTGCAACTTAAGGATGCAGTTAGTAAGCTTAAGATTAAATGTAAGAGCTGCAATAAGTGGAAATCAATTGTAGAAGAATCAACTGAATATGTTGATCAACTTGAAGCTGAAATTGAACGACTGGAAGAATTTGTGAAGGTACAGTCTAAAATAATTGAAAGCAATGATGATGCAGTTGATCTGAAGCTGAGAATTGAAGAGCAAACAAAGGTCATCAATGACCTCACATCCAGACTGGATGAAAAATCCAAGACTGTTGAGGGTCTTGAGGAGGAATTAGTTACTCTGAGGAGTAAAATGGAGACAGAATCAGTTCCAAAAGAATCGAGGAAGAAAATACAGTTCGGAAGATTCTCAGATGCAGAATTACTTGCAAGAGCCAAGTGTGGTTCAGATGGGGTTGGAAAAGTCTTGAGTGATCAAAGACCTGCTTGCATGGGAAAGAGTGGAATTGGCTGTGAGGCTGAGTCATCAACTGCTGGAAGTGCAAAGATCCAAAAGAAAGATAAAATGAAAGTTGAACATGTTGAAATGTTACCTAGAGTGCTGAAAAAGGAACCCTCAATCCAAACTAAAAGGAGACCTGAAAATTATCCTCAAACTTTCAAAAATGGCAGACAGTCTTACTATTTTCCCAAGGAAGAAGCTATAAGGAAAAATTCAAGTGAGAAGACATTTCTTCTCATGAAGTGTCAGTTCTGTGGCTATCTGGGCCATACCATGTCCTATTGTGAAGAGGCAAGAAGCTATCTGAATGGAGAAGATATAGATGCTCAACAAAGGAGAACAATTTCATATCCTAATTCTTATAGAAGAAATAATTTCTATGGATATTGTTTTCATTGTTCTAACTTTGGTCATAAGGCCATTAATTGCAGGCAGAGAAGGGACATTGACACCTCATGCAGAAGTTCCAGACATGTCAAGTCTCGTCAGCAAGACGATGTTTCTCTTTCAAACAGGTTCTCACCTCTTAAAGAAGACTTTGACTATGAAGAACCTGGGTTTGCGGAAGAGATAGTTGAAAGGCCATCAGTTCTATATACTCAATCTAATGTCTCATGGAAGGAAAGGAGGAAGATTGAGAAATCAAACCTTGCAGAGGTAGCTCTCAAAGCTACAAAGAACAACAGTACCTGGATTCTAGATAGCGGTTGCTCATCTCATATGACAGGTAATGCCGGTCTACTAACAAATATCATAAATAATGTTGATGGTACAGTAAGATTTGGTAATGATGGGGCTCTGAAAATCAAAGGGAGTGGAAGTACCAAATTAGCTAATGGAGAACTAAAGAAGACTGAAGTCCTTTACGTAGATGGTCTACGTCATAATCTACTCAGCGTGAGTCAACTCTGTGACTCAGGACTTGTTGTTACTTTTAATCAGAAAGGCTGCACTATCAAGGGAAAAACTGGCAATTCTCTAATGAAGGGATGCAGAACAGAAGGAAACTTGTATCAGGTTGATAGTGAAGAGAATGTATGTTACATGACTGTTGAAGAAGAAAACAATCTGTGGCATCGGAGATTGGGACACATCAATCAACAAGACATGGAGAAAATATCAAAATTGAGAATTGTCATGGACATTCCCAACCTAAAGCGTGAGCGTGAAAAATCCTGTGATGCTTGTATTCGTGGGAAGTTGGTCTGCAGTTCATATCGGCCAAAGAAGAAAAAGGCATCTCACCTTCTTGATCTGATTCATACAGATGTTTGTGGTCCAATAAATGTTGCCGGAACTCATGGAGAAAGGTACTTTGTCCTTTTCATAGATGATTACAGTCGAATGGCATGTGTGATGGTCATTCACCGGAAACGACAGGTCCTTGACTGCATGAAAACATATCGGCGAATCGCCGAGAATGATACTGGACGAACAATCAAAGTGTTGCGATCTGACAATGGAGGAGAATACACGTCCATTGAATTTGAAAATTATCTGGAGAAGCATGGGATACAACATGAGGTAGCTTCTGTGAGAACTCCACAACAAAATGGAGTTGTTGAACGAAGGAATCGACAGGTGAACAACATGGCACGAACTATGCTGATTGAGAGTCGTATTCCACGACATTACTGGAAAGAGGCTGTTCAAGCTGCAGTGTACATTCAGAATCGAACAGGACTTTATATGGGTGAGACGAAGACACCATATGAATTGTGGCATGGACGGAAGCCTTCTCTAAAATACTTTCGTGTTTTTGGAAGTAAGTGCTTCATCAGGAACAAAGAAGGAAATCAGGGGAAATATGGTGACAACGCAGATGAAGGAATCTTCCTCGGTTACTCAATGAACAGCAAAGCCTACAAATGTTTCAACAATCATTTGGGAAGGATTGTGGAAAGCAATGATGTTAAGATAATTGAAGAGAAAACCACAAATGCTTCACGGACGTCATATGCTGATGTGATAGAAAGTCATGAAGAATGTGGACATGAAGAAACTACAAATGCAGAAATAGAGGAAGCTGTTCAAAACACTCATCAATCACATAATGATGTTGACTCAGAAGAAGAATCTGAAGAAGAAACTATGGCTGAAGAGAATACTACTGAACCTCGCAGGAGAAATCAAAGAGCTGAGATTGATCCATCCAACATAATTGGGGATAGGAGTGCACCCACACAAACCAGAAGGATGAGGAATACCACGCAATCTGCATTTCTATCAGTTGTAGAGCCATCCTCATTCGAAGAAGTTGCAAAAGATGAATCTTGGGTGAAAGCCATGAATGATGAATTAGATCAGATTGATAAGAATCAGACATGGGATCTTGTCCAGAGACCTGAAGGTCACAATGTGATTGGTACCAAATGGATTTTCAAAAATAAGTTTGATGAGCATGGAAGTGTTATCAGAAACAAGGCACGACTGGTATGTAAAGGATACTCCCAGATTGAAGGTATTGATGTTGAAGAAACCTTTGCTCCAGTTGCTAGACTGGAATCAATCAGGCTTTTCCTTGCCATGGCACTCCAAAGAGGATATAAAGTATATCAAATGGATGTTAAGACAGCATTCTTGAATGGTGTACTTGAAGAAGAAGTCTACATTGAACAACCGGTGGGGTTTGTCTTGGGTACCGCTGAAACAAAGGTCTGCAAACTAAAGAAAGCTCTATATGGTTTGAAGCAGGCACCACGGGCATGGTACTCACGGCTAGATTCATATCTCAAGAAGTTGGAATTCAAAAGAGGAGGAGTTGATCACAATCTCTATGTGAAGAATTCTCCAAAAGATCAGTTCATGGTTCTTGTCTACGTTGATGATATCATTTTTGGTGGCAGCAGGCAGAAATCAGTGGATGAATTTGCCAACCACATGAAATCAGAATTTGAAATGTCTATGATTGGGGAGCTCACATATTTCTTGGGGTTGCAAGTAATTCAAAAGAAGGAATACACTTTCATTTCTCAGGAAAAATATGCAAGAGAGTTGCTGAAGAAGTTCAATATGCAAGACTCCAAACCAATGTCAACTCCGATTCCTGTTGGAACTAAACTTGGAAAGCATGAGGATGGGAACTCTGTTGATCCCACCATGTACAGGAGGATCATTGGAAGCCTACTTTATCTGACAGCGACAAGGCCATATATTGTCTTTGCAACATGCCTTGCGGCCCGCTTTCAGAGTAATCCAAAGGAGGAACATATGTCAGCAGTAAAAAGAATCATGAGGTATATTCAAGGCACACATAACTTCGGGTTATTTTTTGCTGCAGGCAGGGACAGTGAATTATCAGCGTTTTCTGATGCTGACTGGGCTGGGGATGTAGTAGACAGAAAGTCCACTAGTGGTGGAGCTTTCTATATTGGGCATAAATGTGTTGGCTGGTTGAGAAAGAAGCAAGAAAGTACTTCTCTTAGTACTGCTGAAGCTGAATATATCTCCGCCACAAAAGCATGCACTCAACTTCTTTGGATGAAGCAGCAGCTAACAGATATTGGTGATAAGGTGCAGCAACCAATGGTGATTTATTGTGATAACAAAAGTGCAATTGATCTTACGAAGAATCTGGTTCAGCATTCTCGTACAAAACATATTGAAATACGGTATCATTTTATCAAAGAAAAGGTTGAACAAGGCGTGATTAAAATGGATCATGTTGGAACTAATGAGCAAGTGGCTGATATCCTAACCAAGCCATTGTCTGCGGCTGTGTTCGAGAAGCATCGGTTGAACCTCGGTGTTCGACCACCTCCTACTGCATAAGGAGGCTCCGGAAGTCCCCTCTCCCCGTTTGTTTTAACTGTTTTTATCTGTTTATGGCTGTGATGCAGGTTTATGGGGGAGATACTATCCAGGGGGAGTATGGCTTGAGCTGAATGTTGAACAAACTTTTCGGTCTTTGGTTTTATTGTCAATGGGGGAGAAAGGAATAAATTCAAGGCAAGAAATTATTCTGTGATGAGAAGTGTAAGCTTGTGATGAGAAGTTTAATAAGGATAACATCGGGATGGAGGATTTCTTGTACGATTTCAACACACTAAGACCCAATTCAAGCTTTCTCTCTTGTTTTCTACACCGAGCATTGCTCACGTAGACTTAGAGTGTTAGCTGAGTTGATTCTTGCGTTTTGGATTTGCTCATGGTTGAAGATCTATTGAATTTATTCTGATTGCCAACAAACCCAAAGGGGGAGATTGTTGGAACCAGGTTCTTCAAAGCATGATTTGGTGTATGGTTTGTGTTTGTTGTCAATCCTCAGTGGAAGTTCAGGGTGTGAACCAACAAAGCGATCATACCGTTCAGGAAGAAAACAGTAGTGAAGGTGGCGCTGTTTCCCAGTGTTTGCCAAATTTTTGGGCCTGAAAATCCGTAAATAAAGTAAAGTGTTTTTGGCAAAGATACCTGCGCGCCGAGCTCTTGGAGGATGAAAGACTTGCGCACCATATGTTTTTGAGGATCAGAACATCAAAATTTGGCTAAGGAAAGAAGGTCGCACAAGTGTTGGTTGGGTCGCGCAAGTAACTTGCGCGACATAGGATCTGGAGACAGGACTTGCACGCCGTCGAGGTACTTGCGCGCCGCCGCGCAGGGGGTCCAGTTTGCCTATAAATATTGGACCACCCCTCCTCATTTCGGACGGAGTTCAAGGCCGAGAGATTGTTCGAGCTCTCGTCGCGCAGGTGGTTGAGTCGCGCAGGTGGTTGTTTTGTCGCGCAAGTAGAGTTTGCGCGCCGGTGTTTGGCTGTTCTCCCAAGGCAGTTTGGAAGAGAAAGGAAGTGGATCGCGCAAGTATTTAGTTCAAGAAGGCAGTGTCGCGCAGGTGCTTCAGTGACACTTGCGCGCCAGTTTAGTCTTGCGCGCCTGAGACTTGCGTGCCGCCGGGAGACTTGCGCGCCGGGCTTGAAAAGGTGACCTAGACACTATTGAAGCACGCCTGCCTTGCTGGAGCTGCACGAAAGCCGAGAAACTACTCGGTTCTTTGAGGAAAAGTGATATTCTTCTTCTGGTGAGAATCGGACTTCAATAGAGCATCTACATTCAACAAAGGATGCACTCTTATGCAAATGAAGAAGAGACCTACACGTCTATAAACTGAGTGGGACTTCACCAACGGCAGTGAGCCAGGGGGAGTCAACGGGAGTGACCCGAGGGACGCAGTGAGTTATCCCTGAACTATTGTAAAGGCAGTGAACCTGGGACAGAGTGTCTGTACCCGAACTTTTGTATCCGCAGCTAGTGAAGCATAGTGGATTTAGGTACGACCGGCAACCTGTCGGCGTATGCTCCTTGGACGTAGCCCTTAGTGGTGAACCAAGTAAAAATGACTGTGTCTTCTCTGTGCATGTGAATGTTTTCTTTTTGATCATAATCATCATACAGGTTCAACAAGTTCCTACCAACGTGGGAACAAGATCCAAGTGTTGTGGGACAAGGTCTATGTAAAGAGGCCATTTTTTTAGAATCTCCTCTCCCTCTTACCTCCTTCGTACCCCATGGTGTTGGGTGATTCTGGGCATGTTTTGATAGTGATATAAGGTGATATCTTTATTTTTCTCACTTTTCTTTATTCCCTCTTGCTAGCACTTGATTTTAGATGATTTAATCTAGTGTTTCAGTGCCAATTACACTATATCATGGTGGGATTGGGGTTGGGATAGTGTTTATTTCATGTGGATTGGTGAGAGGAGGCCTAGGAAGGATGAATGCCTGGGGTTTCAAGTAGTTTTGATGATACGGTGATTCCCAATGAGTTTTCTGATGGTTGTGCCTCTTTAGATAAAATTAGATAATTAATTATAATTGTTTATAATTAATTATTTATAACATATGGTGTGGGATAAGAGCTCGGGGTGGTGATAGAAGCATAGACGAGGCATGGAAAGGATTGGTTGAGGGTGATAAAATCTTGGAGAGGGGTTAAATATAGTATAAAGGTAGGTGACCCCTATGATACAAACTCATATGCATGTTTATTAATGATCAAGCATGTATGCATAATTTCATGGATTTAGGTGTGGGAATTAAGGAGTGAGGGTGCCCTATGTAGAAGAGATAGGATGGAGTTGGGCCTTCTATTCTTGGAATAATTTCCCTTTTTTATTGTGGTTGAATTGGTATCTCCCAATAACTATGTATCCAAGAGGAGAGAGTATTGATTAAGATAATAATAGGCCTTGGGTAGGTATCGGGGTATGAGTGGTAATGAAAGATATCTTAGGTTGGATTCTTAGGGAGCTGACATGAGAGGATTGGGGGCCAGTGATGATGGGAGATATGGTTGTACATATTTCATGTGAATTAAAACTCCCTCTTAAGGTCAAAATAAATTCATGGTGTCCTGATTATCACATAATGACCTGACATGAATGAGTAACTCATAAGGAGTTGTGGTGCCTTGGTTAGGACACAACATCCTGAAGTGGTTGTTTATTTTATGTATTTCCTTTTCCCATGCATACACATTCATGTGACAGTTTATATTAGGAGTTCTTGGTGTTATCCATTTTAGTTATATGCTCACACCCTATACAAGCACCCTGATACGCATGAAAACCTTACAGCTATTTTCATATCAAAGTATAGGTTGTACAATGGATAGGGATAGATTAGCTCTAAGGGTATTAGAGATGGGGTTCTTGAGGCCTAGGGTTGGAATTAATTCCATTATGTATTTTATTCTTTTGTTTATGTTGTATATGTGATCAACCTAGTGGGAGATCATTTGTATGTTTTGTATCATTGAATCGTAATTTTTATTATATATTTTTTTGTTCTATGTACTCTTATGTGATGTTTTTTTGTTTATTTATTTGTTATTATCGTTGTTTTGTAATTTCTAATGAAGGAATATCCTCCCCAATGTATGATTTAGGCTATCACTATTAGTCAGTAGCCTTTGGAATACAAGGAGGAAATCTTGAGGTCACATAGTGCACCAGGTCAGGCCACTATAGAGGGTCCCCAAAATTGGGATATTAAATCCTTGATACTTAAGGTTAGTGAGATACTTATCTTGATAACCTTCATAATTTGATACATTTATTATGCAAACCATGAATCTCACAGGTAGAAAAAAGGGATATGACCATAGGAAAAATCATGGCCATGAGCCTTGTGCCTATGCTTATTGGATATGGCCAAAATCACTCAACCCATAGCCATTGTTATTGTTGAAGTAGGAAGTATTCATGTATCCTTGAGAAAGTTTCTATATCCATGGGTTCTTCCCATGGAGGTAAGTGTGTATTTCCGTAGGCACTACCCTGTAGCCATGGGCATATTTTCATGGGTCGATGCATGTGGCTATATAGGCATGCCTATAGCCATGGTCACAACCCATAATACTAAGGGCCTATTTCCATGGTCATATTCCTATAGATATATATGTACCTATATCCATGGTCTCTACCTATGATAATAGTGGAATATTTCCATGGGCATATGCATGTGGTACTAGGGGAAACCTTTATCACCACGAGCATCTTCTCATGGGTATACAAAAAGTTTTAAAAGATTGAACACCTAGATTAGATCCTAGGACCCTATGATTATATTATGATGACTTAACCACACAAATATATTTCTTTTTACACACATACACACACATATAGAGAGAGAGAAAAAATACGTGTGTGTGTTTGTTTAATAAATAATAAATATTTATTATTATAGTTATTATAATAATTATAAAAGGATCTTAGGGATATGGAATGCATTCCCATGGAAATGGTATAACACCCAAAAAATTATAATACATTCAAGTTGTGATAACTTGTTTCACATGTAACATCGAACCAAAAAAACCATGAGGAATTTTACTAAGATAAAATTTTAAGTGTTATATGTAACCATTATAATGTAGTCATTGAATTATCTAGTATGAATAGAAGTAACCACATTATGAAATATATGTAAAAGGAAAAAAAATTAATACTAATGCATTGATAAAATTCAATTAATGTATCTAAAAAATTAATAAAATCATTTTATGAGTAAAAATATATTTTTCTAGAAATGCCTTTTTATTTGCTATACATTTTTTATTTTTATCTCTATTAGAAATTGAATATTATAAAACAGTTTATATATTTTCAATCATTATGTTAACATTATTTAATAATGTTAATCTCATTTTTGGAAATAAAAATAAGTTACAGAGGTTAAATTTTAATTACCATGGTAATGGTAAAAGGGTTAATTTCAAAAAAAAATAAGTTATGTACATTTATATAAATAAATTAAATTAAAATATTGTAAATATGGAATATAATGTAATTTATATATATAGACATATTAATACTAATTTAATTATTATTTGACATGAAATTAGGTTAATAAAAGTTAAATATTAAAAATACATTTTTCTAAAAAAATAGGTTTTTTATATATGATATGTTTTAATTTTAAAACAATATTTTATTATATTAATAAATTTAATTATATTAACTAGATTTCAAATTATGATTCAGCACATTTAAATTTTTTAATAGGGTTCGTATTATATTTCTAGAAAAAAATCAACATGGTAAAAATTTAATGAAAGTTAATTAGGGTAAAAATGGGTAACTTAAGTTGGATCTAATTTTGATAAGTTTTCATGATAGACATTATATAAGAACTTTTTTAGGTAATAAATTCATAACTACATGTATCACCAACCTTTACTTGCCTAAATTATCTAACTCATAGGTGATTCCATCTTTACCCGTCACCAACCATTCGATTCTATGGAAAATTCCCTCTTTTTCACCTATAAAAGGATCTCACTTCTAGCCGCTTCAATCCAAACATTCCTCACCTAACTCATCTAACTCAAGGGGGATCCATCTGCCTAGGGAAATTTATTTAGTTTTGGACCCAACCATCGATGGAAAAGGTGTCAAACTAGAGCATCAGGTCTATAATGTCATGAGTACTTTATTCTGTTTCTTAGGGAGTTGAATTAAAATTTAACATTTCAATTTAAATTAAAAAAAACTTAATTAATAAAAAATGGAAACATCCTTTTTGGTGAGACATCACTTCCACAATCACATAAAAAACTTCATAAATTTCATAGGGAAAGGTCCAGGACCACCTACCTCCTTTCAATGATTTTTCATTTAACTAGATTCTCAATATATACTACCTAATCCCATCCAAGACTCCATCCGTCACCAACTAACGTAAATCCCTAAACCACATCTAGAATCATTTAAAACCCAAAATAATTAAATTTTTAATTTATATTTAATTAACCAATTTAATTTAAACTATACACTTTTACCAGAAACTCACTATGAATCCTCATCACATCGGAACCATGACCAGCAATCCATAGGAGGTCCACAGTGGATTCTCGATGCCAACCTAGGAAAAATCCCCTACCATACGAACTAATTCCATAACTATTTTAATTTTTTTAACTGTAAACCTATGAAAATTCCAAATTATGATGTAGCTTAATCAAATCATCAGGAGACCATGTCTAGATGGTGTTATGGGGTGTCCTAAAGCTAAACTGCATGAAAGCCTCATCATATCATGATTATTCAACCATGATATTGTGGAATCATCCATAAACTCTAGCCTAAATGAATCCAAAAAATATAAAGGAGGAGGAACAAGATAAAGGAAGCTAGCGGAGGAAGAGACTCACCACTAATAACCATAAAAGTTGAGATAACACCCCGAATCCATGGAGTTTTAAGGGATATGAGGGGTAAATAATGATATTTGGTGCACTAAACAAGAGGGGAGGGGGATTATCCCTTAAATATTTGAGGAGTAAAATAGTCATTTACCCCTTTAAATCCAATCAGCTAGTAAGTGACTTCAGTTGGTTAGTTGGTGGCTTCAAATTGCTTCCATCTTGTAGTCCATCCACCCCTACCTTCTCCAAGTTCTCTCTTGATGATCTTAGCCACATTTCAACCTCTATTCCATGTCCAAAAATAATTGTTTGAAATGTTTAAAATCCTGATATTTTTTTCTAAATATTGATTCAAAATCCAACCCCTCCACTAAATCAAAATTTAAATTATCCCTATGTTGAATGCACATTCAAGGTAAATTTCCAAAATTAAGGCACTCACGCCACCAAAACATAAGTCATCTCTCATTTTAATCATTGAAACATTGAGATTATTCTCATGGTACCTTTCTATCCCAATACACACTTAGCATCTCCATATAATTAATAATCTATCTTGTGGTGCTCCCACCTATAGGATCTTGATGAAAGATTCCAATTTTGATCTACAGTGACATAAACTATTGGGATTTCCTATTGAAACATGATTCTATAATTCTAACGATGTCCCTAATATGGTTTTCAATACTCTCTCTTGAACATGAGTGACATCACTAGTCCAATGTAGGTGCAAATCCTTGTTCTTAATTCTTAACTGAATTAATGAGTCTTTATATTCCATGCATAAGCCACAATACATCAGTCTTTCTAAAAGGCACCGACTAGTCCTCAAACACCACATTTGCATCTTAAATTATGCTCTTAACATATTTTCCATCCCACCATAACCAATTTTATGAAAAAACACCAGTCAAACCTCCCCCAACTGAATTCTCCCAAAAACACTCGGATTCTTCCACCGATTCACTAGAAAATTTCATCGTAATGCTTTCTTAATTTATAGATACATATTTTTATTGTCCCAACATGCAAACTTAAGTTCAAATCCAACTTTCGGTGGGATTACCACAATTGGATACTCACCAACCAAATCTAGCATTGTTCTATACCATGATCCCAAACACATTTCCAATATGAACACACTTGGATAATATCATATTTATCCTGAGAATGAAATATATGCTTGGACTTTGTCTAAAATCTACTTTAAATTTACATTTTTAATTCATTAAGGAATCTAGATAAAATCATATTTATAGGCATACCAGTATCTGGTGCCATCATGACCATCCATTGACCAGTATCTCATCAACAAACCTTCTAAAACAAGGTTCACACACCCGTTATCAATATGAAACTCCTCACAATATGATTACATCCCTCATCGCTCCAATGAACCAAAATTTTGATTTCCACAGGCAACACTCTATCTATTATCAAACATAATGATCAAGCATGGTCATCTTTCTCATGATTGAGCACCAACACGAAACATAAACCCACTACTTTTCCCTGACTCACTGAGACTTAATTCAAGGAATCCATTGAAATATCATTTCATAACAATGTTTTCACCCTTAAATGGTTTAGGGTTCACTCTACACCATCTAAACTTCCTTATACCACTCCTTGGGCATAACATCAATAAGTTAAAAAATCAACACACGTGTGTCGCTCCTCTGAAACAACACTTACCAAAATTATTGGGCTATTAGGCCCACAACCAACTCACTAAACTATGTTATCCCTCATCCCACTCATGACTAATTTCCAATCCAACTCAACAGGACCTATGTGTGACAGCATGTGTCACCTAAAACTATCTTAAACCTAACTGGCGTATGATCCCATAGCACCCGATCTCTAAGCCCAAACTCGCAATACCATAAGCCACTCATTATCAAACTAGGATAACCATTATCACATTATAGGTCATCCTTGTCAATCCCAAATCACCCTTGGTGATCCTCTTCAAAAACATTCACCTCAACTATGCACTGATTCAACACACACCAAGACAACATCCAACACTCTTCCGAAAACAAGAGCATCTACCCACACTCTCACTATAAATAGAAAGAATCTAAAAACATCAGGTTTAGGAACCCAAATGGTCCTAAAATTTGAAATCATCCTTGATACAAAAAATTATATAACTCAAGGTTCCTAATATTAAGAAAAGTTAAGGCATGAACATGCCAAAATCATAACCTTAATAATACCTATTTTGGATCAACTCCCATTAAATGAACATACCCATGATTTCTTCCTCAAAATAACTAAGAATATTGGGCTAACCCCTATTTTGGTATTCCATCAAACATCATTAAAACTAACCCACTAATGTATTTTTCAAATATAAGGGTCTTTAGTTCTCCCACCTAGTCCAAAAACCTTACCTCATAAGGATATAACTCACAAGAAACATCTTGTTTCTATTGGAGTTGGTTCCCTAGAACCAACTTCTGTATACTTTATGATAATTTGTATTCATAGTTCTGAATATTAATAAACTACTTATCACATCATGATTATTCTTCTACATAAAATAGTATGTGACAATATCCCTAGAGTAGTTTTTATACTAAAAGATCATAGTAGTTTCCCTCTATGATGAGAACCCAGAAGTGCTATAACACTATTCTTAAATATATGTTCTATATCCAGATGATATCATTTTAGGGACACAAATAATACAAGCTATCAGAGGTGGAGAATCATATTACTTTGATAAACCTTATCATGGTGTACGTCGTTGGTAATATCTAGTAGAATATTATAAGAATAATACCCGCCAGTATGAAATCCATATTTATATGTGTCATTGGATTTTATTATCTATGGACATGTGTATTGGTCCTTAGGCTTTAAGATTATTATTAAAGAGTATTATGAGTTGCATAATTTGATGTATTGATGAAAACCATGATGATAGATGTTCACAAAAAGGTAGGATACGTTGGTGATTCATGAGTAATATTGCATTAATGAAAAATATGAGAAAGCATTTATCCCTTCTATTATTTAATAGAAGTTAATATCTCCGGACCTTTGATGGAAATGATATATCCTAAAAAAATCTATGGATATGGTGTTCTATAGTCAAGTTCTATTTCCAAAAATTCAAAGAAAGTGACATCACCTACTTGATTTGAGATATTGTGTTAAAGAGATTATATTACATAGTAAGAATCTGAATGAGATATTATATTGTTGTAGCATTAACTTCTTTCAATATGGGTACCTTGGTGTGTTTCTGGATGCTAACCTTGGACTTTAGGTTTCTTCACCTAATGACAATAAGAAAGTTTCCTAGAGGGTCACACACTAATTGTATCCAGAATCTCTATTAAATAATATATTATTTTTTATTATTTAGCATGTTGAGTAAATATTATTCTCGAACATGGTTTAATAATTATTCATGTTTTCTTGATCGCATTTATTTTTTCACCAATTATTTGAGAGAATATAATGTGAGAATAATATTTAATAAATATTTATTTTCTATTTATTGAATATAATATTTATTTATTTTATCATGAACCAACCTAGGTCAACCCTGAATCGGGCACCTGAGTCGGCTGCAACATGGCCTGAAGGGTGTTCTAGATCCCCACGGCCCGGTAACTAGTGTCAAACATCAAGTTAAAACCACTAGGAATGATTTTCCCATGAACAAAAGATAAAAAAAATTAAAAAAATTGAACAATAAGAATAAGCACTTGCATAGGAAATAAATAAACTGTTGGACGTACCTCCATGTGACCTCATGGATCAAAACCAAACACAGAACCAAGCTCACTCCGAGAGCATTGTAAAACTGGGAGAACCTAAAACTAAAAAGATAAAGTAGGAATGATCACTAAGATGCTTAGTAGGAATGACACAAATAAACCATGCCTGATGCCCCACCTATAAAGTGAAATCCTTTCTTTCTAGTTTGAAAATAAGACATTTAAAGAAGGTTTTTTAATATTTTATCAAAATAAGTAACGATCTTCTATTTTTAAGAAAAAATCATTTTTATTTCACCTTCCAAAACAATTCCTGAAACCCAAGTTATTTCAAAAAATCCTTTTAAAAACCAACTAGTTCTAGTATAGGTATTTTAATATAAAAATAAAAGTGAAAGATTTATGAGATGAAACAACCAAAAGTGCCACAAAAGAAAATATGAACATATAAGTATGTAATAAAGGGAATCTCCTAAACATACCTAGAGTGATCCCTAGATGTACTTGGTTCATAACCACTTGTTGGGGTATGGTAAAGTCCTATGTCTATAACCAACTGACCTCCCTCAACTGACCAATCCAGTGGCACAACCCGCCTGGCCTAACAACAAATCTAGGGGGTACTGACCCATCTAATCGAGGATGATCAGAAACCATCACTTGACCCTCTAAAATATGCCTAGGAAACCCATGATGACAATATACTATGTAAGTAGGTGTCCCCCACACAAGTGAATCACCTTACCTTTCATCACCACACTTGCCTATTCAAAACACGAGCATCCCCTATATGATAACCCATAAAGGGAAATCCAAGATAGGGTTTCCCATTATATACATATACATAATTCACATAATTGAAGGTGTCAATCGGGTTGTCACATCACTTAAGCATTCAACACTTTATTTAAAAACATGAAACTTTCTAATCGGGCCATTATTTAACATAAACATTCAAATCGTTTCATAAAATACTCTAGTTTGCAATCGGGCATTCACACTTTCAAAACCATTTCAAAACCAAATTTCACTTCCAAAAATGGAATAAGGTTCCAACCGGTCCTTTAATACTATCACTCAAATATATCATAAAAATATTCCCAACCATTTCTATAATAATGTGATAAAACACTTCTACAATCACTTTCCACACGAGCCCTTTACATTTTCTAAACCAAATTCAGTTTCCAAATCTATTTCTTATTCCAGGTTAAAAATTCACAACACTTAAAAATGTATCAAATGGGACTTCGTTTCATTTAATTTTCAAACTATATTTCAAGGTTCTAAATAAGAAAATTTTACATAACACATTTAACTAAAACCTTTTTGTTTCAAAAAACATTTCACGAGATAAGAGTCTTTTAGGAAGGTATTCTAAAACACTTAGTATACTTCACATTTAAAAGAAACTTGTAAGCAGGAGTAGTTACCTAAATAAATGAGAAACCAATTCAAAAAAAACAAAATCAATTTTACCGAATACATAGATATGTATATATATATACCACATTAATATAAAAACAATAATTTAAAATTATAAGCTATTAGTAAATTCAAATTAATGTTTTGGGCATAGGGAACCTACCTCAACAAGGGAGTGGACCAAGACGAGACACTTCGGTGCTTTGAAAGTTAGGTGGAGACCACTCATAACTATCCCACACTTTCACGCACATACCTATATATATATATCCATAATACAATGCATGTATCCTTCGCTCCATGAGTACATGGAAGACATATATATATATATATATATATATTATACATACCTTAAGTATGTGTGTGTGCACCCTCAATCGTTAAACAAAACTCACTATAACATCAATAGGTACCCAAACTTAAGGTAGAAAAGACCAACACATCTCTAATTAACTATCTTCAACTCATAAACACCATAAGACTTTAAATTGGATGGTGAAAACCAAGAAACAAGAATAAAACATCACCTCGGATGGGAATGGAAAACCGAAATAACTTGAAACACCTCACCTTTGGTGGGGAACACTGAAACACACCTAAAGACGACCTAAGGAAGCCTTTTCACACCTTAAAAACACGAGGAGCATCAAAAATTACACCATATGAAACCCTAGGGTTCAACCAAGACATATCGGGTGATAGAGAGAAGGAAAATTTGGCTAAAAATCGGAGGAAGAGGCAGAGAAGGGATTACCTCGGGGTTTGAACCAAGAAAACGGAAGAGATATGGTGGTTTTGTCAGAATAAGATTGGGTTGAAGGAGGGGGGAGACATAGCCATGGGAGGGGAGGGAGGCACACCTCACATGAAACATAGGGAGGAAGTGAAAGGAGGGGAAAGAAAGAAAAAAGAATGAAGAAAAATAAAGTAATGAAAAAAATAAGTAAAGCCTAAAAAAACTTAAATATAATTATAATAATAATGATAATAATAATCTTAAAAACTTAATAATAATAATAATAATAATATCAATAATAATAATAATAATATCAATAATAGTAATAGTAATCATTATTATTATTATTATTATTATTATTAAAACACTTTTGAAAACGTTATTTTATTTCTATATTTTATTTCCACTTAATTTATTTTACTTTTGAATATAGGCAGCTTGCACGGCTTGCACATGGTTTCCTAGATCGTGTGTTGACCGTGCGCTAGCCACTACCTAGGCCAGGAACCCTCACATAATTTTCTACAGGCAGATGTTAGGTTGATAAAATCATGGTCCAACTTTGGAAAATGACACTAACTGATGATAGACCCTCACACATGGTTGTCACACGGTTATTCCTAAGTGTGCGCAACCCATGCGCAGGACCCCACTTCACATGAAAATTTTAAAATTTAAACCATACCGGCCCAAAAACAAAAGTGAGGATATAAATAATTAAAATAATTATATTTTTGAGGTCGGGTGTGACAATTCTCCCAGCAAAAAAAAATTCATTCCCCTGGAAATTCACCCATCCAAATGATACACCAAACTCAGATATGTACCCAATCAAAACTGAGAGAAACCATGAACCTTGGGGTGACCTTTCACTTCCCAAGTTACACCCAACCAATCAAGAATAAACCACAACACAAGAATGAGGGGAGAGAACGAGGGGTATCTCCCCACCACAAGAACTCAACTAGAACAGAAACTTTAAAAACATAAACAACACCACCAGGACTTAAACAAAAAATACACTATAGAGCAACACAGAAAACTGGGACCTCAATAACTAACTCAACCTCTCCACACTATCCAAACAACACCTTCACTCAACTAGGAACTTAGTAACCCCCAACATGAATAGCATGAGAAAAACAACACCATAGTTAGCACTGATAATTCCCTATACCAGAAAAAGATCCCAACATAAGGGGATAAGTCCATAAAATGAAAAACTCGAACTAGTTAGTGAAATAAAAAAAACCAGAGACATAAATTTTCAAAAGCACATACTTCTCCAAATGAGCACAACAAAAACTAAAACTGAACCACATGGGGGATAAGGTGACTTTTAAGAAAGGATAATGATTTAAAGAGACACATTCAAAACACAAAGAAGAGATTATGTGAAGATTGGATTTTTAGGCCTATTACATAGAATAAATAAACTCAGAACAAGATGAAAATTATAATAGCAGACCGGATCTATCTCCACTTCAACACCGAAGATCAAAAATTGGGCTAGGTTTTTTTTGTCCCCTGACATTTTCCTGACTATGCATTAGCTTCAATCTGAGGTCTATGGATGGAGTTCTGATGACCAAAGCATCTCATGCCTCATAGTTAGGTGCTAACATCCTCCATCCAAGACTTTCTCTTATAAATGAAACCACTTTTAAAACTTCCCCAAGTGACCCAGATGGCCACATCATTAGAAAGCATCCAAAAAAAATTCACAAGACATAATTCGAAGGCCCAAAATATCCACACTAGAAGCACACAAGCAGTCTACCTAGAGAACGAAAAGTTAGGACTATAAAATAGATTTATCAAGGATAGGTTCTTATGGTATATACCCTCCACTAGATAGGGAACCTTCACGGGAACGAATAAGAATATTAACTTCCAACTTCCTACATTTCAGGAACCCACTCGGCCAAAAAAATTCATCATCCACTGACTTCCCAAACTGATCTTCCAACGCTACGTTAGAAGAAAAGGAAACAAACTCCTTAATTTGGTCAACATATCTCTTCATCATTTTTTGACCTTGTCAACCACCCATGATCTCATGCACTTTCCTCTCCTTCACTTCCTCGACAATAGGACATTGGTTGAAAATGTCCTTAAATGTGGCCCAAGACATCCTAACTCACAACGAGAATATAAGGACTACCTTACACTGATCCAATAATGTACCCTTAAACAAATTCAAAATAGCTTGATCCCTCACTTCTTTAAGAGTTCCAGAAAACGCCTTTAACTTCCTTGAGACACTCCATTACCTCTAACAAACCTTGATCACCATAGAAAACAAGCATGAATCAAAAAAAACTTGATACCACTGCTCTACTAGGATTCTGGGCAAGCCCTAAGACCGAGAGATGCTAGAAACATCTGGGACCTTTTTGGGTAGCATAATAAGAATAGAAAAAGAATACAAAAACAAATCAAACCCCAACCAAAACACAACCAAAAAGGACATCTCCAACAAAATTCCAAACTCATATACCAACACATCACAAACCAAATCAAAGCTAAACAAAATATCAACCAAAATAAAACCACAACAACATCACAAAATAATCCAATAATCCTCTTTTAAAAATCACTATTTTCCAAATTCACCCACTTTCAAATTTAATTCCTTTTTAAAATCAAAGTTCATTTTCCATTTCAAAAATCATTTTAATAAATATGCTTAGAAATTAAAAACCCCATCACATGTTTCCCTTTGAAACAACAAATATCTTTATAAAAGAAGTATTTTTTTATCAGGAACCGTTTTCCTTTTCAAAAAAACTTTGGAAAAACCACACCGATATTTTATTTTCAAATACTCACATGTGGTATACTATAAACCATCACATATGTGTTTGTCCCCACTTTCACTTACATCATCCACACATACATTCCAACATGAACTCTCCCTACACACACACATATATGTGAATGTCCATAAATAACACCAAGGGTCACACATGCCCTTTCACCATCAAAACCAAGCATTTATAAAGTAATTCTCATTTCATATTTTATAAAACTTGTAAAAATTAAAAATAGTTTCCCTTACATTATCAAAACAACTTAATGTTTTCATTTTTTAAATTCAACCTTTACAAATGAAGCCTCATTTCATAAATCAATAAAGCACCCTAAAACCAATACAAACCACTACCAAGAACAAACAAAAGAAACCCAAAATCATTTAAAATTCCCACCAAGAAAAATCATACCAAGCACCATCCATTCCAAAATAAAAAAATAGGTAACTAGTGGTCATGAATAACTTGGCTACATAGTTTAACAGACCATGTTTCCAGAAAGTACCAACCACTATAAGTGTCTCAAAATGAACACTCGAGCTCCAAATGGGTCGCTACTCCATGTAAGTCTTCTGTGAAACACCAGCTAACTCCCTTAATCATCCCCCATCAACAAAAACCAAAACCAAAGACTCAAATCCCAGACTACCCATGGCAACTCGAGGATTAGAACGAGAAATATTTTGAAAATCTCTTCCCATACTTACCTCTTGAGTCCCGATAGTCCTAGTCTCCAACTACCATACATCCCAAATAAAATATTCTACTTTGATATGATTTTTTCAAAAACCAACCCTATTCAACCCTAAACCGGTCACCTGAGTCAGTCGCGACATAGCTTGAAGGGTGTTTCTGATCTCCATGGGTTGGAAACTAGTGTCGGGCATCAATTTAAAATTGTTGGGAAAGATTTTTCCCATCAAAAAAAGATAAATAAATAATTTAAAATAAAAAAATAAGAATATTCACTCACAGAGGAAATAAATAAACTACCACACATACCTCCATGTGACCTCATGGGTCACCACCAAACACCAAACCAAGCTCGCTACGTGGGAGATGTAAAATTGGGAGAACCTAAAATTGAAAATATAAAGTAGGCATGAGCACCAAGATGCTTAGTAGGAATGCCAAAAATAAACCACACCAGATACCCCACCTCTAAAGTGAAATCCTTTGTTTATAGTTTGAAAATAATACATGTAAAATAAGGGTTTTCTCTCTTTTATCAAAATAAGTAACAAGAATCTGTTTTTTAGAAAAAATATTTTTTATTTCACCTTCCAAAACAATTCCTAAAACACAATTAATTTCAACAAATCCTTTTAAAAAACAACTAGTTCTAGTATAGGTGATTTAATATAAAAATAAAAGTGAATGTTTCATGATATGAAACAACCAAAAGTTCCACAAAAGAAAATAGTAACATATAAGTATGTAACCATGTGAATTTCCTAAATATCCTTAGAGAGATCCTTGGACGTACTCAGTTCGGAACCACCTATTGGGGTATGGTGAAGCTCTTAAGTCTATAACCAACTGACCGCCCTGAACTAATAAATCCAGTGGAATAACCCACCTGGCCTAACAGAAAATCCAAGGGGTACCAACCCATATAATCTCGGTTGATCAGCAACCGTCACTCAACCCTGTAAAAGATGCCAAGGAAATCCATGATAATAATATAATGTGTAAGTAGAAGACCCCTGCACGCGTGACTCACCTTACCTGCCATCACCGCACTTGCCTACCCCAAACATGAACATCCCCTATATGATAACCCATAAAGGGAAATACTAGATAGAGGTTCCCATTATATACATATACATAATTCACATCATTGAAGGTTCCAATCGGGCTATCACATCACTTAATCATTCAAAACTTTCTTTAAAAACATGCAATTTTCCAATTCGGCCATCATTTCACATAATCATTCAAATCATTTCATAAAATACTCTAGGTTTACAATTGGGTGTTCACACTTTTAAAAGAATTTCAAAATCAAATTTCACTTCCAAAAATGGCATAAGGTGCTAATCAGGCCTTTAATACTATCACACAAATATATCATAAAAATATTCCCAACCATTTCTTTAACAATGTGAAACATCCCTTTCACAAACACTTGTCATGTGGGACCTTTACATTTATAAACCAAATTCACCTTCCAAATCCCTTTATAATTTCAGGTTAAAAATTCACAACACTTAAAAAAGGTGTCAAATGGGCCTTCATGTCATTTAATTATTAAACTACACTTCAAGGTGCTATGCAATCCAAGTTTTACATAACACATTTAAGTAAAACATTTTTGTTTCAAAAAACACATTTCATAGGCTAGGATTATTTTAGTAATCTATTCTAAAAAACTTAGTATACTTCATATTTAAAAGGAAATTGTAATCAGGAGCAATTACATAAATAAATGAGAAACCAATTCCATAAAAGAGTGAAATCAATTTTACCAAATACATAGATATGTAAATATATATATATATACCACATAAATATAAAAACACACAATTAAAATTCTAAGCAATCAGGAAATTCAAATTAAATGTGTGGGCATAGGGAACCTACCTCAACAAGGGAGCGAATGAATCCAAGACACTTCGGTGCTTGACAAATTAGGTAGTGACCACTCGTAACCGGACCACACTCACATGCACATACCTATATATATATATATCCATAATCCAATGCACGTATTACCCATGCCATGAGGGAATATGTACATGTAAAATATATATATATATATATATATTATACATACCTTAAGTATATGTTTTTGCACCCTTAATCATTGACCAAAACTCACTATAACATCAATAGGTACCCAAAATTAAGGCAGCAAAGACCAAAGCACCTCTAATATAACGACTCATACTTTACATGCATTGTTAATACTTCAAAATTGAAGCATACTTATTACAACATATAACAAAACCATGAAAGGACCGTATAGGTATAGTGTCTTTAGAAACTGGGAAACATAAACAACTGGTTCATAAAGCGTCTACATTGTCTCCCATTTATTTCATCATATCTATAGTCCCTTTTGGCATATCTTACTTAACAACCTTCTTCCTAACCTGGGGAAAGAAAACATACAAAAGGGTGAGCTCAAATGCTCAGTAAGGGTAAACAAAAGAAATATCAATCACATGATATACATAAGCACATAACTTTTGAAAATCTTAACATGCAAAAGAGATCATAATTTCATAACATGGGATAAATCATGGCAGTGAATTTTAATCACAATAATCATAAATTAAAACATGAAACTGTGTGGAATACACACATAATCATATAGAATCGTTTCTTATTAGTCAAGGCTCATTTCCAAGACTATCTTAGTGGACAAAGTCCCCTTCTGAACCGAGTTCACTCCTCGTTTCAGTCCTGTTTCACTAAACCGGTATAACCTACCGTTCCAGCCATGTTTATCTCATGAGATATAAAATCTTTACCCAATGAATTGGAGGGAGATATAGGTCCCACCCATCTCATAATTATACCATTCTTATGTGTGCCACAAAATCATAAACTATACATCATAGCATAACCCATGTAATAAAAATGGGAATCTTAAACAACATGGCATCATAAAACAATTCATATAAGATAAAGGAATTCATAAAAATATTTCCATCACAACATAATCAAATACATGTAACAATAGGGATAGAAACAAAACCCTATATTATCTTAGATGGAAAATAATTTTGATAAAACACTTGAACTCCATTCTTGAGGAAAATATCCTTTCTACTTCAAAAACAATTTTCCTTTCTTAACATGTCATACAATTCTAAACTAAGAGAAGTTGATTAAAAATAAACATGAAAACTTGTAAAGTAAGCTTCTTGGAAATAATGTTTTAAAAATCCATTCATTCCGTATAAGTTAAAAAACATTCTTCTCGTACTTTTGTCGGAAAAGTCAAAAAGTACCTCGTATGAAAAAAGACAAAAGATTCCTTTCATATCTTTTACTAAAAACTCACCGAAGGGTAAAATTGGATATAAAATATTGTATAAGGATATAAATATTACATATTGAGGAAACATGGATGTGGATGATAAAATACACCTCAGTAAATACCAAAGTATAAACAATCTCGGATAAAAATGAGATTGTGATATTTCCCTTACCTTAGGTCCATTTTGTTTCGTAAGTGTCTGAACGTCCTGTATAATGATTTAAATAATATTATTGACTTATTCTAGAATCATAATTATTTTTATGATATCATATATGGTCATATTCTTAGCTTCTTAGTAGTAATATTTCATTGTTACTTGTTATTCGGGTGTTTATAACTTTTTGTTCTTATGCGTGTTTTGTCTAATAAATTCTTATTATTATCTTTAGGTTATAGATACCACATTTCCAGAATGGTATTAGTGTAATATATATCATATTCATTCATTCAATTCATTTATATAATCATTGTGAAATGAAGATCATGTAGAACGAGTCGCATCACATCGTGGAGACGGTATTCCGTACGTACGCACGAGTGATGATATCGTTCCTATGAACATGGAATTGTATTGGAGTGTATGTATACTATTTCAGAATAAGTGTCACTTTATAATAGTCATATATAGTCATTATTTACACCATTATACCCATCCAAGTAAGGTGGTGGTGGAAAATAGATTACACCACGGCGTGGAGACGGTATTCCGTATGTACGCATGCGAGGTGATTTCTTTTTCCGTAGGATGGATAGATGGTGAAATAGGGTTGTTTCATAATTATAATAACATATCGGTATATTAGTGATACTGATGTTATTACTTCATAATGAAACAACTAAAGAAGAATAAGTGGAAGAAGAAATAAAGATGAAAGAATCGGAAACGGACATTACCTTTTCTTTGAAGTGCTTCTTTGAGACCTTCTTTTAGGGCACTAAAATTGGTCTTTGAAGAAGACCAGGACCTCTAGGATGTCTCTAGGTAAGTGGAGAGGAGGAATTTTCAGGGGTTGTCTGAGCATGAAGGCTCAAAGTGGTGTGAGGAAGAGGGGGAGGAGGTGCCCTTTTATAAGGGAGGAGAGGGGCACCTTTGGGAAAACTAAAAATATTATTTTATTATAAAGTCAAGTTTGGTTTTAAATAGCTCCAAATTGATATATTTCTAAGATAAGGTGTGGATGGGTCGAAATCCTCTCATCCAATAGAATTTATACAAGTTTAGGTTCCTATTTTAACCTTATCATTTAGATTTAACATTAAGTTAAATAAGTTTACTTTTGTCGTGTCTTCTTGTGTTCTTATACTATAAGGTTAATAAACTTACTATAAGCATCCAAACGAACCCCAAGTTGTTTATTATTAATATATATAACCTTATCTAATTTATTTGGCCGAACCTTAGATTTTTAGGAATAAAATAACAATTACTAATATAATATTTGTTTTAAAAACTATTTTATGTCAATTTTGACACTATTTAGTAATTGATTTTTTGTGAAAATCATAACAGAATTATTAGTTCAAACCAAGTTAATTAAATCAATACTAACATATCATATTAAACTAGAAAATTATTGGAATTCATAAAAAGTCTAAAATTACATTTATTTTGGTGTTTATAACATCAATTATGTCAATATTTCATTAGTAAGATAATTACTGCATCATCATTGTGTCATAAATAAATTAAATTATTTAATGTCTAAAAATTAAAAATAAAATATCATTATGTAGGAAATCTTTTTAGCTTTATAATGAATATTTATAGTCGAATTTATCTTATGTATAACCTTATATTAAAAATTATTTACTTATTAAACTTTGATTTTAACTATTTTAACGCTTCTTTAAATAAATTAATAATAAATGTCCTAATCTAATCCAAGTGGGCCTAAATGGTCATATTTTATTCCTAAGTTTGTTTTTGGTCGAATTACACTTATCCAATAGAATTAGTACATGTGTTAGGGTAATAATAATATCATCTTTACCCTTAATTGCCCTATTTACTTTTAACCGTGGTAAAAAAAAGTAAAAAGTTACTATTCCCCAAAAATTATTTTCATCTCATTGAACCACATTTTAGTCCTTGATATTAACCGTGTCTCTCGGATTTTCGAAATTCCACTCACAGAAGCGGTAAAATTAAGTTTTATGAAAAATTCAGTTTTTTGTAACTACCACTTAGTGGTTTCACTATTCATCAAAAATTGAAAGTTTTCAGAAAAATACCAAAATTTCACCCTAGGCTAATTTCGATATTCCGAATCCAAAAATGAAGTCCATTTTGAAAAATAAAATTTATAAAATTTCAAAAAGTTTTTATTACTATTCATAACGGCTAGTTTTAATAATATTTTAATAGCATATCGTTGTTTAGTGAAACTCGGTATTGCGTACGACGCAAGTTATCGAGGAAGGCCGCGATTTCGTGTAAAGAAAACCAACCAAGTGTTGTGTAGAAAAAGATTCCTTTGATGATTTATATATCATAAAAGTCTTGGGTGTTACATTCTACCCCCCTTAAAATGAATTTCTCCCTCGAAATTCGTCACTTTGTAACAAACAGATGAGGATACCTCTCCATCGTCATATCCTCAAGCTCCCATGTAGCTTCTTCTAATTGGTGGTTCCTCCATAAAACTTTCACCAATCGAGTGGTCTTGTTTCGTAGGACTTTTTCGCTACGATCCAAAATCTCTATCGGTTGTTCTTCATAAGAAATATCTTGCTCCAGCGGTACAACTTCTGAGCTAAGTACATGTGAAGGATCAGGTATGTACTTTCTCAGGAGAGATACATGGTACACATCGTGAACTTGAGAGAGATTCGGTGGAAGCGCCAATCGGTAAACTACCTTCCCAACACGATCCAGTATTTCGAAAGGACTGATATACCTAGGGCTCAACTTCCCCTTCTTTCCAAATCTCATGACCCTCTTCCAGGGAGATATTCGTAAGAACACTTAATCACCCACTTCAAACTCTAGGTCTTTTCTTCAGTTGTCGGCATAACTTTTCTGTCGACTCTGAGCTGCTCTTATGTGTTGTTGAATAGATCTGACCTTTTCTTCCATTTCATCAACGAGATCGGGTCCTAATAGCTTTCTTTCCCCAACTTCATCCCAGCAAGTTGGAGTCCTGCATTTCTTTCCATAGAGAGCTTCATAAGGAGCCATCTGAATACTGGAGTGAAAGCTATTATTATAAGAAAATCCCACCAAAGGTAGGTGTTGATCCCAACCACCTTTGAAATCTATAGAGCAAGCTCTCAACATATCTTCTAGAGTTTGAATTGTTCTCTCAGACTGACCGTCTGTCTGAGGATGATAAGCAGTGCTGAAACTCAACTCTCTATCTAGAGTATGCTGAAGACTTCGCCAGAATTTCGAGGTAAATCTCGGATCCCGATCAGATATAATAGAAAGTGGTACTCCATGCAATCTTACCACTTCCTTTACATATATCCTGGCAATCTGATCCAGAGATAAATCCTCTCTAATAGCAATGAAATGTGCAGACTTGGTAAGATGATCAACTATGACCCAGATAGCATTATTGCCTTTGGATGTTTTAGGAAGTCCTGTGACAAAGTCCATAGTTATGTTTTCCCATTTCCATTCGGGTATGGGTAATGGTTGTAACATCCCCTTAGACTTCTGTCTATCAACTTTAACTTGCTGACAAACCAAGAATCGAGAGACATATTCAGCAACATCTCTTTTCATGCCATCCCACCAGAAGTACTCTTTCAGGTCCCTATACATCTTCGTGCTTCCAGGATTAATATAGAATGAAGAACTATGAGCCTCATCCATCATCTCCTTCGTTAATTCGGGGATGGGAGGAACACAAACCCGATTCCTGAACTTTATTATCCCATCACAAACTAGGTTGAATTCAGGAACATTTCTCACCTTCTTTTGTAACTTGACATCTTCTTTTTGTTCCTCTTTAATCTTCACATGTATAGATGGTTGAACATTCATTTGAGAAAGATAAGATTTTTCCCCTTCCATTATAATTCCAAGATACATCCTTTGTAAATCCATAAATATTGGATCTTTTGTGATCCTCATCATGGATAAACTAGCATGGTCTTGTCGACTTAATGCATCTGCCACCTTGTTTTCTTTCCCAGGGTGGTAATGGATTGAGCAGTCGTAATCCTTAATCAGATCCAACCATCTTATTTGACGCATATTCATCTCCTTTTGTGTGAAAATATACTTTAAACTTTTATGAATAGTATAAATATAACACCTTTCACCATAAAGATAATGCCTCCAAATCTATAATGCAAAGATTACCGCAGCTAACTCCAAATCATGTGTTGGGTAATTTTTCTCATGGATTTTCAACTGTCATGAGGCATAAGCTATCACCATATCATTTTGCATAAGAACACACCCCAATCCCTTCTTGGATGCATCACTATAGATCACAGACCTTTCTCCACTACAAGGCAGTGTGAGCACAGGTGCACTGGATAACCTTCTTTTCAACTCCTTGAAATTCTCTTCACATTCCTCCGTCCAGACAAACTTAACTCCTTTCCGAGTCAACTTGGTGAGTGGATTAGATAATCGTGAAAAATCTTTCACAAAACGTCGATAATATCCAGCCAAACCAAGAAAACTTTGGATCTCAGTTACTGTTTTTGGTCTCGACCATCTTTCGATAACCTCTGTTTTTGCTGGATCCACAGATATCCCCTCTTTTGAGATTATGTGACCCAAAAATACAACTTTTTGAAGCCATAATTCACACTTGGTAAATTTGGCATAAAGCTTCTCCTTTCTCAGGGTCTTCAATATAATTCTCAAGTGATCTTCATGCTCTTCCTTTCTCTTTGAATAGAAAAGAATATCGTCTATAAAGACTACCACAAATTGATCAAGATAGTCTCTAAAGACTCTATTCATCAGATCCATGAAGATAGCAGGGGCATTAGTAAGACCAAATGGCATCACTATAAATTCATAGTGTCCATACCTTGTACAGAAATCCGTCTTTGGTATATCCTCCCTTTTGACCCTTAATTGATGATACCCTGAACAAAGATCAATCTTGGAAAAGTATTGAGCTATGCGTAGTTGGTCAAATAAGTCATCAATGTGTGGGAGAGGATATTTTTTCTTGATAGTGATCTTGTTAAGTTCTCGATAATCAATGCAGAGTCTCATTGATCCATATTTCTTCTTAACAAATAGAACAGGTGCTCCCCAAGGTGACGCACTAGGGCGTATGAATCCCTTATCAAGATTCTCTTGGAGTTGCTTCTTCAATTCCTGCAACTCAATTGGGGCCATTCTATAAGGTGTCTTTGAAATAGGCAAATCACCCAGTACGAGTTCTATTGAAAACTCAACTTCACGATTTGGTGGAAGACCCTGTAATTCCTCCGGAAAGACATCATCAAACTCCCGTACAATGGGAATATTCTTAATCATGAGTTTCTCACCAACCATTTGAGATAAATAACCTTCATTTAGTGGAATCAATACCCAAAAAATGGAAGAAATTTCCACTGGAAGGTTATGTTCATCCTTGCATCGAAGATCATAGATTGATCTGGAATATGAAATGTGACTTCCCTTCTTTGGAAATTGATATGAGCTCCATATAAAGAAAGCCAATCCATGCCAAGAATCACATCAAATTACACTATAGGAAGGATCACAAGATTTACAGGAAGCACTTTCCCACAAACTTCGATCGGAGAAGAATTATAAACTTTTGATGCGACTGTTGTGCCATTAGGTGTTGTCACAGCTAACTCAACATCTAATTGTTGAGGTAATATGGTGATACCCTTAGAAAATTATTCAGAAATAAAGGAGTGGGTGGATCCAGAATCAAATAAAACATTTGCTACTTTAGAGTGGATGGTAAGTGTACCTTTCACCACATCGTTATCGTACTCCACATCGCTGATAGAAATTGCATGTGACTTTCCTTTGTCTTTAGCCTTAAGAGTTTGTTGTCATCGACCATCATCATCAACCCTTGGATTAGGGAATTTATTGGAATAATGTCCCATCTCCTTGCACTTGAAACATTGAAGTGTAGTAGGTTCATTCTGTGTATCCCTTCCTTTGTTTGCATCATTAGACATCTTATTCCCATCATCGCGGCATTCAAATGCCCGATGACCTTCCTTTCCACATTTGAAACATCTACTTGTCCCTTTAAGACAACTCCCTCCATGTTTCTTTCCACACTTTGATCATAAGGGAAAGCTCATCTTCTTTTCAGTGTGCTCTTTAGATTTTCCTTTGAATTCCATTTTCCTCTTCTTATCATACCCATATGACTGATGGGTTACTCCAATCTCCATCTCGACTTTGAGAGCACATCAAACGATTTCCTCGTAGCTATTGAAGTCCCTTATGGATAACTCCCTTCGAAGACTTGGTTTTAAGCCACTAAAGAATTGATCGATCTTACTCTCAGGTTGGATAATAATACCAGAAGCATACCTTGCAAGTCTTGTAAAATTTGCTTCATAGGTACCAACAGATTCATCATCCTTTTGCTTCAGTTCAAGAAACTCTTTCTCCATCTTTTTTCGGAGAATACGAGGGAATTACTTATTGAAAAATATGTTCTTGAACTCGTCCCATTCCATGGACTCAATTTCATCCCTTTTCCTTGTATTCTTAATCAGATTCCACCATTGATCAGCATCTACTTCCAAACGATACACTGCTAGGATGACTTTATCATGTTTAGAACATTGAAGAACTAAAAATATCTTTTCAGTACTACTAATCCATTGTTCAGCAACTAATGGATCAGTAGACCTGCTGAAAGAATGTGGACACTGCCTCATGAAGGATTCAACAGAATGTTGCTCCTTGTTTTGCTCGTTTGGAAATCCTTCATGATTCATAGCTTGAGAAAGTTGTGTGAGCATCACTACAAGATTTTGCATTCCATCTCCCATAACATTTGGTTGCTCAGGGGGACAATCATTGCATTGCCCGTCGCATTCCACATTAACATGATTCCTTCGGGTTCCAGCCATTGACTAAAACCAAGAAGAATAGTATGAGCAACACTAATTATAATAGGAAAACCACATAATCAAGAATAAAATTTCACACTTAAGGTCTTATCCTAGGTTATTCATGGCCATTTATAAAACACTAATATTGTGCTCTATGCTTAGACTTATCCTGAGGGTTCTTACTATGGCTTTTGCATCCTAGTTTCCAAAGGTTGACTATACCTTTCCTCTGATACCAACTATAACGACCCATACTTTACATACATTGTTAATACTTAAACATTGAAGCATACTTATTACAACATATAACAAAACCACGAAAGTACCGTATAGGTATAGTGTCTTTAGAAACTGGGAAACATAAACAACTGGTTCATAAAGCATCTACACTGTCTCCCATTTATTTCATCACATCTATAGTCCCTTTTGGAATATCTTACTTAATAACCTTCTTCCTGACCTGGGGAAAGAAAACATACAAAAGGGTGAGTTCAAATGCTCAGTAAGGGTAAACAAAAGAAATATCAATCACATCATATACATAAGCACATAACTTTTGGAAATCTTAACCTGCAAAAGAGATCATAATTTCATAACATGGGATAAATCATGGCAGTGAAATGTAATCACAATAATCATAACTTAAAACATGAAACTTTGTGGAATACACACATAATCATAGAGAATCATTTCTTATTAGTAAAGGCTCATTGCCAAGACTATCTTAGTGGACAAAGTCCCTTTCTGAACCGAGTTCACTCCTCGTTTCAGTCCTGTTTCACTGAACCGGTATAACCTACCGTTTCAGCCATGTTTATCTCATGAGATATAAAATCTTTATCCAATGCATTGGAGGGAGATATAGGTCCCACCCATCTCATAATTATACCATTCTTATGTGTGCCACAAAATCATAAACCATACATCATAGCATAACCCATGTAATAAAAATGGGAATCTTAAACAACATGACATCATAAAACAATTCATATAAGATAAAGGAATTCATAAAAATATTTCCATCACAACATAATCAAATCCATGTAATAATATGGATAGAAACAGAACCATATATTATCTTATATGGAAAATAAATTTGATAAAATACTTGAACTCCATTCTTGAGGAAAATATCCTTTCTACTTCAAAAACACTTTTCCTTTCTTAACATGTCATACAATTCTAAACTAAGAGAAGTTGATTAAAAATAAACATGAAAACTTGTAAAGGAATCTTCTTGGAAATAATTTTTTAAAAATCCATTCATTCCGTATAAGTTAAAAAAACATTACTTTTGTCGGAAAAGTCAAAAAGTACCTCGTACGAAAAAAAGACAAAAGATTCCTTTCATATCTTTTACTAAAAACTCACCGAAGGGTAAAATTGGATATAAACTATTGTAGAAGGATATAAATATTACATATTGAGGAAACATGGATGTGGATGATAAAATACACCCCAGTAAATACCAAAGTATAAACAATCTCGGATAAAAATGAGATTGTGATATTTCCCTTACCTTAGTTCTGTTTTGTTTCGTAAGTGTCTGAACCTCCTGTATAATGATTTAAATAATGTTATTGACTTATTCCAGAATCATACTTATTTTTATGATATCATATATGGTCATATTCTTAGCTTCTTAGTAGTAATATTTCATTGCTACTTGTTATTCGGGTGTTTATAACTTTTTGTTCTTATGCGTGTTTTGTCGAATAAATTCTTATTCTTATCTTTAGGTTATAGATACCTCATTTCCAGAATGGTATTAGTGTGATATATATCATATTCATTCATTCGATTCATTTATATAATCATTATGAAATGAAGATCATGTAGAACAAGTCGCATCACATCGTGGAGACGGTATTCCGTACGTACGCACGAGTGATGATATCGTTCCTATGATCGTGGAATTTTATTGAAGTGTATGTATACTATTTAAGAAACAGTATCACTTTATAATAGTCATATATAGTCATTATTTACACCATTATACCCATCCAAGTAAGGTGGTGGTGGGAAATAGATTACACCACGGCGTGGAGACGGTATTCCGTACGTACGCACGCGCGGTGATTTCTTTTTCCGTAAGATGGATAGATGATGAAATAGGGTTGTTTCATACTTATAATAACATATCAGTATATGAGTGATACTGATGTTATTACTTCATAATGAAAAAACTAAATAATAAGAAGTGGAAGAAGAAATAAAGATGAAAGAATCGGTAACGGACATTACCTCTTCTTTGAAGTGCTTCTTTGAGACCTTCTTTTAGGGCACTAAAATTGGTCTTTGAAGAAGACCAGGACCTCTAGGATGTCTCTAGGGAAGTGGAGAGGATGAATTTTTAGGGTTTGGCCGAGCATGAAGGCTCAAAGTGGTGTGAGGAAGAGGGAGAGGAGGTCCCTTTTATAAGGGAGGTGAGGGGCACCTTTGGGAAAACTAAAAATATTATTTTATTATAAAGTCAAGTTCGGTTTTAAATAGATCCAAATTGATATATTTAGAAGCTAAGGTTGGGAAGGGTCGAAATCCTCTCATCCAATAGAATTTAGACAAGTTTAGGTTCCTATTTTAACCTTATCATTTAGATTTAACATTAAGTTAAATAAGTTTACTTTTACCGTGTCTTCTTGTGTTCTTATACTATAAGGTTAATAAACTTACTATAAGCATCCAAAAGAATCCCAAGTTTTTTATTATTTATATATTAAACCTTATCTAAGTCATTTGGCCGAACCTTAGATTTTTAGGAATAAAATAACAATTACTAATATAATATTTGTTTTAAAAACTATTTTATGTCAATTTTGACACTATTTAGTAATTGATTTTTTGTGAAAATCATAACAAAATTATTAGTTCAAAAAAGTTAATTAAATCAATACTAAAATGTCATTTTAACCTATAAAATTAGTGTAATTCATAAAAAGTCTCAAATTACATTTATTTTGTTGTTTATAATATCAATTATGTCAATATTTCATTAATAAGATAATTACTGCATCATCATTGTGTCATAAATAAATTAAATTATTTAATGTCTAAAAATTACAAATAAAATATCATTATGTAGGAAATATTTTTATATTTATAATGAATATTTATAGTCGAATTTATCTTATGTATAACCTTATATTAAAAATTATTTACTTATTAAAATTTGATTTTAACTATTTTAACCCTTCTTTAAATAAATTAATAATAAATGTCCTAATCTAATCCAAGTAGGCCTAAATGGTCATATTTTATTCCTAAGTTTGTTTTTGGTCTAATTACACTTATCCAATAGAATTAGGACATGTTTTAGGGTAATAATAATATCATCTTTACCCTTAATTACCCTATTTACTTTTAACCGTGGTAAAAAAAAGTAAAAAGTTATTATTCACCAAAAATTATTTTCATCTCATTTAACCACATTTTAGTCCTTGATATTAACCGTGTCTCTCGGATTTTCGAAATTCCACTCACAGAAGCGGTAAAATTAAGTTTTATGAAAAATTCAGTTTTTTTTAACTACCACTTAGTGGTTTCACTATTCATCAAAAATTGAAAGTTTTCAGAAAAATACCAAAATTTCACCCTAGGCTAATTTCGATATTCCGAGTCCAAAAATGAAGTCCATTTTGAAAAATAAAATTTATAAAATTTCAAAAAGTGGTTATTACTATTCATAACGGCTAGTTTTAATAATATTTTAATAGCATATCGTTGTTTAGTGAAACTCGGTATTGCGTACGACGCAAGCTATCGAGGAAGGTCGCGATTTCGTGTAAAGAAAGCCAAGAAAGTGTTGTGTAGAAAAATATTCCTTTGATGATTTATATAACATAAAATTATCGGGTGTTACATCTAATTAAATAACAGTGACCCATAAACACCATAAGACTCTAAATTGGATGGTTAAAACCCAAGAAACAAGAATAAAACCTCACCTAAAATAGTGGTAGTGAACCGAAACAACCCAAAACACCTCGCCTTCAGTGGCGAACACCGAAACATGCTTGAAGATGACCTGAGGAACCCATCACAAACCCTAAAAACAAGAGCAGCATAAAAACATTTCCCATTTGAAACCCTAGGGTTTGGCTGAGACATATAGGGTGATGGAGAGAAGGAAAATTCATCCAAAAATAGAAGGAAGAGGGAGATAAGGGCTGACCTTAGGGTTTTGTCCAAGAAACCAGAAGAAATCTGGTGGTTTCTCTTGAAGAAGAGAGGGTCGAAGGAGGGGGACGATGTGCCCATGGGAGGGGAGGTAGGTTCACCTCACGCGACACATAGGGTTGAAGGGAAATGAGGGGAAAGAAATAAAAAATAATGAAGAAAAAAATAAGAAAAACCTAAAAAACTTAAATATAATAATAATAATAATAATAATCTTTAAAACATAATAATAATAATAATATCAATAATAATAACAATAAAATCAATAATAATAATAATAATATTCATTATTATTATTATTATTATTATTAAAAAACTTTCTTAATCATTATTTAATTTCTATTTAATTTATTTTACTTTTGAACATAGTCATCACGTACGGCTTGTGTATGGTTTACTAGACCGTGTGTTGACTGTGTGATGGCCATTTCCAAGGCTACCTCGCATAGTTGCCAGTAGGCAGATGCAAGGTTGAGCAAACTGTGCTCCAACCGTGGTAAATGACATTGACCAATGACATACCCTCACACATGGTTGTTTCATGGTTATTATTAATTGTACATAACCCACACACAGGACCCCACTTTTCTTGAAAATTTTAAAATTTAACAAATACTTTATTGAAAACAAAAGTGAGGATATGAATAATTAAAATAATTAAAATATTTAAATTTTTTAGGTTAGGGTGTGACATATTTTTTGGCTAATAATGCAGTTATATTTATTTAATAAATAAATAGTCATTATTCAAGACTCAATAAATATTATAGAGGAATGAAGAACTGATTTAAAATGTTCTGGTGAGAAATAATAAATATTGGATATTATTTGATTAATAATATTTAATTTTAATTTTCAAGTTAAGCGCATGTCAAGAAATAATAATATTATTATTATTATTTGACAAGTAATTTTTTCTAGGATTAAATGAATAATTAAGGGAACTAGTGCAATTATTTTATTTTAAACCTAGTGATATATAAACTTAGTTATGTTATTTTCTCAATAATACAATTCATTTGTTTGGTTGTGTGCAATGGATTTGGAAAATCTTCTCAAGACCTAGAGGGAAACTTTCCCTAAGAAAAATCCCAAGAATGGAGAACGATCTTCCTCCACCCCACACTCTCGAGTCCAGAAAGATTCCGGAGAACGCTTTGGAAGCGGTTCTCGAGGAAATCAAAGTCGGGCAACGCAAGTGTTGGTATCTTTCGTGCTATCACCTGGAGGTTCCTATGGTGATGTTCAGATATTTTTGGAACACATGTGGATCACTATTAGAGGGAATTTACTTTGATTCCTACAATTCAGTGATGGAACAGCGCAAATCTGTTATCTGATTCATCAACAAAGAAATAATTCTATCAAGGTAATTATTTATTTAATTAAATTAATTATAAACAATATGTGATGATTGTCTCTCTTAGTTCTGGTGTTCTAACCCTTTTCAATATTATTTGATTCAATTCTATAGATCATGACATTTATTATTATATAAATCTCACATTGATCATTGAATATGAAAAAAAGAAAATTTGGGTAATTCCCATCGCATGTTTCTATTGCACTCGGAACCTACAAGTGATATCAAAGAGATCACATAATTATTTATAATTATTCAAATATCGTTGGTGATTTATGAATTTTAATTTAGTTTTTCAATTCAATTTTAATCATTCTTTTAATCTAAATCATGAGATATTCTTCTTCCTCTTTATTTTCTCAAAGATCTAATCGAGACGATTAGTTTTATGAATAAAATAAAATTGAGGAACTAATCCAAAGGTGACAAGGATTATAGTCAGATAACACAAGAGTACACACTGTGTAATTGGAATTACACATCGTGTACTTATGGTCAATGAATCATTAATTAATTTTTAAATTAATTCAAAATGTGTGCATTGATTACATTTGGTGCATTAAATACCTTAAATTGTGTGTTGACCAGACCAGGGTGGCACATAGTTAACTATATTACATGTCGTGTATCCCACGTACACAGTGTGTAGTCCCTTTGAGTCACATAAGGGTTCTGTATTACCATACATGGCCTAACTAACTAGTGATAGTGTAGTTTGGAGATCACATGGTGTGTATCCTATTGGACACACCATGTACTCCATTTTTTCAAGGTACAATTTATGCACTGAGTCTCTAGGTGTGTACCTCAAATAGAAGGTGACAAATTTACACACCGTGTAGCTCGCTTTTACATGTCATGTACTTATACCAAATTCTGAAAAATTAAAATGTCTTTATTATATTATATAAACCTTGAGACATGTTCTTATGTGTGGTCATTAAATTGATAGGAAATGTTATGTGATGGGTTTTAATATATATATATATATATATATAATTAATTAATTAATATATGTGTAATGATCGAATCTTTATATCATGTATGATTCATATTATAGTTGTTACTATATGTGTATTAAAGCATGAAATGTTATATAAAAATCATATAATTTGTGTAATCATTAAGTTCATACTGCACGTCATGAAAGTATGTGATAAGTCATGTATGATATATGTTGAAAATAATAAACAAGTATATGAGTATATTACATATAGGGTAGATTCGGATAGGTATTCACTGTATTTCCTCCATGGTACATTTATGTACATATTTAATTTTAAATAAATTTATTTTGTTTAAAATTATAATGGATGAGAATATCAAGGAAATTCAGATGATAATTAAGATAAAATAATTGATTACTTAAAGATAATAATTAATTGATTCGAGCATGATTTATCTTAAATAAAAATGATTAATAATTGAATTCTAGTTTTATTAAATGTATAATGTTTTTCATGCATGTGGATGATCATGAGCATATACCATACCTTTGTATGTGATTGGTTTTATTTAATTTATTATTAAATTAAATTGTTGCATTGCATGCCTTCTCTCCTCTTATTATGTAAGGGACTTCGTGCCAATGGTTTCTTTTATGTAAAATATTTTCCCCTCACCTGCATTTGAGTAAAAGTATATGTAATGAATGGATCTCCCAAGCTAGTGGAGGAAGTTCAAGATTGGAGTCAGGCTGAAACCAATCCAAGAGAAATACATTGGTGGAAAGTGGAAAGCTGCAACATGAACCTTAATTGGTTTAAGGTGTTTCTCCCATAGGTCAGTGGTTAATTTATCAACTGCTAGATAGTCTAACCATTATTATAAGCTCATTATCATTCCACTTTATTATTTTATTTCTATTAGTTTCATGGTTATTTCATTATAGATGTTTTTTTGTGATCACATAAATTAATGAAAATAACGAGCATACAAGATGAAACTAAAATAAATTGGATTATGCATAAATATTATCTAAGAGATGGTTAATCACTTAATTAAATCCACTTAATATTAAAAAGCATGTTATAAAGATAATAATTGTAAATTCACATATAAAGGATAAAATACCTCAATTATATAAATTAAGTTGGTATATCCTTCCACTACTTTAGTTAAAATAAAACCATAGTTTAAAGTTATTGAGCAGCCAAAGTTGGGGTGCTTTCAATTATTGAGGAATTATAACTTGAAGTTTTGGGATGAATTAACTTATCTCATATCAAGGGTTGACTGTCAAAGTAGGACTTGGTGTAACTAAGAGGCAAGGGTTGTGGAAATATAAATTAATGATTTTAGGATTGGAGAGTCCACTCAACAAATCAAGGAACTCTGAGTTAATGTAGTTATCATTTGGAATTATTACCTAAAACCATTCAAGTTTCTTAACTAACCAAAGTTGGGGTAAAAATAAGGGGAATATTGATCTTTTCCACTAAAATGTCCAAGAAAATATTCTAAAGCTAATGGTGAGTTCTATTGGGTTTTTGATAAAATAGTGGGAGACTAATAAATATAATATTTATTTATTTGTATAAATTTTGTCAGATAAAGTACTAAAATTATAATCATATTAATTTGTAGAAATAGAATTAAAATTAATTCAAACATATCACCATAATCCATACTTGAGAATTATAACCCTCTCACAAGCCTAAATTTCCAAGAGTGGAAAATGTTCTTACCTATTAAACATCACCATGAAAGGAATTGTATGTTCTAAAAAAACATTTTCCAATTGTTTCTGGTAATTAGGTAAGTGATGAAGATCTATCTCTCTTTGAAAACAAATGAATGATGCTATATATGTTTAGTGATTCATGTTATCATCCATTTATAATGATATTTTAAAGAAACATGAGGACATGGATTCATATATCTTGATGTCTCAACTTTGGGATATCTATCAAGAGAAGGTGAGACAAGAGAGGTACAAGATCTCTAATGATTTTTTTACAACTAATCTTGGAGAGTTTGTGTCAGCTGGGCCTCATGTAGTCAAAATTATTGGCTACATTGAGTGTTTAGACATCTTAGGGATTAAATTCTCAGATTATTTTCATACATATCTCATAATTTCATCACTTACCAAGACCTTATCTAGTTTTATTGTCAATTACAATAAGATAAATAGTGAGAAGAGTCTCTTAGAACTTCTTACTTTGATTCTCCAAGTGGGTAAGGACATAGGGCATGATAAACCCATGGTCCTTATAGTGAATAAGAAAAGGAAGAACAAGGTTAAGGGGACCAAGACATATAAATAGTCTAAAGCTCCTGAGCACCATCCTTCCAAGAAGAGGAATATCTAAAGGTAGGGTAAGGAAAATGAGGTAGTTTGTTTTGCATGTGTAAATCTAGGACATTGGAAGAAGAACTGAACATAGAATAAAGGGGAAGATAAAGGTGTGTTTATTATCAAGTGAAATCTTTCCATATCTACACATTGGGTAGTAGATATATCTTCCGGTTCTCACATGTATATCCAAATACAGTAACCAAGTAGATTTAGAAATATTTCCAAAGGATATGTGGATCTACGAGTTGTTAATGGTGTTATTTTGGTTCCCTTGAACATTGGTGACTACCACCTTTCATTACCAACATGAATGATTTTGGTTTTAAAATATTATTATAATGTACCTATGGTTGCCAAGAACATAATTTTTGTGTCGTGCCTAGATACAGATGGGTTTATTTTCATGATTGGAAAATAAAAGTTGTTTATTTTATAAGGACAATGCATATTATGGTATGGAACATTTAAATAAAGGTTTTTATGTATTAAATTATAAAAACCAAGTGTTAGAAATTGATAATGAATCATGTTAACATGACTAATATAACACCCAACTATGGAATAATCATCATGGTCATGTAAATGAGAAGAGTTTGACAAAGATTTGTCAAGATGGTTATTTGGACACTTCTGAGCTAAAACCACTTGAAAGATGGCATGCATGTTTATAAGTAAAAATGACCAAACCACTATTTAGTGGATAGGGAAAAAAGTCCATGTAGCTTCTAGGATTGGTACACACTGATGTGTTTAGACCATTCCTAGTAGAATCTAGAGGGGGATATTTTGACTTTATAACTTTTAAAATATGACTTGAGTAGATATGACTATATCTACTTGATGAGGTATAAGTTTGAGTCCTTTGAGAAATTCAAGGAATTCAAGAATGAAGTAGATAATCAGTTTGGTAATAAGATAAAGAAGCTTTGATTGGACCAAGGTGGAGAATATATTAACCAATAGTTTATCAACTTCTTATGGGAGTTTGGGATTCTATCTCAACTCACCCCACCTTATAAACCATAGTGGAATGATGTTAGTGAAAGGAGGAACCATGTATTATTAGACATGGTAAGGTCAGTAATGATCCATGCAGATTTCCCATTATCCTTTTTGGGATATGCATTATAAATTTCAACATACGCATTAAACTGAGTACCAAATAAAGTGGAAAATGGAATTCCCTTTGAGTTATGGAGTGGGAAGAAGTTTGTTTTGTCACATACACATGTATAGGATTGTAATTTGTTTGTTAATCCCTTATTAAGAAACAAACTAGCACCTTATGGCATAAAGTGTATCTTTATAGGGTATCCTAAGGAAACAAAGGGATAATACCTATACAACCCCTCATACAAGAAAGTGATTATCACTAGAAAATATATCTTTCTTGATAGGGAGAATGTCCTCAAAAATGATAGTGGGATCAAGATTCACTTTGATGAAGTTGATGATCAAGATACACAAGAGTTGTTATAGGAACATATTCCATAGGTCCATGTGGAAGAAGTTTCTGAAGTAAAACTATAGCATAGTAGTGTAAGAGAGGTAAGATAACCAATGAGATATGGTTTTATATTCAATGATTATGGTGAATCGTTATTGGTTGACAATGATGAACTTATCTCCTAAAAGGAGTAGTAGAGAGCTCAGAATCTTCAAGATGGAAAGAATCCATGAATTTTAAAATGGATTCCATGTATCATAACTATGTTTGGGTTATGGTTGATGTTCCAGTTGATGTAAATCCCATTGGATGAAAATGGGTATTCAATAGAAAAATATACTTGGAAGGTAAATTAAATACCTATAAAGCAAGGATAGTGTCTAAAGGGTTTAAACAGTATCAAAGAATTGACTATGATGAAACCTTTTTTATAGTTTTCATGTTTAAATCCATTAGAATTATACTTGCTATAATAGCTTACCATGAATATGAGATTTGGAAGATGGATATCAAAAATACATTCCTTAATTGGAACCATTAGGAAGATGTCCATATCACACAACCAGAAGGGTTTTTGACTCTAGGTGATGCCAAAATAATTTTCAAGTTTCATAGATATATTTATGTATCGAAGCAAGCCTCTAGGACATGTAACATTCAATTTGATGAATCCATAAAATAATTTGGTTTCATTAACAACGAATGTGATTCATGTGTTTACAAGAGGTTTTTCTGAAATTTGGTTATTATCCTAGTAGTATATGTTGATGAAATATTACTTATTGGAAATGACATACCTATCTTATAATCTGTTAAGGACTAGTTAAAAGTGTTTCTCCATAAAGGACTTAGGTGAAGATGACTACATTCTAGGGATAAAGATCATTCATGATAGATCCAAGAGGCTTCTTGGACTAAGTCAAAGTACATATATTGACCAGATACTAAATAAATTTATTATAGAACAATCCAAGATGTGATTGGTTCTAGTGTCACATGGTTTACATATTTCTAAGATAATGTTTCCTCAGACACTACATGAGAAAGATAGAATGAGTAAGATCTCATATGCTTCAGTGATGGGATCACTCGTGTTTCCCATGTTATGTATTAGACTTGATGTTTCTTATTCATTGAGCATGGTAGGAAGAAATAAAGATGATCCGGGATAACAACATTAGACTGTTATTAAGGTTATCCTCAAGTATCTGAGAAAAACTAAGGATATGTTCCTTGTGTTTGGAGGAGATGAGGAGTCGGTCATTAAGGGTTATACTGGTGTTAGTTTTCATACATATCAAATTGATCTAGAGTCTCAGTTAGGATATTTCTTCTGTCTCAACGGAGGATCTATGAGCTATAAGAGTTCAAAGCAGCTAGTTTTCATTAATTATATAATAGATTCTGAGTATATAGCAGCTTTTGATGAATCCAAGGAATTTGTTTAGATTTGGAACTTTTTCCAAGAGTTTGATGTGGTACCAAGTAGTAAAGATCTTATCACATTGTATTTTGATAATATTACAGTGTAGGATCTTACAAAAGATCCAAGTCCATACCAACAGACAAAGAACATACTCTAAAAGCATCACCTATTGGAGGATTTTTATCAAAGGAGTGAAGTTTTAGTGAGAAGAGTATCCACAGAAGAGATACCCCTTGACTAAAGACCTATCTCAGTGGAAGTATGAGTATCATGTGAGAGCTAGAAGACTGAAGATTGTTAGCAGTTGGCTCTAGTCTGAGTGGGAGTCTGTTGGATTTGGTGCCCCAGAAATAACTTTTATGTACTTTATGATAAGTTTTATTCATAGTTTTTAATATTAATTAACTACTTATCACATCATGATTATTCTTCTGCATAACATATTTTGTGATAATGTCCCTAGAGTTGATGTCACACTAAAAGGTCATAGTAGTTCCCCACTATGATGAGAACTTGGAAGTGCTACAACACTATTATTAAATATATGTTATATAGCCAGATTATATCATTTGAGGGACACAAATGATACAGGCTATTAGGGGTGGAGACTCATAGGACATTGAGGCACCTTCTCATGGTGTACGCCCTTGGTAATATCTTGTAGGATATTTTGAGAATGGGACCTGCTAGTAGGAAATACACATTTATATGTGTCATTTTATGTTCCTATATGAGGACGTGTGTATTGATCCTTATAATTTGAGATTATTATTATTATTGAGTATTATGAGTAGAATACTTTGATATATTGATGAAAACTATGACGACAGATGTTTTTAGTGAGGTAGGATATATTGGTTGTGTCATGAGTAATATTGTATTAATGAATAATATGAGAAAGTATTTATCCCTTCTATTATTTAAGGAAAGTTAATATCTTAGGACCTTTAATAGAAATGATATAGCCTATATAAATTCATGCCCATGGTGTTCTATAGGCAAGTTCTATTTTTAGAAAGTCAAAGAAAGAGACATCAATCACATAGGTTGATGACACCGGCATGTAACCTACTTGATTGGAGATATTTTGTTAAAGTGATTACATTAAACAGTAAGCATATGTATGAGGTATTATATCATTGTGGCATTAACATATTTCTCTTTGGGTTTCATGGTGTGTTACTAGATACTAACCTTGGGTTTTAGGCTGTTTCACCTAATTCCTCTAAGAAATAGGCTTAGAGGGTCACGCACTAAGTGTATCTAGAATCTTAGTTAAATAATATATTATTATTTATTATATAAAAATTTGAATAAATATTTTTTTTGGACATGGTTTAACAATTATTCATGTTTTCTTGATCTCATATATTTCGTCACTAGTTATTCGAGATAATATAATGTGAGAAGAATATTTAATAAAGATTTATTTTCTATTTATTTAATATAGTATTTATTTATTTATTAGTGAATAATATAGTTATATTTATTTAGTAAATAAATATTCATTATTCAAAGCCCAATAAATATTGTGGAGGAATGGTGGACCGAGTTTAAATGGTCCGATGAGAAATAATAAATATTGAATATTATTTGATTAAATAATATTTAATTTTAATTCAAAAGTCAAGTATATGTTGCGAAATAATAATATTAATATAATTATTTGACTTGGGTTTTTTCTCTTGGATTAAATAAATAATTAAGGGCACTTGGGAAATTATTTTATTTTAACCCTAGTGATATATAATCATAGTTATGTTATTTTCTCAATAATCCAATTCATTTATTTAGTTGTGTATAATATATTTGGAGAATCCTCTCAAGCCATAGAGAGATCCCTTCTTTAAGAATGGTCCTAGGAACAAAGAGTAGTGTTCCTATACCTCCCACTCTCGAGTCAAGAGATATCCAAGAGAATTCCTTGGAAGTGGTTCTCGAGGTGATCAAAGGAGGACTACACAAACACTAAGATCTTATATGCTAGCACTCAGATATTCCTATGGTGATGTTTAGAGATTTTTGTAACACATGTGGATCACTTCTAGATGGAATCTACTTTTATTACTACAACACAATAACTAAACAATGCATATCTATTTCCAGATTCATCAATGAAGAAATAATTCCATCAAGGTAATTCTTTATTTAATTAAATTAATTATAAAAATTATGTGATGATTCTATCTCTTGGTTTCTACATTATATCCGTTCTCAATATTCTTTGATTCAATTCTGTAGATCAAGATGTTTATCGTTGTGTAAATATCAGATTGATCATCGATTATGGAAAATAGAAAAGTTGGTCACCACCCATTGCACACTTCCACTGTTCCCAAAACCTAAAGTTCCCATATTAAATCCTAAGGAAAAAACATTCTAACACCCACTCTAGAGTCTCACGTATATATAGGTTAATCACCTCATGCCAGATCATTAGATTACTAGGTCACTAATCCTCATCAAGCATCCACATATAGGACTTTCCCCTCAATAATCATGATCTCAAGAAACCCTCACAGGGCCTCGGTATGAAGGATTCACCCACCCCCACCCCAAGGATCATTATCTCATATACTTCGTTCCACACACATATATAATGACATTTTCTTAGATGATCTATGATAAACTACTAAGGTCATTGGGTTTAACTAAGTATAATTTCATTCCAAGTTATACGGGAAAACACCATATAGATTTTTACCAATACTTTAAATAACTGAATTCATATAATGGTAACCCTTGTGGGTTCTATCACAAATTCATTAGATGTTTTCATCAACCTACAAGGGTTACAACATGTCCCCAACATCAAGGGGTTGGGTTATATCCATCATCATCTATTATCTCTCTATAGGATCCATATAACCTATCAATATAGGGAAATAAGTATGGTGGCCTAGATGAGTAGAATACCCCCTAATAACTTATATGGGGAAATTTTGTATGATCTATTTTTGACACTTTAATTAGCTAAACCTTATTTTTAGTGATAATAATCACACTATTAGGCCCATACATGTCATGTGTATCCAATATTTCTAATCATGATGCATGAGACACATCTCACCTATATGGTGCAAGATCTAAAATCTAATATAAATAAGAAGATCAAAAAAATCCATATTAATCAATCAAGGTAAAAATCAAATAATTATAATAGTTTTATCCATGAAAATCAATCCCAAACCCCTGGTAACCTTGAATTCTTACAGGAATAGTTGTTTTTGATGCACTAGTCTGATATCCATCATAGAATATGAAAAATTCCTATATCACTTGATTACTATATACCAAATATTAAAATAAAATAACCTATTATACCCAATTATAACATCCAAGACCGACTCACTTTGAATGGTAGCCACACCAGTCATTGTGTGACCTTTGGTGTGCCTCCTTGTACATCAGAGGTTGCTTACTAGTAGCAAAGGTCTAAGAAGGTACCATGGGGTGACAATACCCCTAATATCAAAGTGAAAAATCATAAAACAAAATAACCAATTATCATTACAACACCTTAAAATTTTAATATATGTTTTCTTTAAATAATTCAATGTGTTCGATATCTTTCTCCACATGAAACACCAAACTAAAACAAAATTGTGATATATTTTAATAAAAATATAAGTATTAAGTATGATCATTAAAACCATACCATTGAATTAGTAGGAATAAAAATTATTATAGATTTATAAAATATTTATATAAATTAAATAATGTTTACTTTTAATATTAATGAAATTCAATTAGTATAGATAAAATAACTAAAAATATAATTTATGCTTAAAAATATATTTCTCTAAAATTGGTATTTTATTTAAAGAAAATAAGTATATTATGATTAAATAATAAAAAAAATATTTATAATATTAATGATATACCACAAATAAATTAATTATTAAATGATAGGAAATGTGAATGAGAATGGTAAATATTCTTAAAATGTTATTTTCCTATAAAACTCATTTCTCATTATATCTCACCTTTTTAGTTAAAAGTTAAATTTATAAAATTTATAATTTTAATTTGAAAAAAAATAAAATATTATTTTTTTATTCATCATACTAATTTTTTCCTAATAATAATTTAAGGAATTTTTCTAAAAAGAATGATTTTTAGGAGACAATGTCATTTTTACAAATAACATGACTTTTATGACATTATTAGTATATAATTATGAATTGTAAATTCATGAAACGTTTTTATAAATATATATATATATATTTTATACATGGATTTATAATTATAAAAATTTTGGTTTTAATTTAAAAACTCAAAGTTGATATTTCAGAACATAAGTAATATTTTCTCAATAAAAATTAAATGCATTATACATTTTTATTTTAAAAATAATTTTCATCAATTTTAAAAATTGAATCAAATAAAATAGATTTAAAATATATAATAATTGAATCAAAATTATCTAATATGTACCACTTTATTTTTAGTTATAAATATTAATTTACCTTAGGTAAAAACTAGTTACCATAGTGAAATTTAAAATGGTAAAAGTAATAATTGAGGGGGTAAATGGATTGAAGCATAATATAAACATGTATATAATTGAGTTTATATGGTTTGGTTAACCATTATCTCTTATACCACTAAATTATTTCTCAATTATGGATCCACTTTACATGTTTAACATGTTATCCCTTAATATTAAGTTGAAATATTTACAAAGATTTCATTTGCACCACTTATAAAAGGGCCCTCTCACCACCCCTTAAAGGAACTACTAAAAAATTGGATTCCTCCTAAAACCCAACAATTTTCTTTTAATATAGAATAATATTTAAATCCCTTGATCTTCGGTTCATAAGAGATTATCCTATTCCATAAATTTCCAAGGGATCTTCCAAATAAATCTCAAAGTGCTCAACATGAGTAATCATTTTTACTTAACTTATTACTTTTCTTTTTTTATTTTTCAATTATAATTTTAAAATGAATATTTAATAACATTGATATTTATAATTTAATTAATTTTATATTTCTATGTTAATATTAATTAATGACATTTACCTTGTCTATTAAGAAAAAGGAAACTATTATTCATGTGTTGTGCAGACTACCACCTCCACGATGCAACGTGTTTTTTTCCTATACCACATTACATGGATAGTATAAAAGGGGTATTTAATAAATAATAATTATATTTATATAATTATAATGATTCTGAAAAAACCAATAAACTATATTAATTCTTTGTCCAGTTCTATGGAAAATAAAATCATCAATTATGCGTACTTGTGGTCTACCGCCTCTATAAAATGAATGATTTTTATTTCTATTTTCATTAAATATTTACACGGATGGTCATTAGGATGATATTTAAGTATACATATGATTTTTATGATATCATTAAGGATATTTTTCTGGAATATTTTATAATTTTTTAATGATACGATCAACAAATGATTATCGTTAATTCAATCGTTTAAAATAAGAAAACTAAGAGGGGAAATAATCTCTTTTTTTATTAATTCATTTATATAAATTATATTCTCTTACTAATAATTTAAAATTAGGATATATCACATTAATAAATACTAAATAATATCATTATTCTTCTAGTATAATTATATTACAACTAAACCACCACATAATAATTCATTAATCATGGTATGTTCATATATGGGTCAGTTTAACCATCTACTTGAACAATGATATGAATTTATTTCATGCATGACTATCGGAACTTAATTACTGGTATAATATGATATAAATATATAAATAGTTTTTTATGGTAAGGTTATATCACAATTTAACTCATGAATTAATAAATCACCATTTGTTCATTAAGAATCATTGAAACGTGATCGTCATCAATTTCATCTTCAAGGTTTGTAACCAAAAATATCATAGAATGAAATTATAAACGCTATAAATATCATGGAACATATATTATAGTAAATTATATGATCTAACATTTATGTACTTTGAAAAAAAAATATATTAAAACACCTCTTTTATAAAACTAGTTCAAAGAAGCAAAGATTACTTACACTCGGTGTTGAAAATAGGTAAAAACTAACTCATATTTATATATATAGAATGATTGTCAATGAGGATTATAAATGCTTATAGTTATTAATAAGGTTATTTGGTATATATTCAATGAGTTTAATTTAATTATTCATAATTTTTTTTTGCAAGGTCAAAATGAATCAAGACCGAGGTAAGGGTTTTCATCTCAAATTCCTCTCTTTGAGACATGTTAGGAATTATGCACCTTATTTCATTTATCTAGTGTATATAATACATATATGAGATATAATATCATTAATTATATTTTAATAATGATATTTTAAGTTCAATTTTAATCCCTCTATTTCATGAGGTTTGATTAGATTTTTACTCAAGATGCAAGGGTTTTCTTTGTATCAATTATGATTATTTGAGACAAGTTATATGTTATACACCATGTTTCCTTTGTATGGTGTTCTATTGATTTAATATCCCATGAATGTTCTATAAATTATTTCATTTTAATTCATGGGATAAACTAATCCAAATCAAGTTCTTTTCTTCAAATACATTTTGACTCAAGTGTCGCCCCGTTCGTAAGAGTTTTTGGTAACTCAATTTCCATTCATTAAGTTATGATCATTTACTTGAACATATTTCATATAAGTTGGGTACATTCTATCCTACAATTTCATTATTTGGTATTCTATCATTTATAAATTTTTACCACATAAAACAATTTTAAATTGTTTTATGCTCCATGTATTATGTTTCCTGTAAGGGATGTGGATAAATCAAATCTCATTTCTTTGAGTTATAATGTTTCATTTTGAATGTTTATTTTCCATTCTTGGGTTCTCCCACACTAAAATTTTATGGTATAGTATTTTATAATACTATTTGGAAAAATTAATTTTTAATAAAAATTAATGTTTTGTTACACTTCTTAAAATGTGAGTTTTAAACAAAGGTATTTTGAAAATAATAAAAAGGGTTTTTCATTTCACTTTCACGTGTTTTGTATTCCTCTCCTCATCTCTCTAAGATAAACTTTATGAATTTTGAAGACTTTATTATTGGATTTTTTTTTTAAAATAAAAGGATTTAAAAATATTTTACTTTATATTTTCAAAATTTACCTTTTAAAGAGACATTTAAATTTGTATTTCACATCAATGTTAAAAATGATTTCTAGAAGTCCTTTTAAGTTTTTGGTTCCATTTATCTTATCTTTTTCAAAAGGATTTAGCCTTTGGGGTTTATGTTTATTTATTTATCCTCAATATATATATATATTATAATTTGGTGAATTTAACTTTCAATATGAAAAAAATTGATTCTTTATCCCTTATTTTGTGATTCCATTCATACCATTCTTTTTACAATGGTGTTTTTCATTCATGTTAACACCTTACTGTGTTTTATTTATTTCACTAGGTATATTTTCATTTTAAACCATCCACCTTCTTTATCAAGATAGTTTATGATGATTTTATCCATTTTGTTGACATGGGTAAAATAATTAACATTATTGATTATTATTGACTACTAACACAGGTTGATCATGTATTGATATTCCATATTCTTCATTATACGGATAGCCATGTTTTTATTCATCGAAAAGATCCTTAGGGAATGGTATGAAAGGTATTGTTGACTCATATGGTGAATTTACTAGACTTAATTAGGTGATGGGTGGGGCTATAAATTATACATACCCTTGATGCATCATTAGGTCTCATGAGATAGAATAAGTTGAGTTTTGGTGTATACATCTACCCATAAAGGGATGGTGTCTCAACATAAGGCCTTGACAACATATTTTTTATTTCTAACATTATGAATTCCATCAGTATAAGATCAATATTATTAATATACATGTTTTAATTTGTTTTCATGGATATATCATGATCTAAGTTTTAGTTTAGTATGGATTCATGTTGTTTACATAACCCTACCATAATATTTTTGACATGTTTATGCCATGATTACCTTAGTTTTATGTTTTCACTTTATGATAATTTGAGCTAACCCATTATTATGTATCCATTTCCCCAGGTTATGAAGAAAATTATTACACATGATATGCCTAATAGGATATCTTATGCTAAGGATTTTTTTGGAGATGTTGAAGAATTATTATAGATTAAGTAGTTTATTATATAGTGGGAAGAAATATCAATCGGTTGATAATGACATGGGTTTTTTTAGTTTATGTTTTTCCTAATTATCTAAATATTTAAACCTGAAAGGTCTTGGGAATATATTTAATGCAATATTTTCTCAATGTCATTTAATTAAGGGATAGTTATGTTTGGAATTTTATAGTTGGTATTGAAGCCGGTATGTAAAATATGTGTTATTCTTACCAGACTCAGGAGCGTGGGTTTGGGGCATCACAATTGTTATTAGAGATTAGTTTAGATAAATTTAGAGTTAAGATGTTTTTTAGGATAATTTAAGAGTTGATAATTTTTGGTTGATCACAATTTCAAGGTTATAGATAACCCTTTGTGGTAGTATATGCTATAATTTTAAGGTAATAATGCATATTTTATTTGGGTATTAGGATAATATAACTTTTTTAAAAACTATAGGGATGGTTCTAAGAGAGAATTATAAGTGTAGGATAATATCTTGATGTTTCGATAATATAGATATTGTGTTATTATTCTAGAAATTACATTCCTATTTAGACACTATAGGTGGATACAGGCTCTAGCATATATGTACCTAGTGGTAATAACCCTGAAAAGCTCGATCGTCTCATAGTTAATGATAAAGATGAATAATTGCACACCTGGTATGAAACTCCCATAGGTTATACTTTTGTTAATTCACATTCTCTTTATGAATAGTTATAATGGATTTAAATATGTTTAGTTTAGATAATATAATAAGAAAGTGACCAAGTATAAAATAGATTGAAACATTTGTATTTATAAGTTGAGTTACATATAAATTGATATGTGCTTTCCAAGATAAGGTATAAGTTAGATTTTGAGGGAATAGATTTCAATGATTTTTAGTTTTATAATATTTTAAGAAATTTAATGGTAATTTGGGATCTCTATTTTGAGTATTATGCTGATAATTATAAGATAACCCAACTTAAATTAACCTAGGTTAAACTAAAATTTGTGTAGGTTGAACTAAAATAATTATAGGGTAACTTGATGATAAGGGTAAAAGGTTTTATGGTAGAATACCTTTTATGTTATTGATTATGATAATTCCTTTGTATTGTTAATTTTTCATTACTCATGTCAACCCTTTTAGTTTTAATAGTGGATGGAACTAGAAGGTTCAATGGGTGTGAGGTAAAATGAGAATATTTCCTCAATGAACAACCCATCAGAATGGAAGTTAGGCTGAGAAAACTTATGTTTATATCAAACCAGCAATCATTAAATATGATTAACAATGTGAAAATAGTCAAAGTTCCAAACACACCAATGAATAGAAGGATGGAGTCTCATGAAAGATGAAATGAAAAATATGAATAATGAAAGAAGATTAAATTTACTACATGTCAAAATGTGGGAATAATAATGGGTTATATTTCATTAATGGGACTAGTAAATTCTATATGTGTGGAGATGAAGGTTAGTAGATTCACAACTATAAGTGAAATAGAGAAGCTATAAATATATTTTGCATCAATTATAAGAGAGTTGGTATAACTCAATGTACCTGTTAATCCTCCTATCTCTATTACTGTCAGACAGAGTCTCTTCAGTGAAATAGATGAAGAATAAGAGACTAAAATTTCTAGATATGAGTAGATTAGGAGTTCTTATTCAAGATCTTATTCAGTATTTGTGGAGGTTTTTGATAATGAGAGTGGTAATAATATATATGATGATGAGGATAGCAGTAGTGATGGACCTAATCATGATGATTATGATGATTATGATGTTGTTGAGAGGAATCAATCACATCATCCTTCTAATGTTGCATCAGTTAGGTCTATAAAGAGACTTGGTTTATCCAGATTTGCGTCTTAGGGGAGATATTCTTCAGTTAAGCCAATTGGTGATACTACCTCTACAAGAGGTGAGACCAGAGTAATTTTTAAGGGGTAGGAATCCCCATGTTTTGTTTGAGTTTATCCTATTGATCCTATTAGAGTGGAAGTGGAAACTCACAATGAGTGGAAGAAGTTACCAGTATATATCTAGCTTGGTTAGGACTATTCAAAGTTCAAGTATGTTAGAAATGATGATGGATATCATGGAGATGTTTGGGCTAGTTCTACCTTAGTTGAGGATGAGGTGTCATATAAGGGGGATCCTTCACCAGGTTCCAAATTACTTGGATTATCCTATATAGAATCATATGTAGATAGTTATGGTTATGACCACAAAATTCCACCCAAACATGGTGGACCTTCTATCTTAGTCGGAGTAGGGACAGATCCTAAGGGATCTTTAGTTGAGTCGATTCATCAAGAAAGAGAGCTTTAGGATTTTCCATTATATTTACCTTCTAGATCAGAGCTTACAGAGGATATTACGCCTAGTTTTGAGATATATACTTCCCCAATTACTTTATATTTTATATCCATATTATATTTAGTGTCTTTTAGAGAAATGATTATTTCATATTTCATTGAAATTTTGAGGTCTCAAGTACCTCCTGTCACTCAACTTATTAATGAAACATTTTTATAAGACCAAATATTTATTTTACGTGTGAATTTATTATTTAAAAAATCGATTTAAAACCCCATATTTTATATTTTAGAACATAAGTAATATTTTATCAAAATTTGTTTTTAAGACATTATACATTTTTATTTTAAAATTAATTTTTATTACCTTTATAAATTTAATAAAATGAAATGGATTTAAAATTTAGAATCATTGGGTCCAAATTATCTAATAAGTAACACTTTACTTTTATTCATATATATTGATTTTCCTTAGGTAAAAACTAGTTACCACAATAAAAGAAAAATTAGTAAAAGTAATAATATAAGGGTTAAAGGGATTTAAAAATGATAAAAACATGTATATAATTTAGTTTATGGTGTTTTTATTGAAATTATATCTTACCCCCTAAATTATTTCTCAATTTTGGATCCACTTTACATGTTTTACATGTGCTCTCTTTGTATTAAGTTGTAATATCTACAAAAATTTCATTCCCACCACTTATAAAAGGGACCTCTCACAACCACTTCAAGACACTCATCAAATTTTATTTTATTCCTAAAACTCTACCATTTTCTTTATTATATAATAATATTTCACTCTATTTATTTTCTATTCATAAGTTATTATCTTACACCTTCCATTTCCATGTGATCTTCCAAGAAAATCTCAAAGTGCTCAATGTGAGTAATAATTTTTACTTAATATCTTTAATTTATATTTTTATTATAAACTTATAATTTTAAAATAACTATGTAATAACATTATTATTATTTACCTAATGAATGTTATAATTCTATGTGAATAATAATTAATCAAATTTTCCCTTCTCTATTAAGAAAAATGGAACCATCATTTGTGTGTTGTGCAGATTATCGCCTCCATGAGGAAATGTGTTTTGTTTACCTTAACCACCATATAATGGTGGTCTAAAAGGATAATTTAATAAATAATTATGATATTTAAATAATTTTTATTATTCTGAAATAATAAACCATATTATTCCTTTCTCTCATTATATGGAAAATGAAAATGTCAACCATGTGTGTGTGTGGACTACCACTTCCATGGAACGATTGATTTTCATTTTTCTTTTCATCACTGTTTACAATGGATGGTCATGAGGATGGAATTAAAAGATAAATATGGTTTTTATTATATCATTAATTTTATGGCATGTGAAATTTTATAACCTATTAATGATATGATCTACAAAATATTATCGTTAATTTAATCGTTTAAAACAAGCGAACTAAGTGGAAAATGGTCTTTTTTTATAATTAATGACTTTATATAAATTATATTTTATTTATAATACTTTATAGTTATGATATATCACACTAATAAAAACTAAATGTGATCATTATGATTTTTTAATAATTATATTACAGCTAAACCACCACATAATCATCCATTTATTATGGTATGTTCATGTTTAGGTTGATTTAACCACCTGCTTGAATAATGGTATGAATTTATTTCATCGATGACTATAGGAACTTAATTATTATTACTATTATATGATATAAATATGTAAATAATTTTTTTATAGTTCTATTAATGTTATATCTACATTTACTCATTAATTAATTATTCACCCTTCATTTATGAAGAACCACTGAAACATGGTCATCGTTGATTTCATCTTCATGGTTTGTAAAAAAACTACCATGTAATGAAATTATACCCTTTATAAATATCATGTAACATATAGTATAGTTCAGTGGTTTATCTAATAATTATTTAATTTAGAAAAATAATAGATACCAACACCTCTTTTACAAAACTAGTTCAAAGTGAAAAAGATTACATACACCTAGTGTTGAAAATAGGTAAAACTTAACTAATATTATATATATATATATATATAATTATTTTAAATTATGATTATAAATGGTTATATTCATGAATATGGATATTTTTTATGTATTTAATGGGATTAATTTAATTATTCATGATTATTTTTTTAAAGTACAGAATGAATCGGGACCGAGGTAAGGGTTTTGATCTCAAATTCCTCTCTTTAGGACATGTTTTGTATTATGCACCTAATTTAATTTATGTGGTTTATATACTTCCTATATGAGATAAAATGTCATGATTTATATTTTAATAATGATATTTTAATTTAAATTACAAGATCTTTTATCCAAGGGGTTTTTATTAAAGCGTAATGCAAGCCGCAAGGGTTTTCTTAGTCTCAATTCTGGTTCTTTGAGACATGTTACGTGTTTAAAACCATGTTTACTTTGTATGGTGTTCTATGGATTTAATATTCCATTAATTTTATGAACATTATTTTCTTATGATTCATGTAATTTACTAATAAAAATCATGTTCTTTTCTTCAAATGTGTTTTTACTCAAGTGTCACCCTAGTTATAAGAGTTTTTGGTAACTCAATTTTCGTTCATTGAGTTATGATTTTTTTTCTTGAACTTATTTTAAATAACTTGGGTACATTTTATAATTTTATTTTATTATGTGTTATTATCTCATTTTATAAATTTTTACTATATAAAACCCTTTTAAAAAATTTTATTCTTCATGGATTTTGTTTCCTGTAAGGGATATTAATAACTCAGATCTCCTTTATTTGAGTAATAATGTTTCATCATGAAATTTGATTTTACATTCTTGGGTTTTGAGGGACTAAAATTTTATTACATGTTATTTAATAATACTCTTTTTGAAAATAAATTTTTAATAAAAATTAATGTTTTGTTTCTTTTCTTATAATGTGAGTTTTAAATAAAGTTATTTTAAAAATAATAAAAATGTTTTTTCCTTTCACTTTCACATGTTTTGTCTTCCACTCCTCATTTCTCTAATATATACTTTATATATTTTCAAAGCTCCATTATTGGTGATTATTTTTAATATTAAATGATTTCATAGTCTTTTCATCACCTTTTCAAAAGTTTCCTTTGAAAGCGACATGTAAATTTTTATTTTTTTTCAATGTTAAAAATTATTTCTAAAAGGTATTTTAATTTTCACTTTAATCACCCTTATCATTTTCAAAAGTATTTACTCTAAAAGGGTTTAATTTTCTTGATTTATCCTATAATATATATATATATATATATATATATTATCATTTGGGATATTGAACTCTTGGTATTAAACAATTCGATTCTCAATCCCTTCTTTTGTGACATTGTTCAAAGCATTCTTTTTTATGATGGTGTTTTCATTTATGTCAACACCCTCCTATGTTTACTTTTTACACTGGGTATATGTTATTTAAAAACCATCCACATACTTTCTCTGGATGAGTTATGATAATTTTATCCCCTTAATTCAAATTTGAAAAAGTATTGACATTCTTGATTATTATTGACTACTGACATAGGTTGATTATGTATTGATATTTTGTGTTTTTAATTATATGGATATACATGTTTTAATTCAACCAAAGGTTCCTAAAGGAATTTTATGAAAGGTATTGATAACTCTTATATTGAATATATTATACTTAATTAGGTGATGTATGGGTCCTATAATTATATAGCCTCTCGATGCATTGATATGTCTCATGAGACAAAACGGGTTGGGTTTTGGTGTATACCTCTTCCCTTAATAGGATAGTGTATTTTCACAATTCCTTAAAAGCATGTTTTTAGAGTCCAGCATTATACATTCCATAAATATGATATCATTATTATTGATATAGATTTTTTAATTTATTTTCTTGGATATAGAATTCTCTCAGTTTCGGTTGATTATGGCTTTATGTTGTTCACTTATTTTTTTCCACAATATTTATATCGTTTTTATCCCATGATTTCCCCATCTATATGCTTTCCCTTACTAATAATTTTAGCTTACCTATTCTTATATCTCCATTTCCCTTGGTTATAAAGAAAATTATTACAAATGATACAACTAACAGGATAGATTGTGTATAGAATTTTTTGGGATATATTGAATACTTGTTATGGGATAAGTAGTTTCTTATATAGTGGGAAAAAAATATCCATCGGTTGAGAAAGACATGGGTTTTATTAGTTTATGTTGAATCCTAATTCTCTAAATATTTAAACCTAAAAGGTATTGGGAATTTATGTAATGATATATTTTCCTTAATTCATGTAATTATGGGATAATTATGTCTGGGAATTTATAGTTGGAATTGAAGCCAATATGTAAAGTTTATGGAACCAGATTCAGGAGTACGGATATGGGGTGTCACAATCGTACACAATCCATAACCATTAGAGAGCGTAGAATTATAAAACATATGAATAATAATAATATGAAATATAGAATAATACATACAGTCATACAAACTCAATCACCCACAAGGTCAATCACATATACAGAATAAAAAAATAAATAAAGTAAAAAGTCTCCATTGAAACTTTGAGCCATACCTCATTCCACTATCCATCCCAAACTGATTTATCTAGTTCGATAATCAAACTTGGCCTCATCCCAACCTGTACTTATAACATAGTGAGAGTCTACTCGGTTTCCCAAGTTCCCTAGCTTCTTGATCAAGGTGTGAGTATATAACTCAGTAGGGCCCCACCAATTTGGTCCCATACATATTGTAAATGTAGTGATATGTGCAAGTGACATGCTCTGAATAAATAAATACATGATAAAAATAAGAGAAATAAACCATCATATATCCTCAAGTCCATGACCATAATCGATCATACCTTATTTTTCCTATTTCAAAGTATCTCTGAGCACTTCATGATAATTATACCAACTATAATAAAAACTAGTGTTATTTCACCTAGATATATAGTGATAATGACCCAAGGTCTAAACTCACCCTAGTATACATGATAAATACCCAGTAAAAGCTTTTCCCTGGAATAAAAACTTGAGGAATGAACTATATTAGTATACAATAGTTCTTGAAATTTTAGTCCTACCAGTATAGGAGACTTGATCATACCCACCAAAGACCCCAAAATCCTGGATATCTTGCACATGGAAGGACCTATCCATTTATCAAAGCCAATATAATCTCGGCTCCAAATCAATGTCATCCCCACCAATAGTTTCACATACCACTCTAATAAGGGAGTTTTCATTTGTCATCATGGACCTCACTACAAGGGAATTTTTCTTTAGTCATCACGGACTTCTATGCAAGGGTATTTTTCTTTAGTCATCATATACCTACCTACTAGGGGAGTTCTCTTTAGTCATCACATACCTCCTTACAAGGGGAGTTTTCTTTATAACACATCACACCCATCCCGAGGGGATATTTTATTCATGATAAAATGACACCCTGAAGAATTTTTCCATGTCATTTATAAAAATAAAAGGAAACAAGGGTTTTTCAAATGCTTAAACCCTTCACCATTATCCATAACCCATTGGCTCACATGATAGGTACAAGTACTATAGTGATACCTGTAACCATATCTACCTATGTATCATGAAATATCCCAGGGTAAAATATGATTCAAGGAACCTACTCAAGTACCCTATATCAATACATAGGAAAGGTACCCACTTGGGGTTCTTTAGGTCAACACACCACAGAGGCACCCTACTTGGGTTCCCCATTAGAAAAAACTCACACTAGGGTCAATCGTTTTACTTGAGGGGTAGCTCATCCCACACAAAATTCTCTAACATATTATAGCCTCATTATTCTATTAGGTAAACCCCTATAGGAAATAAACTATAGATGGATCATATCTTATATTTATTACTTATTTCATACTAGGGTGGTCTACTCGCCTAACCAAACTCAATGAGCCAACTACTCTAAGGTGTCTCAAGGATCCTAACATGGACAAACTGATCCAATCCACTTAATTCAAGCCAAACCTCTATATGGGGGGTTCACAAAGGATCCTAAATAAGGGTAAATAAGTCATACATAGTCCAGTAACACCCTTAAATGGGAGTCTAGGTGCCTAGGGAAACTTGTTTAGTCCCATCATCGATCATCAACAGCCAAGGTTTCAAGCCAGAGCACTATGTTTGTAGTATCCCAGGAACTTTTTTGTAATTTAGGGAGTTCAATTAAAATTTAACATTTAAATTTAAATTAGAAAAAAATTAATTGATAAAAAATGGAAACAGCCTTTATAGTGATCCCACACATCCCTAAGTATATAATGAACTATATAAATTCTATAAGGAAATTCCCAGGACCACCTACCTCATTTCAAATATTTCCCATTTAACTTGAAATTTTTCATCTACTACCTAATCTCATCTAAGATTTCAGTCATTTTCAAATTACATGAGGTCATAAACCATAACAAGCATCATAGATCAACCAAAATAATTAATTATGACATTTATATTGAGTTAACCAATTTAATCTAGGAATATTATCTGGAAACTCATCAGGAAGCCTCGTCACATTAAAACCATGAAAAAAATCTATGGGAGGACCAAAGTAGATTCCTAGTGTCAACTTGGGCTAAATAATATACCATAAAAAGAAATTACATAAGCATTTAAATTAAATTTTAACCTAAAACCTATGAAAAATACAAATAGTGATGTACCTTAATTAAATCGTCAGGAGACCATGTGCAGACGACATTACATGACATCCTGAAGATAGTCTACATGAAATAACCATCATATCGAGACAATTATAACATGTTTTGGTGGAATCATCCATAATAACAATCTCAAATGAAACCAAAAATCATAAATAATGAAGAATAAGATCATGTAAGCTAGTGGAGGAAGAGACTCACCACCAATTTCTATAAAAATTCATGAAAACACACCAAATATATAGGGGTTTAAAGGGGAGTAGGGGGTGAATATGGTTGGTCCACACACCAAAAAATATGGGATGAGGTGGATTTCCCCCTTAAATATTTAAGTGGGGAATAGTCATTTCCCCCTTTAAATTCCACCACTAGTCAATATTAGTCCATGGGATAACCAGTGGGTCTAATAGGCTAGCCTAGCCACTAGCTAGCTGGTGTTGTAGACTGCAACCACCCTATAGTTTGGCCACCCTATCCTTCTCTTGGTGCTCTACCACTATTCCCAAACACCTTAAGACCAATATAATATGTATAAAAAAAATTTTGGGGTGTTAAAAATCTCAAAAGTCTGTTCTGAATCTCTGTTAAAAATTAAACCCCTATACTAATTCAAATTTAAAATTCCCCCTTAAAATTTAATGCCCGTACATCCTAGTCCATTCCCACATCTTCCACATCATTCTCATATTATCCTATATCCACAGTCTAGGTGGCTTATGGTGGTAAGGGCATTTACCACACAACCTATGACCTTTAGTCATTGTGCTCATGGATGTATATAATATACAATCATAATAAACACATGCTTGTGGCTATAGGAAAACCTATAGTCATGGTCATTCCATCCATGGTTATAGGATCATGGATATAGACCATCTTTCTGGCAGTGACTTATCTAATCAAGAGGCGGTTGGGTATGTTGTTGATCATGTCATTGGTTGGAGCTTTACTAATATGGGATTTGTTCTCTCATATAAAAATTATAACATTTGTGACCTCTATTGAGATAGATTATTAAGTGTATGGTCATACCTAAATAAGACATATGGTGTGTTTATCTATTTGGTGAGGGGTGTGTGATTTTCTCATCCATAAAGGTGAATTATATGTGATGTATTCATCGACTTGGATAGTTTATACTTGGAGAATCAAGAATAAATGAGTAGGATATATGATATTAAAATACTTTTTGTCTCGTGGTCACTTGATATCTTAGACAAAGGGATCATATGAAATGCATGATTTCATATGATGTAGTTGGTGGAAATAGGTATAGAGATATATGTGGTTGATGATGACCATAGAAAATACCTTTATAGCTTAAGTATAATTGATTCTTTGATGAAATCTGCTATTCACCTTCATTTATGAATCTAGGAATTCATAATTTCTTTCAAAACTTAATAGGCTCATGGGGTCGCACTTTCTTGCTGACTAAATGGGGATTGAGTTTGGATTAGAGAGAAACACTAAAAATATTTTAGATTTTATTAAAAATGAGTTTTGAATGATTATTCACTGGGAATAACGTATGATGTGTTGTGTGGTGAAGTTGATGATAACTTTACAAAAGTGTTTTGGAAGACATACAAAAAGGCATTGTGGATATGATTTCATAGGTTATATATATGATATAGTAAAAGGTGAAATGATTCTAATTCTATAAGGCTTTAGTGAAAATGGGAGATTATATAGATATGTCCTAAACCCGCACATGTATGATGTATGTGGGTCATATTTAATTGTATGATATAATCATGTATTATGAAATGGAATTTATGAAAACCTAGGTGTATCATATGTGTTATTCTTGGGATGTTGTAAGGTTTTCCATTTCCTTTCCATGAAAGTGGAATGTTTAAGGATAATGTTTAGGTTATCTTCTAAAAAATGATATAATTAATGTATGTAACATATAAAGAATTGGTGATGTATTTTTATGATGGATTCACGGGTAACCATAGCATCAACATGTATATTGTAAACATGTGTTTTGATGCGTGATAATTCCTCGATGTATGTATAAGGAACCAATTCGAGTCTACCTTACCTCCTACTGAATCTACCAACATAATAGATCTCTTCTTCTTCCTCCTCTACCGAGTGAGGAACTAGAATTCTATAGTGAGAAGGATATTCACTCTTATACGATGGGTGATTTAGTTTTAGTTCAATAATATAGTTGAATGTGAAATAAAATATTTAATGGAATATTTAAATCCTGGTGTATTTATATTCCACAAGTTTTTATTGATAATTATCCGTTATAAATGTATTAAGTGGATTGAATATTAATTTAATGGGTTCAATGAATAAATTATGATAAGAATTAACATGTTATGATACGTTGAATATGGTCGGTGTGTTTTATTAAATAAAACACATCAAGAATGTCTATATAAAGGGATGAGATCTCTCTTATTGTGGACATCCTATAAAGACTCAGCCTTAAGCATTAAATTATCGTGAGTTTTAATTCAATAATTCATGTATCTATGTTTGAGGATATATTTAGGTTTATATTTTTAGATAATTATGTCATAACTCATATATAATAAAACCATATTTTATAAAGTGGACACTTCTAATCAGTATCCATTTTCTCATAATATAAAACTTTTAAAATGATAAAAAAAATCTTTTCCTGAAAAATATTCATGTATTTCAAATCGAGTTCTTATCTTCCCTTAAACATCCTTAAAATGTGAAAAACATTTTAAAATGTGTCATGAGCACAAAAATCATATTAAGGGACATAAAAAAGAAGAAGAAATTCATTAATGAAAAACATGAAAACCCATGAAAAAAAATCTAAAAAACATACTATTTTACCCTGAAATGGAATAATATATTCTTAAAAATTATTATATTGTTTTTTAAATCAAATTATTTCCATTAAAACTCATAATAAATCATATAAAAGTCATTTAGTTGACTTGGGACATCATGTGTATAGAAACCTTATAATTTGAATAACCAAGTGGCTGACTTGAAAAATAATTCTCCAGAGAATATAATAATTAACCAATGCATTGGAACACCATCTAGGCCCACACATCATATAATCTATTTTTAGTTAATACATTATAAAACATTTCCAAGGACCATATCATGAATAAAACATTTTATCGTACACTTTTTCATCATAAAACCTTAAAAACCCTATTAAACCTCTATGTAAAAACACTTTTGGATATCGAAATACAATTTCATTTTTTAAAACGTGAGAATGAGGGTATTTATTTGAAAAAATCATGAAATATTATAAAGGAATCCAAAAATCAATTATCGTTTATGGAAGCGAGAAAATTTGTTGATTCAGTATATGTTAAAATAGAACATTCCTTTTATCATTTTGTAAAGAAAGTCAAAACATTCTATAAAAATATTCCTTTTAGAAAACTTTGAAAGAAATCCAAAAGAGATAAAATTTTTGCTTTAAATTTATTTTATTTCTATAAAAATTCATTAATAATATATTTATAAAAATATGCAGAAGAAAGAAAAAAATTAAAGGGAAGATTTAAAAAGGTGTTTTTAAAATAAAGTCTCTTACCATGTGCCCAAATTATCACATAGGTTATTTATCTTCCAAAATAATAAACTTATATTAATTATTTAATTTATTTAGAACCTTTTTTCAATTTTATTATTCCTTTAATTTCACTTACTACCATTTTATATACAATAATTTAATCAATTGAGTTCATGTCGGTTTTTTTATGATATTTGTCTCATATGTCCAAAATGAATTAGTTGGGTCAAATATGGTTAGAGAGGTCATTATTACATAATATATAGAATAATAATAAGTCAATAATTATATTTTTTATATAAAAATTATACTTTTATAACTAACCATGAAATATGGTCATGAAAAATGAATTGTATTACAATCATGGAGATAGTAGGTCATGCGTACGTATGAGTAACGTTTCCATCTTTTAATGATCATTATGGAAAGAAGGTAAGTATTATTTTATCTTTAAATAATTATAATAATATAATTAATACCATATTATTTCTTTAAATATTCTAATATATGTCATACATGTGATGTGGCGATGAAAAATGAATCACATCATTTCGTGAAGGTGGTAGTCCACATGTATGCACGAACAACATTGTCATTCATCAGTGAATTAAAAGGTAAGAAATAGGTGTTATATTATATTTATAGAATGATAAATATGTAATTAATATAATATATATACATTAAATCCATCATTATAACCATCCATTATAGTTGGTTATGGAGAACGAATTATATTAGTATGTGATGTGGTAGTCCACCGTACACAAAAACGATGGATTTATTTCCCATTTGATGGATGTTGGTGTTGGATATAATTCATGTAATTAAAATAATAAAATATAATTATATGAGATAAACTAACTTTATTATATAATCATGGTTAAGAAATATTTGAAGGAGGTTCAAGAAGATATAAAATAAGAACGTTCGGTTAAGAACTATACCTCCTCTTTGGACAACCTCCTTTACTTTAAAGCTTAATACCTCTAAGGTTGATATTATACCCTAAATAAGGCCTATAATAAATTTATAATGATTTAATTAAGTTATTTTTTTAGTTATTATCTGAACCAAAGATTATGAATAAATGAGAAGAAGATGTTCCCTTTTATAAGAGAGGGGAGGGGCACTCTTAGAATTTCCTAAAATATTAAATTAATATAATTTAATTTTTAGGTCAAAATGGATTCAAATTGATGATATTAAAACATAATATTATTATGATTTTCAAAAATCATAAAATTAAATTTTTACATGTTTGGATCACTTTTTTACCCTTGTCATTTTGTTTTAACTCTTCATTAACTCTTTTGGCAATTAGAGTGATATCAATGTTTTTTTAACTTAGGGGTTAATATAATTACTATAAAATAAAAAAAGGCCCATAAATGGAAAATGGTTGATATGTTCAACTATATTCCAATAAATTTTCCAAATATAATATTTTTAGTAATTTTAAATCATTTAATAAATTATTATTTATTATAAAATAACATTAATGTCAATTTTCAAACTATTCAATTAATTTGACTTTTAAAACAACAAGACGATAGTGGAATTAGAATAAAATGTATCCAAACCTCTGTAATATGTTATTTTTATCTAAAAAATCATTTACCACAAATATTAATTAAAATAACATTATTTTTAACATTTTTAAAATAATTTATTTTATTTTTCTATTAATTGAATAATTATTGCATCAGCATTTTGTAGCCTTTTAATGTAATTATTTCTTCACTAAAAATAAAAAAAAGTTAACATAATAAAAAAATTATTTATCTATAAAATTAATATTTATAACAAAAAATATTCTTTATTTATCCCTATGTTAAAAATATTATTTTTTTAAATAAAGAGTGTGACATTTTGGATTTATATTCACTTAAATATTATAAATGTCAAAATCATTTATAAATGGAAAAAAGGACATATATTCTACTTTTGGATTATTATGGATGATATATACTCATAAAATAAAATTATGTTAAGTGTTAGGATCATTTTATAGTCATTATCATTTTATTTTTATCTTTAATTACCTGGTTTACCCTTTATCGTGGTAACAACAAATTCTAAGGTTACTATTCATATTGATAGAAAATAAAAGGGACTTACTTACTAAATTTAGAAATCTAGATTCCAAAATTTGGGATCCATTTTTTAATATTTAATTCACAAAAGTGACAGAATTTAATTTAAAATTAAATCAGTAAAACATGATGAAAAACTATTTTTCAGAAAAATGTCTATTTAAGTATAAAATGTTTTTATACTAAATTAATGTATAAAATTCATTTAAAAACCATAATTAGGTTATTTTAAATCAAAATAAACTAATTATATTTTAAAAATAATCCAAAATGTACTTTTACTTTATAAATACTTTAAAATAAAATTCATTTTAAATAAAAATTAATATTTTTCCCTATTTATTGAAAAGTCAAAATTTTGAGAAAACTCTCAAAATTTATATTAGAATAATTTTGATATGATAAATTAGAAAATGAAATACATTTTTTAAAATTAAAATTCTATGATTTAAGAATTATATTTTTAAAATAAAACCTTATAATAAAAGATTTTAATACAACTATTTTCTTTTTGAACTATAAATTACTTAATGATTTTATAATGAACATAACTATCTATTTCAGGAATACTAATAAATATGAAAATTATTTATTATATAATTACCTAGGCCATTACATTATTCCCCCCTTTTTGAAATTACATCTTCATAATTTTATTCACCACTTAAACAACTAGGGATATTTTTCCCTCATAACATTTTTAGATTTTCTTGTTTCTTATTTAACCTTATGGTTTCTGCACAAAACCTTAACCTAGTGAGCTAACTTTTTTAAAATACTTTCTATTTATGGTCAAGAATCTGAATATGTTATTCCTCATCAGAAATTTTATATTCCAACTGAACTACTTCAGGGTTCAAAACATTAGATGAATCTGGCACGTAATTCCTTAACATTGAAACATGAAAAACATTGTGAACCTGGGATAAACTCAGAGACAAGGTCACTTAGTAGGAAACTAATATAAATTTATTCAAGATTTCATATGGTCTAATTAAACATGGATTTAACTTCCATTTTTAACAAAAACACAAAACACTTTTCCAGGGAGATACTTTAAGAAAAATATGATTACCTACTTTTAAAGAAATATCTTCCCTCTTGCTATTCGCTTAACTTTTCTATCTATTCTAAGTCGTATTCATATATTTTTGAATCATATTCACCTTATAAACTATTACCTAAACCAAATATGGTCCTATCAACTTCCTTTCTCCTAGTTTTTCCCAAAAATATGGGGTTCGGTATTACTTTCCATATAATGCCTCAAAATGTTCCAACTGAATACTGGAATGAAAACTATTATTATAAGAAAACACAACTAATGAAAGATTTTGATACCAAATTCCCTAGTAATCCACTAAATAATCATGAATAATATCTTCTAAGTTATGAATTTTTTACTCTAACTATCCATCATATTGAGGATAAAAAGTAGTATTGAAATTTAATTTAGTACCCAATAACGTCTATAGTATTTTCCAAAAATTACAAGTAAACCTATGATCACATTCAGATTCAATGGAGAGGGTAACTCCATGTAATTTGACTATGTCCTTGAGGTACAGTGGATAAATATAATTTAAATACATTTTATCTTGATTGGTAAGGAAATTCATATATTTAGTCAATCAATAAACAATAACACAAATCACATTATTACCTTGATATTCCTTTTTCAATCTCACCATAAAATCCATAGAAATGTTTTTCTCATTTCTACACTGGTACTGGAAAAGTATGCATAATCCCCTTCGGTAATTTTCATTCTACCTTAACTTATTGAAAAGTAAAACATTTCATGGTAAAGTAAGCAATATCTCTTTTCATTCCATCCCACCAGTAAAATAGCTGAATATCTCTATACATATTAGTGATGCTATGATGAATGGTAAATAGGGAACTATAAGATTCACTCAATAATTCTATCTTCAACTGAGAATCACAAGGCGGACATAATATTTTTCCAAATCGGATAAAACCTTCTTCATTAGTATTAAACTATGGTAACTTACCCTTTTTAAAATATTTTACCTTTTTATGTGAAACATTTTCTTCCTTATATGCTTGCTTATTCTATTTGAAAAATTCAATGACACTAAGACTTAAATAAAAATCAAGTAAGTTCATGTATCCACAACCTCTATGACAAAATTTATCAAGTCATTAACCAAAGGTTCATGTTACAAATGTAACATGGTCAATGTATCATTATTTTTTCAACTCAAAGTGTCGGATACTTTGTTTGATTTTATATAATGATAGTGAATTGTGCATTCGTAATCCTTGATCAGTTCCATCCATCTTCACTACCTCATGTTCAACTTTTTTTGGGTAAATATATACTTAAAAATTTTGTGATCTGTATATATTTCCCAATTTACTCCATATAAATTATGAATCCAATTTTTTAAAGAAAAACCCACATTATCTAATAAAAATCATGTGTAGGATAATTTAACTCATCAGTCTTCAAATACCATCAATCATAATCAATTACTTGATCATTCTGTATCATAAAAAAACCAAGTCTCTTAAAAGAAGAAACATTGTAGATGAAAAATTCACCATTTCCATAGGGAAATTTCAAAACTATACCATTAACGAGTCTTCTTCTTTATTTATTTAAACAATAATCACATTCTTTCATCCATATGAATTTAACACCTTTTTGAGTTAACTTAGTCAATGGGTTAGACAACCGAGAAAATATTTCAACAAACTACTAATAGTAACCTACTAAACTAAGAAAAATATGAATCTATGTGAGATTTTTTGGTCTTGTACATTCCTCTACAACTTTAGTTTTAGTAGGGTCATCCATTATTCTATCTTTAGAAATAGTATTCCCAAGAAAAGAATTTTATTGCAACCAAAATTCACACATTATAAATTTTCCACACAGTTTATTTTCTTTTAAGGTTTGTAAAACAATTCTTAGTTTAATTTCATGATCCTTGTGAATTTTAGAATATACCAACATTTCCTTAATAAACATAGCCAAAAACTTATCTAAGAACTCATGGAAAACTCTATTCATAAGATCTATAAATATAGTTGGTGTGTTAGAAAACCCAAAGTAAATAACTACGAACTCATAATGCCCATATCTAGTCTGAAACACAATATTAGGGATATCTTCCTCCTTCACCTTCAATATATGGTACCCCTACCCGAGACCAATCTTCAAAAAACACTTATCTTCTTGAAATTGATCAAACAAATCATCTATATGATGAAAATGATACTTGTTCTTAATAGTGATGTTATTAAAGCTTCCATAATTAATGAAAAGTTTCATTGAACCATCTTTCTTTTTAACATATAAAAAAAGGGTAACCTTAAGGTTAAGTAAAATGGTGAATTAAACCATTATCTAGAAACTATTGCAACTGCTTATTAAATTAAAAAAAGATCTACTTAATCCTTTTGATCAGGGGGTTTTGAAATAGGATTAGCATTGGGTAATAAATCAATAGTAAACTAAACATCCCAATTAGAAATTACACCAAGAAAACCATCAGTAAATATGTCATCATATTCATTAACTATTAGGACATCACTAATCTAAATAATTTATTTCTTTTCAACAACATGAGCTAGATAACTTTCACTACCACCTCTAATAAATTTATCAGCTTTTTGGTAGGTTATCAAAGGTTTGAAATCATTGAATAAAACCTTATCAGAAATAAAATCTATCTTAGTATGATAAAATTAAATCCAATATATTCCCAAAATAATATAAAACTCTGCAATGGGAAGTTAAGAAAATATTTTCAAAAAATATCATCTCATTAATAACAATAGGAGGATTTCAATAAATCATTGTTACTTTAATATTTACACTTAGAGTTTTCACCAAAAGTTCTATCTTATTTTCATGAGGTGGTATTCTTATTTTAAATAAAAATTTCTTAGAAATGAAGGAATGAAAATATCCAGAGTCAAACATGGTATTGGTATAATTTGAGTAAACAAGTAATATGTAATGACCCAAACTTTCATTAATGAAAATTCCTCTTGATCTAATTAAATGTATTATTATGGTTATATAAAATGTGAACTTCATTGTTTTTATGTTTCTAGATTTTAAAATACCATAATTAATTGTGATTTTTGCAAATATAGTCATTGAACAGTGATCACATGATTAATATAAATATAGGGTTTTAACGAATCCAATTTAATCAGACAAAGGAAGTGATGGCCTCATCAAGTATACTTGCCCCATACGAAACCCATTTGTCAAATATTGGAAAGGAGGTGGTGTCATTGGGTTTTTCTCTTGACCAAGCCCAAGCCGATCTTGAATAAGTTAAGATTGAGCGGAACCGAATACATGAGAAGTAGAAGTTAATAGAGATTACCACTTGAGTGATGTTATCCGAGCCACCCTAAGAGTCTGCCACCATCGTACACCTTACCCTTCGGTATTATGTGGGTGTTATAAGGGTTTATTTAAAAATACCCTAGAACTATGACAATGCACATTATTTTTGTATAAAGAATGTGCATTTATTTTATTATTGTTACTTTGTAAATAGTTTTTAAAGCATAAATATTATTTTTAGTTAATATTCAAATAAGAAATATATTTTGATGAATTAATGGATTTTTTAATTAAATAATATTTTAATAAAATATTATTGTTAAATTAATTTTTATTAAAAATAAATGGTCATATAATTTTATGAATGCAATTGTAATTTTTATTAAGGTTTGAAAACTGTTTTTGTCAAAACCCATGAATTTTTTATAAATGTCAATTTTTATTTTAAAAGTAAAAATTCACATATTTATAATATTATTTAGATAAAATGAATATTATTTTTGGAATCAGGACATCAAAATTATCCAACAGTGAATATTTCATAATTTTCTGAGACAGTCGAGTTTTTGGGTAAAAATTAAATACCGTTTAAATATATAATGTGTTTTATGACATCATAATGACCAAATAGTGAGTTAATAAAATAATATAAACATTATTTAAGGAAACTATATGTTTTATAATTAAAATAATTTGATTTTATATTTGTTTTATTTATTTTACAAAGCTTTTGGGGACCCTACAAGACTTATAAAACATTTTGTCTTTTTAAATTGTTTTCCTTGAGAGTGTGACTCACCTCCACATAAGCAACCCTATTATTTTAAGAAGGTTGGATATTTTCCTTATACAATATTTTTTTCCACTCCCCTTTGGAAAAAACCATGGTCAAAAACCATGGGCTGGTTTTTGGTATTGATTAGTTTAATGTGTGGTGACCCAAACCTAAATAATAATGAATTTCTTCTCCTTTCCTATATAAACCCACCCAAGCTCCCACTTCCTCTTCACTGAAATCATTTTTAGTTCGTCCAAACCTTGACCACCTCTCTATAAAATCCTCTCAAGGTGCACCAAGCTCCCAAAAATCCTCTCTCAAGCCTCTCCCAAGCCTTTGAGATCACACTACCAAGTAAGGGATTTCTTTCATTCTCATTTTGTCCAATTTTCTTTAAGTTGTTATGACATTTTGTTTTCAATTAAAAATGTTGGGGTATGATTTTTCACCTTCCCCATACTTACCTCTTTATTTTTTTATAATGGGAGATCCATTTATCTCTCATTAATTCCTCCCATGTACACCCATTACCATGCCCAAATTCCGTGAGGGATTTCTCTCTCCTCTTTTACATCCAAGTAATTCTTTTGTATTATGCATCTAAATTCCATTACGTTTATTGGGACATGTTTATATATGACCCCCTTAATTCCCATTTCATGTAAATATTATGATAAACCCTTTTCTATCTCATCAACAATTTTTATGAATCCTTATGTCACGTCGTTATGCTGCCGAAATTGCATCACATTTTTCCAAGCTAAGATCATTGTGTAGTGAATACCATACCCATGCCTCTATCAAGGGTATTCACCTTTATGAACATATACATATTGAATAGTACTTTCATGTATTTATTCCACATTACTTAATCATGTAATAACGTATGATGTTGATTGATTCCATGTTATATGATCCATGTGGCACACTTATGCATGAAATGAAATGTTTAAGAAGGGTGTTCCCTAATAGCGCTCCAATGCATTGGGTAAAGTATAGTATCATGATACGTTATGTGAAATGGTTGTTGACTCATGATAATTAAATTGTAATGAGTTTTTACTCATGCTTCATGTGCAATGAGGGTTTACTCATGCTCTATGTGCAATGAGGGTTTACTCATGCTCCTTGTGGAATGAGACTTGGCTCATGCTAATTCCATGTTAAGTGTTGTTTCCACATTTCCATGTTATGATTATCATTATTTATCATTCCTTTATGTTAATGTTTCTCTTTTGCTCCATTTATATTCCTATTTTCTAACATGTATTATATTCCTCATTTTATTCTGTGTTTATTCCCTTACTGGGCTTTATAGCTCAGCCTTTTCTTATGCATGTCCTCAGGTTATCCCATGCAATACTAAGTACGAGGGAATGTAGTGGTCATGTAAAGGAAGTTTTAAATAAATTTGTTGTGTGTTTTATGTTCTAATCTGTTATGTATTGTTCCTAATCGCCAAATATACTAGACCTCTCGATATTCTATGTTGTATCAAGTGAAGATTTTATGTAATAAATCAGGTTTAAGTGTGTAATAAAAATAAGGGTTGTTATATAATATGCATGTCACCACTTCATTAGAGGTCCTAGGATCAACCATAGTAGTATAAAAAGATGTTTCCATGCCTTTATGATTTTTTTATTGATGATTTCCATCCTAAGTAACTAACTTTAGACACATGTTAGCATAATTACCCATCTTAGTGCAACTAAAACATCTCACTTGTTGGAAACTTCTTCTTTTAATGATCACAAATCACATTTCTTATGTTTATAATACATTTAATATTTTATGATAGTATATTGTTTTATAAAGAAAACTTGGATAAGTGTTGAAAAGTGTCACTATTAGTTCAATTTATGCAACCACCAACCATGAGCTACAATTAGACTTATGCTACCACCATGATGTTCTACCATTATAGTCTCTCTTACTACCGCCAGACTTGTTCCATCGTCAGGCGCGTTGTTTCTAGGATTAGCTATCATCAGAATTAGCTACCACTAGGTTTAGATATCGCCTGAGTGTGCTACAACCAGAGTGTGATACTACCTGAGTATACTACCACTAGATGAATGTTACCACAAAAATTTACTACCTCTAGGATTAGCCACTGCCAGATATTCTACTACCAATATCCTTCTACCACTGGATGATATACCACTAGGTGTGCCACCATCATCTTACTACTATTGATCTTTGTTTCCATTATATTTGATCCACCATCATGTTTTTCCATCATTCTATTCTTCATTTGAATTAAATTATTCCAATAGATATTTCATGGGAGATAATGTAGAGCAATTTTTTAATGATTAATTATAACCCTTTTCATAGACACATTGAAGACAAGACAAATTTAGTATGAGGATCCATGAAATATTAATTATTATGATTTAATAGGTGCATATAGTATTATATATTTTAGAAGATATCCCTCATGAACAAATGATCATCATAAGAGAGAATACATGCTTTATTCATACTAATACATTTTACTGTGAAATATTGGAGTACACTGAAGATCAATATCCTTTCCTATAGACATAAAAGAGATATTTTTAAAACCTTATTTTATTACAACTTTTAGAAAAACTATTCAAGCTCCTCACCAATCCAAATATAAGGACTCTCGAGCATATAAATAACTACATACTAAGTAGCACTAATCTTAAATATATTATTAATTTCCCTCTTTTTTATTTGCTTTTACATTTGATCAATGTGTTGTTTTCTCTTTTTATTAAGCAATCACTAAATCATGTGCTTGAACTAGAGAATACTCAATATTCTCTTTTATCTCTTATTATTTGTTTACCCACGGTATTTGTGGAAGAGATCCATGTGTGTCTTATGTTTTTTTTTCTTCCCATGTATAAATATGGAAGAGTCTTAGAGCCTAGAAATCTTGTGTTGTTGCTTGTATACCCAATCCCGGTTATGGATCATATTATTATTATATAATATACTTAGCAACAATTGATTTCCAAGTGGGGAGATTAGGTCTCATCTTGAGACCGAACCCCTTGTTTATTCTGTTGAATGTTTTAGTTTTTTTTTTCTTAATTTCAAATCCTTAAACTTTATTTGATTTTTATCTACAAAAACTATTACTTTGATAGTTAGTCTTAAGTAGTGTTTATATAAGGACTTGTTTGAGTAAATTGATTTCAAAGGTTAAAATTATTTTTCATATTTTATTAACTGGGCCTAAATCAAGATTTGATAAATCATTTAAAATATAAAACTTATTTCAAACTGATATTTTGATTAAATGGTAATGGTTGATTAAATTTAGGGATTTTATTTGAATTTTTTTAACAAAACAATTTATTGGGAACTCAATTCACCCCCCTCCCCCCTCTTAATTTATTCACTTAGACCAACATTTGGTATTAGAGGAGTTTTAAATATCTTTCAAATATGATTTTAGTTTTCTTTTAAAGAACATAAACTTCTATTATTTTGAAATTTATTTATTTATGGATAATATACAAGAATTATATGCTACCAACATACCTCCTTATTTTAGTGGCCCTAATTATGCTCAGTGTAAAATTAAAATGAAAATGTATCTTGAGAGCATGGTTTTTGATATTTGGATAGTAATTGGATATCAATATTAATTACCTAAAACTACTAGAGTATACAGGAGTGATGTTACTGAAGTTTATTATAATAATAACTTTAAAGTTATTAATGATCTATATTGTGCTTTGGGTGATGAGAAATTCAATTGAAGATCTGCATGTAAAACTTCTTTTGAAATTTGGGACACTTTATCTATTTCTCATTAGGGAACATATAATGTAAAATAAATTATCTTAAATACCTATGTTATTAAATATGATACTTTTAAGATGAATACTGATGAGACTATTTCTGAAATGTATCTGAGGTTCAATGATATCGTGAATACAATGCACTAACTGTGGAAACATGTTTCTAAAAAATACTAAGTAATGCGACTATTTAGGTGTTTAATAGATAGTTGGAGAAGAACCTAAGTCTCAATCATAGAATAATGTTTTGTAAGTAAGTTACCAATCAAGGTGTTTATTTGAAAATTAATGATTTATGAGGAAGAACTAAAAGTTAACAGAGAATATGAGGATAAACCAAAAAAGAAAATTAGTATCCTTCAAATCTACTACTTAAAAACAAAAGGATAAAATTTAAGCTGACAGTAAAAGTGATGAATAATAACTTTATGACAATGATGAAGGGATGGACCATATATCCATAATATTCAAAATGTTTTACAAGAAGAGGAATATCTTTAGGAAACCTAGTTAAAAAGTTAAATATGATAATAGAGTAAATTGGAGAAAGGATTGGGAGAGAGATGATGATTCAAATAAAATCATCTACTATGAATGTAAGAGGAAAGGGAATGTAAAATATAAATATCCTAATATGAAATTAGAAAATAAATATTATGATAAGTATAAGATATATAATAAAGAAATGAAAGAAACATGGATTTCTTATGCAGACATCTCAAATGATTCAGATACTACCCAAGAGCATAAGCATGACAGAGCTAACATGTGTTTCATGAAAAAAACTGAGGGAACCTGTTTGAAAATATCTAGTAAGGACCTATGGTACCTAGACAATGGATTTTCTAAACATATGACTAGATATTATTAATCTTAAAGAATATGATCAAAGTGGACTGTGGACATGTCACTTTTGGTAACAATGAAAAAGGGAAAATTATTTTCCTTGGACAAATTGGTAATTATAACACTATTTTAATTTATAAATTTTTATTTATATATGGTTTAAAGTAAAATATAATTAGCATTTCAAAGTTATGTGATGATGGTTTTTATGTAAAATTTAAAAATAATTCTTGCAATGTTTTTTATTTTGAAAAATTATTTATTCTTTACTGCCTTGAGAAATGAAAATGTTTATGATGTTAATTTTAACTCTTTATTTTCTCAAAATATTTCTTATATAAGTTACTTTCACAAAGAATCTTTGATTTGGCATGGAAGACTAGATCATTTCAATATTCACTCACTTAGAAAGGTAACTAGAAAAGTTTTGGTCAAAGATCTACCTAAACTATAATTATCAAATGATAAAGTCTATAACCCATGTCAAAAAGGGACACAACATAAGATCTCTTTCAAATCAATGAAAAAAGTTTTAACTTCTCAACCCCTAGAGTCGGTTTACATGGACTTGTTTGGACCATATATATTTTCTATCCTAAATGGTAATCACTATGTTTATGTTCTTATAGGTGACTTTTATAAATATAATTGTATGTTCTTTCTAGCTCACAAAAGTGAAGCCTACTCTTATTTCACCAAGTATGCTAAATCTATAGAAAATATTAGTGTAGTTAGGATTAAGACCTTAATAAGTGATCATGGTAAAGAGTTTGAAAATCAATAATTTGAGTCTTCTTTCTCAAAAAGTGTCCAAATCATAACTTTTCTACTCCTAGGACCCCACAGTAGAAAGTGTTGTAGAAAAAAATAGATAGAATACTTCATGAAATTTCCCAGAAAATTCTCAATGAGCATGACCTTCTTGTTTATTTTTGGGAATAGTTTATGAATATAGCCTTTTATATAATTAATATAGTTTTGATTAGACATCTAATAAAGAAAAACCCTTATGAATTAGGGAATAGTATATTTAAAAAGGTTAATTACTTTATAGTTTTTGTTTGAAAAGCCTTTATTCTTAATACTAAGGATGACCTTGAAAATTTTTATTCCAATAGTGATGCAGTAATTTTCCTTGGTTACTCAACTTTTAGTAAATCGTATAGGGTGTTTAATAAAAGAACCAAGATTGTGGAAGAATGTGTTCATGTAAAATTTGATAAAAAATATCCACATGATCTTAAAACCTATTTAGAAAACCTTGAGGGTGATTTTTCAACTTTGGGTATTAATGTTAAACATTATTAAAATTATATAAAATAATCAGAAAAATCATCCAGTTTTGAGGAACATCTGGAACTTGTATAAGACCATGTTATTACCAGCCCTTATTTTCCTAGAGCTATTAGGACTCATAGATATCATCCTATAGATGTTTTATATGGATACCTAGATATAGATATACAAACTTGAGATTCTCTTAGGAATGAGGTTGAACATCAAGAATTCTTATCATAGCTTGAACCTAAGAACATCAGTGATTCAATTAATGATAAATTATGGGTGATGGAAATTCAAGAGGAACTTAATTAGTTTTAAAGAAATTAAGTTTGGGAACTTGTAGTTATACATAAAGACACTCTGACTATTGTCACTAAGTGGGTGTTTAGAAAAAAATTCAGTTATTTAGTCACTATAGTAAGAAATAAATCTAGGTTGGTTGCACAAGATTATATTAAAGAAGAGGGTATTGACAATGAGGAAACATTTTAACTAGTGTCTAGAATTGAATCTATTAGAATAATGCTTGTCTATGCAGCACATTTGCACTTCAAATTATAAAAAATATATGTCAAGATTGAATTCTTAAATTGTTATATAGTTAATTATTTTTTTTTTTTTGAAAAACCCCCTATATTTCAAAATCATCATTTTCTAAATCATTTTTTAAGTTAAATAAAGATTTATATGGTTTAAAACATGCTCCTAGAGTTTGGTATGATAGGTTTGGATCTTTTCCCATTTCTAAAGTTTTTTCAAAATGAATAGTTGATCCTACTCTTTTTATAAAAATAATTTCAAAATATGTTTTAATAGTTAGAATTTATGTTGATGATATTATTTTTAAATATTATAAAATTATATGTGTGTTGATTTTTCAAAGATGGTGAAAAATGAATTTTAAATGAGTTTAACGGCTGAATATAAATTCTTTCTTGGTTTTTAAATTTTTTAAAATAAATATGGAATTATTTTAAATTAAATTAAGTACACCACTTACCTTATAAAAAGTTTTGGTTTGGATGGAACTAACACTTTTGATAATCCCATGAGTACTACTTGTAAGATGGATCTTGATGAAGCTAGAAAACTAGTGGATTAGACCAATTATAATGGTATGATTGGAATTTTCTATACTTAATTGGTAGTCAACAAAATATTATGTTTAGTGTGTGTATGTGTGACTGTTTTCAAGGAAAATATAAATAATATCATTTAATGTTTATTAAAATTATTTTCAAATACCTCAAATATACAACTAATTTATGAATATTCTTCCCTAGAGGACAGTCATTTGGATTAATAAGTTATTCAGATGTGGATTTTGGTGGTTTTAAGTTAGATAAAAAAGAACCTATGGAACATGTCATATTTTGGGAAAGTCTCTAGGATATCGGTGTAGTAGGAAGAAAATTTTTATTGCATTGTCTACTATTTAAGTTGAGTAAATAGTTGTAGAGAGTTTTTGTGCACAAATATTCTGAATTAAACACACACTGTTATATTTTTTATATAAATTCAGACATGTGCCTATAAATTATGAAAACACAAGTGTGATAAATATTTCTAATAATCCTATGTATCATTCTATGAAAAATCATATTGATTTAAGACATCAATTTTTTAGAGATCATTTTCAGAAGGGTGATATAATTCTTGAATTCATGGGAGCTAAACAAAATATTTTTGATATTTTTAAAAATCCCTTGAATTCTGAGAGATTAAACTATATAAAAAAGGAATTGTGAATGATAAATTTCATTTAGTCTTTAATCTTGGATAATCCACTATTGGAAAATTCACCATTGGATGATCCTCCATTAGAAAATACACCATTGGAAAATCCACCGTTGGACAAGACCCTATTGGAATGACCCACCATTAGAATGATCCACCATCATAATGATCCACCATCATAATTATCCACCATCGAAATGATGCACCATTGGGTTGATCAATGGTTATAATTAACCGCTATTGGAATGACCCAATTTTGGAATGATCCAAGATTGGGATGATCCACCGTTGGGATTATCCACAATTGGGATGATCCACTGTTGGGATGATCTACTGTTGGAATTATTCTTCATTAGGATGTTTTCGTTCTCTGTTTGTATTTTTCTATGGGCCGAACCCCTATTTTTCTACCATTAATGATTTTCTATATTAAATTTTTATTATTATTATATTTAATAGTTTATATTTTATTTTATTTATCAAGTTCAAATACCTAAATGATATATTAGGATTAAAATCTAAATTTGAGTCACTCTCTCTCTCTCTCTCATTCCTACTCCCTTCAAACTGAACTGTTTCACCTTCCCTTTATCTACTAACCTTTAACCTTATCGCACCTTTTCTCCAAGCCTTCATTTCACTATAATGGTGAGAGAAAATAATATTTTAGTGCCATATCCTAAATAATCAAGGACTAAAAAGAAGTCTATCGAAGAATCAAGTCAAGATGTTTTTAAGACAAGGAACCCGCAGCTTGTGAGTCAGGTGGTTATTGTCAAAAGGTAAGTAGATGTTTAATGGTTGATTTATAGGAAGTTATCGGTTATCAAGGTGATCCAGGACTAGGTATGGATAGACTGGTTGTCCAAAAATTTAAGACCTTTTGATCCTATGTTAGTTTGTTGATTTTATCAGTATGCAGTGTTTAGGTTTGGAGAAAATAAGGATTCTATTCAGAGCATGATAGATGGTAAATAGTTTACATTTTCTTCAAATGAATGGGATAAGTACATAAATTTTCATCATAGAGGAGTTTTTGAGGACTATCAAAAGGATATTCCTAGTGATATTGCATTATTTATTTATGATAATTCTTTGTAGGAGCTGACTAGATATAGTACTCTGAGAAGAAATGTTGCTACTGACTTTGACCGTGAATGCAGAATGTTGTTCAAGTTCATATTGTATATGTTGTGTCCCAAGAAAGGGGAATTCAATGTTATGTGATATCAGAATTTTTACCTTCTACTCCTTATGAAATAAAGAGATATAATAAATCTATATTGATAACTCATGGTGTACATGATGGAAATGAGTAAGTCATCTTCTAGGTCCAATTCTTTGATATACCCTAATATGATTTCACCAATGTTGGAGAACAAGTTCTTGATTGATGAGGAGGAGGAATCTGAAGTAAATTGTGGTTCTTTCTTCTTGAGTAAAATTATCTATAAAATTATTAATTTTAATTGGAATCCATGTATGAAAAAAGTGGGTTGTAGACAATGAAAAAATCTATGAGGATTTTAATCCTGTATACCATCCTACTAGACTTAATAACTTAGTGGATCCTAGCTTGGATCCATATGAGATAGTGGCATATTTTTACGAGGAATAAGTTTTTGAAGAGAAAGTGGTTATTGATGAAGATGAAGTGGAAACTTCAGTTGAAGAGGGCAGTGATCCAAATATTCCAAAGAGACCTACTATGTCTTTTGTACCTGTTAATCCTCCTATCTCTATTCATGTCATACAAAGTCTCTTGAGTGAAATAGATAAACAATAAGACACTAAAATTTCTAGATATGAGTAGATGAAGAGTTCTTATTCAAGATCCTATTCGGTATTTGTGGAGGTTTCTGATAATGAGAATGGTAATAATAGATATTATGATTAGGATAATTGTATTGATGGACCTAATCATGATGATTATGATGATGATAATGATGTTGAGAGGAATCAATCACATAATCCTTTTCATGTTGCATCAGTTAGGTCTATAAAGAGACTTGGTTTAGCCAGATTTGTGTCTTAGGAGATATCTTCTTCATTTAAGACAATTGGTGATACTACCTCTACTAGAGGTGAGACCAGATTACTTTTTAAGGGGGAGGAATCCCCAAGTTTTGATTAAGTTGATACTGTTGATCCTATTAGAGTGGAAGTCGAAACTCGCGTTGTGTGGAAGAAGTTACCCATATATATCTAGCTTGGTTAGGACTATTCAAAGTTCAATTATGTTAGAAAATATGATGGATATCATGGAGATGTTCAGGCTAGTTCTACCTTAGTTGAGGATGAGGTGTCATATTAGGGGGAGCCTTCACCGGGTTCCAAATTACTTGGACTATCCTATCTAGAATCAGATGTAGATAGTTATGGTTATGACCACAAAATTCCACCATAACATGGTGGTCCTTCTATATTAGTTGTATTTGGGATAGATACTAAGGGATCTTTAGTTGAGTAGATTGATCAAGAAAGTGAGATTTAGGATTTTCCATTATATTTACCTTCCAGATCAGAGCTTACAGAGGCTAATATGCCTATTTTTGAGATATATACTTCCCCAGTTACTTTATATTTTGTATCCATAATATATTTAGTGTATTTTATAGAAATGATTATTTCATATTTCATTGGAATTTTGAGGTCTCAAGTACCTCCTGTCACTCAGCTTATTGATGTTGATTCTAGAAAACTTTTTGAGATGGTTGTGTGCCATATTCATCCCAAGATGAATTTTCATATTCAGGAAGTTGATATTGAGAATAGAAGGTTGTCTAGTGAGATAGAAACCATGTGATTTATTATGGAGGAAATAAGGATCTCCTTTAATACTAGTAAGGATTCCTTGTTATAGAGGTCGGAGAGTATTCCTGTTATTTCTTCTATATCTAGTTCTTTATCTCCCTCATCTTTAATAGATATCAAATTGATATAGTCTATATTCATAGAGGGGATCTATTCTGTTATGGGTGATTTCCACTCTTCTCATCCAGAGGACTTGAGGAAAATTTGTCAACACGGTGAGTATATATACAAATTGGTAAGAGATTGTTTAAATGAAGCCCAAAGTGATCAGGAAACTATCACCAAGTCCATTAAATACAATCTTTCTGGGGTGTATACCAATCATAAGTTGAATTATCATTTAAATTTTTTAAGTGAAAAAAATAAGGGTTATATCTATTATTAGGGATTTCAAGGAATGTGTAGACCAATTAAAAGTGATGACACCTATACTCAACCTATTCATGGAGGATAAGAAGTATTTATTTTTTGTTATAGAGAGTATATAAAAAATTATTATGGATTTTTTCAACCTTATGATTCTCTTCCTGTATGTATATGATACTCTAGTGGTTTCCCTTGAGGTGAATCCCATGTAATCCTTCACATCTTCTCTTTCTTATGATCCTCTACCTCCTCAATTCCATCCATTCAGTATATCTCTGGTTCAATCTTCTAGGCATCTCAGACCTATTTTGATCTGAGAGCTACCTCAAAACACTTTAGCTTCATCATTCTATACCTCAGTGCCTCCTACCTCTAGAAATGGAAAGGTACTTGCTGATCATACCTACCAAGATGAGATTGATTCAAATTATTTGTATTCATTGACATGGATTTTGTTTAATTTTCCTTTATATTTCTTTATGAATGTAATCAGATGAATTTTTTCCTTAATTAAATTTCTCTCTTGTTATTCATCTCTTTCTTATTTATATTTAATATTTATTGCATTTTATTTTTGATAATCCCAAAAGGGGTAGAATAGTTATAGAATTTACCTACGACACCAACCATATCCTTCAATATGTTTTATTTGATACAAAACTTATATTTTGGTACCATATTTATTTGGATGTTATTCTTTGATAAAAATTATTTGTATAGATTTTATCCTTTGATCATATATTTATTTGGATTCAATTTAAGTAATTCTATTTTTCTATTTGATGCCAAACCATTGATACCAAATCTATTTCAAGAACTTCTATTTTGCAATTTTAACTTCCTAATCCCACATCAGATTTTTGTAATGTTAAGCATAATATTTCTCTTCAAACTTTTTATTTATTCCTAATTGTGTTTTACACATGGTTTATAAAATTACATGATTTATGATCTTCAAAAAGGGGAATATTATTGGAACCTCCTTGTTTTAAGACTCAAAAATAATGTCTCTTATGTTTCTAATGTATTTTATGTATTATGATTGTATATATTTTTATAAATAAAATGTGGATAAGTGTTCAAAATTTCCACTATTAGTTAAAATTAGCCCACTATCGGCCATGAGACACTATTAGACTTTTTATACCACTGAGATGTGCTACCATTAGAGTCTTTCCTACTACTGTCGGACACATGCCACTATTTGGCATGTCTCTACTAGGATTATATACCATTATGATTAAATACCGCAAGGTTTAGCTACCACCAGAGTTTGCTACTTCCAGAGTGTGCTACCACTAGAGGTGTGCTACTTCTAAAATATTCTAACAACAGGATAAGACACCAATAGATGTGAAACTACTAGACTCATGCTACCTCCAGAGTGTTCTACCACTATAGGCATGCTACTGCTAGAATCTTCCACCTCCAAGATTAGCCACTACCAGATGTGAAACCTCCAGGATTATGCAACTACCAAATGATCTACCACCAAATCTTCCATTGTCATCTTGCTAATGTTGATCTTTGATGTCATCAGAGTTGATCCACCATCATATTTTCCCAAATTTTTTGTTCTACATTTGAATTAATTGCTTCCAATGAATACTTTATGTGAGTTAATTCAGAGTGATTATTCAATAATTATTCCTAACACTTTTCATGGATGCATTGAAGAAAAGTCAGTGTCGGTATGAGGATCTCGTAAATCTTGATGATTATCCTTAAATGGGTGTGTGTCATGTTATATATTTCAGAGGATATCCCTCATGTATGAATTATTGTCATGTGAGAACTTGCATGATGCATTATTACTGATACATTCGACTATGAAAGGTTTGAGTACACTAAATATCAGGATCCTTTCATACATACATAAAATTGAAATTTGTGACACTCTTTTTTTCTATAACTTTCAGAGAAGTTTGTCAATCTCACCACCAAGAAAAATATAAGGAAACTCAAATATCAAGATAACTACAGACCAAGTAGCACTACTCTTCCATATCTTCTTACTTTATGACTCTAATTTTTGTGTTTACTTTTGATAAGTGTGTTGTTTTCTCTATTTATTAAGCACACACTGAATCTTATACTTGAACTATAGAATACTCAATATTTTTTTCTATCTCTTTTTATATGTTTACCTATGTAATTTTTGTAAGATATCCTTGTGTGTCCTGTGTTGTTTTTCTTCCCATGTATAACTTTTTAAAAGGGTATGATCCTATACATATTGTGTTGTTTCTTGTATACCTAATCTAGGTTATCAATCATATTATTTTTATGTAATCTTCTTAGAAGCGGGTGATTTCTAAGTAGAGGGAATTAGGTATTTGCTTGAGATTGAACCCATTTTTTATTCCACTCTGTGTTTTAGTTTTTTTTATTCATTTCAAATATTTAAACCGTAATTGGTTTTTATCTATAAACAAAACTTATACTTTGGTAGTTCAGCTTAACAAGTGTTTATATAAGGATTTGTTTGAGTAAATCGATTTTAAAAGTTAAGGTAATTTTTCATATTATTTTATCTAATCCTTAATCATGCTTTGAGAAATATGTTAAAAGATAAAACTTATTTCAAACTACTTTTTTGATTAACTGGTTGTGTTTGATTAAATTGGGGGATTTAATTTGAACTTGTTTCTTGTTTTTAATAGAAATTTTTATTGGGAACTCAATTCACCCCCCCCCCCTATTAAGTTACTAACTCTAACCAACATCGTTATTTTATGGATATCAATTACCCCATTATTTTATTTTTTAGTACTATTTTACTTGCATTAATGAGACTTATGATCAAACTTATCATATCTGTAATAGTTACTTTCTTTTATAATACATTCTCTAATATGATTTTTACCATACTTATCACAATATGGGAACTTTATTTTCTTATGCCCATATTTCTTAGATATATTCTTCCCCATTTCCTATAATCTATAAATTTTCTTACTCTTGTCATCTTGATGAACATAAGTATTGGAAAACTCTATCTCAACTTTATCAGCACAAATAACAAATTTCTCATAGATTTTAAAGTCTCTTGAGGACAAATATCTTTGTAAACTTGGTTTTAATCCTGATTAAAATATATTAATTTTACTATAAATGTCCTAAATAAAATTTTGTATATAACTAAATAATATTATAAAGTTGGATTCATATGCAGCTACTAAGTCTTCATCTTTTTTCCTTAATTCCAAGAATTTTTTCTCTATTCTAAGTTTAATGATCTTAAGGAAATATATCTCTAGAAAAATATTCTTAAATGTTTTCCATTCTATGGAATATATATAATCTATATTTTAGTATTATTAACTAAATACCATATAAATCATCCTCGACTTCAAAATGATAAATGGAAAGTGTTAACTTTTGACATTCAAAACACCTTATGACTTCAAATATCTTCTCCAGAGAATTAACACATCCTTAAGTTGCCACTAGGTCTGATGATCCACTGAATGCTAGAGGATTTTGTCTCATAAATGCTCCACTATCATCATGTTCCTCCATATTAGATCTGGTTATTCTATATCATGGATTTCACCACCATTTATCGTATTTTTCAACTGATCCATCGCTATAATAAACTGGTTAGTTCTAATTCCAGCCATTCTGGGATACTGATTTAGAAGTATATTTTCCTCTTGATACTTTCCCACTTTAGATTCCCTATTTCCTATGTTGAAAAAAATTATTAATATACATATTTTAGAATAATAAATATGGTAATATTAAAATGATATATTATTTTAACTTATCCATAAAGTAGAATCTTTCAGTGGTATGCTATTAACATTATCCTAAACTCCAAAGTTACCAAATACTTTCCTTTGATGCCAACTATAAGGACTCAACCTTAAACATTAAATAATATTTAGTTTTAAGTCAAGAATTAATTCATCTACATTTGATTATTTTTTAGGTTTATAGTTTTAAAGAATTAGTTCATAACTCATACAGAATAAAATCATATTTTATAAAGTGTATACTTCTAATTAGTATCCATTTTTACCATAATATAAAAGTTTTAAAATGAATTAAGTTTTATTTTCATGAAAAATATTCATGACTTTCAACTTGAATTATTATTTTCCCTTAACCATCCTTAAACCCTATGATAAACATTTTAAAATGTGGTATGAGCATAAAAATATTAGTAAGAGACATAAAAAATCATTAGTGAAAAACATGAAAACCTATAAAAATGTTTTCTTAAAAACATAACTTTATACGCAAAAAGTGAATAATATATCCTTAAAAAATAATTTTATTACCTTTTTAAATCAAAAAAAATCCATGAAAACTCATAATAAAACATAGAAAAGTCATATTGGTGTCTTGGGACATCATCTTCATTAAACCCATACATAACCCTTAAAACAACCCTTATAATTAGAATAACCATATGATCAACCTCCAATATAATGCTCTAGATAATATAATCATTACACAATTAATTGGATCACTATCTATAGACACCCATAATATAATATATATTACACTTCTAAAAATTTGGGCTATAGCCACGGTTTTATAGGTCCATGGCTATAGCTTTTTTATTGCCACAGTTTAATTCAATATACATGGATAAATCAATATTACACCGCGGGCGTCATTTTTTTTTCAATTTGTATCGGGCTCCTCCTCATCCCTTGATCTGCACCCCTCCTGCTCCTCCCCCAATTCGCACCCCTATCACCGCACATCCCTCCTCCCCGACGATGGATCCTCCTCCCCTTATCCCTCCTCTCCTCCCCCGATTAGTAGCCCTATCACCGCGCAGCCCTCCTCCTCGATGGCATCTCCTCCTCCTCGAAGCCCTGCTCCTCCTCCCCTGATTCATATCCCTATCACTGTGCATCCCTCCTCCCCGATGACGTCTCCTCCTCCTGATGATCTCCCTGATGATCTCACCGTGCAGCCCTCTATTACTGTGGCACCCTCCTCCCCAAAAAACTCTCCCACAGTGGCGCCCTCCTCCCCGACGACCTCTGCTTAGCGGTCTCACCATTTGAAGGTAGAAGCATATCTCTCTTCATGCAATTGAGACTGATTCTCTAATGGTCTTCAATTCCCTTCTCATATGTGGTCTCACACCATGGACTACTGAATACACCATATGCAGAAGAAAAATGTTTATGAAAAACAACCTGGAGGTTCTTCATTCTTGGAATGAAAGGAACATAGTGGCGGACTTTCTAGGTTCAAAGGTGAATTATGAATAAGAGGTTACTCTGTTCGCAGGTCTCAGATCACTTCTGGGGGAGGGGGAAAAGCTGGTCATCATAGATACTCCCGATCTTCACCATTACAGGCCGGCATAATTCCAGGTGAGAGTTTTTTTTTCTTCCCCTTTGTTTTATTCTTTTCTGAACTTGGTTTGTACCTTCTCATAACTCTTTAATTTATTTTAAAAATTAGTTTTTGAATCGTGATTTATTCATCATTGGAAAACATAACCAATCCACCTTTATCATATTTGATATCTATAATAATATGTTTATTTCAGTTATTGTGTGAGGTACATCTTCTATCCAAAAACCAAAAATTGGGAATGTATATATCATTCAAAGAAACATTAGATACATTTTCCTTCTAGTAACATTTCATCTTCTTCTATGACCATTGAGGAACTTCTTCTGATGTTTGATACTTATGAGGATATTTTTGTTCAGAACACTCCCTTTCATCATGAAAACATAAAAAACTTTTGTTATGTGTTGGAAGATGTCTTAAGCTAATGATATCCCCCTTTATGGGTCTCAGGAGTCACCTTTCGTTGTACCCTAGTGGCATAGTAGGCATCCTTGTTTCCATATGAGTAGTAGATTAGTATCCATGTGCCTTTAAATTTTATCATGGTTTTATCTATTAATTTGATTTACACATAATACTACCACAATTTTCATTCATTTCTAATATGATGTAGGAGAGTGAGGGGTGATAAAGGAGTGATTAATCATTCTCAATTACCATGGTTAGGTGAAATTAGTGTATCGAAAATCATTTTTCTCACTACCTAACCTAACACACTAAAGAGATAGTGAATGGATTGAGATCTTGGGTCATTCTAGGGTATTATTTAGGGGGTGAATTTATTTTTTAATAGATTATTATATAATTAATGAGAGAATTATATAAGGGAACCCTTCATTATATTCATCATTTTTCACTTTTATTTTATTTCTTCCATGCACTTGTGGTTCCACTCCTTTATTATTTCATTATTTTCAAATTAATAGTGTTATATTCGTGTAGGTACGAGGAGAATGAATGATTATATCCTTACATGCACTTGTAGTTCCTTATCTCTTTTCACCATAAAATTTAGTATTTTTAATTTTCTATTGTATTACATTTACATATTGGAGTTGCAAATTAGTGGAAATCATTTTTTGGTTCCCTATCTCTTTTCACCATAAAATAAAGTATTTTTAATTTTCTATTGTATTACATTTCCATATTGGAGTTAAAAATTATTAGAAATAACATTTTGAGAATTATAAATCACTGGTGTTTTTAATGTTGCACTTTGATCATCCTTTTGGAATCATGCTTTTGTTTAAGGACATTCTTATTGAAGACTATCTGTTAATGCTTATCTGATAGAATGATTTAAATTTCTATTTCATATAATCATAATTAGTTGAATCTGTATTTGATTAACTTGGACAAAGGGATGAAAAATGATTATTTACTTGATTGTCAGGTTGGTCCAAGAGGAATATGAAGACTTTTTGTTAATGAAGTGAAACACTTATAATTATGGAAGAGCGGAAAAGGTGGATGTTGAAACAGGATTTTCTATATGGAGTTTTTTTGTGCTTTCTAGCTCATACGATGACTCCTTTTCCTCATTATATGAATTTTTATTATAAGCCATGTTTATATCCTCTTTCAATTACTTGATGGTGCATGCTCATTACACCTCATGTTTTCACTGTATCTTGAACCTTCAAATTTTTTTCAAGGGTATGGGTTGGAAAACCAACTCATTTATTTTTTCACTTTTGTAGTTCATTCATTTTGCATTGAATATTTACCTATCAGAAATAGTGATCTTAAAATGGGTGTTTTGCAGCCTGTGATCTAAGGTTTTCATTGTTGGCTTCAAAACGGGAATTTTGACTTCTAATTGTCTGCCTGTACAAGTTCAACTTTTTAATTGATATAATGTTAAACTTAAACTAGGTTTGATGGAAAATGATCAGTTACCAATGATAGAAAATAGGTGAAGAGGGGGAACTACAACAACACTGAGGTCCCATGAGGTTAACATCATATATTCTACTGTGTTTGGAGAAACCTGGTTATGGTGATTCTTTCTTTCCAATTCTGCGAAGTACATAAAAATATCAGTGTCCTTTTTATGATTTCTTTACTGCTTTATATTGATTGGTTTTGTTTGATATCACTTCTATTTGATCTTGTTTTCTCATACTAATCATGATTTTTGATTTGGTGTTAATCAAAATGGTTATTTTAGTTTTTTTTCAGCATGTTAAGCTACTATAATTTTTAGATGAATCTTTTCCATGTAATGTCTTGTTCTTGTGAGTTTATATTTTTAAATCAATATTTATAGATTTCATTTTATTGCAATACATTTCAGGATTGTTATTATTCAATTATTCATAATTCTATCTTTTATTTATAGAATAATGCATGTGTTGAAATGTTGTTTTGAAAATTTTAGGGGGGGTTGGGGGTGGTGTAGGGGGTAGGGTATGGTTGTGGGGGAGGGGACTGGTTTGGGGGGAGGGGCTTGTTTGGGCGGGAGGCTAGTACAGGGGACGGGGTGGGGCTGGTGCGGGGGGGGGGGGGGGGGGGCTGGTGTAGGCTAGGGGGTTGGGGGCTGGTGCAGGCTAGGGGCTGGGGGGCTAGTGTGTGTGGGGGGGGGATGGTTTTGGATGGAGGGGACCGGTTTTGGGGGGGAGGATAGTATAGAGGAAGGGTGGGGGTTGGGGGGTTGGGGGATGGTGCAGGCTGGGGGTGTGGGGATGGTTGTGGGGGAGGGGACTGGTTTAGGGGGAGGCTAGTACATGTGGAGGTGGGGGGGAGATGGCTTGGATAGACATATATTTGAGGTGGCTTGTTTATAGAAAATGTTCAGGGATACTAGGAGATTCATTATGGAGCATGGAGATTTATGATAGTAGTGGTCAACAATACAGATAAAGAGTGATCCAATATTATGTGAAATGTGGAGGATCTTCTCAGTACTTCATGTTCTATAGAATTTTCATATATATGTCTTATTTTCCTTGTATTTATCTCATGAGATATATATTTGTTTCTACTGTCTCTTGCATGAATTATATATAGTTCAGTTGATTATATATATTCTATTGGTATTTTGGATTTATCTTCTGTTCATTTGATTATATATATTCTACTGGTGTTTTGGATTTATCTTTTGTCCAGGTGGGGGTGCAAGGGGGTGGGGCAAGGGGGTAGTAGGGGAAGGAAAACTGGAAGGGGGGAGATTGTAAGAGGGCAGGGGGCAGGGGGAGGGGGCAGGGGCAGGGGGATGTCTACAGGGAAATGGGAGGGGGGAGGTCTGCAGGGCAGGGGGGAGGGGTGGGTGGAGGGAGTAAGGTGGAGTGGGAAGGTCTGTATGGCAGGGGGTAGGGGTGGTCTGCAGGTGGGTGGAGGGGGCAGGGTGGAGTGGGGAGGTCTGCAGGGCAGGGGGCAGGAGGGTGGTATATAGGGGGGGTCTGCAGGGCAGGGGAGGGGGTTGGGCAGTGGGGTAGTGGGGCAGTGGGGCAAGGGGTGGGGCAGGGGGTTTAGTTAGTATCTATAGGTTTCTTTAATCTTAGATAAGGTTGAATAACCATTACAATCCATCTCTAACTCCCCCATTTCTTCATGATTAGGTTTCTCCAAATATTCCCTTCTATTTACAATAGATTTCTTTCACTAAATCATTGCTTTATATTAGTTGCAACAAATTAGATTTTGTATGATACCACTAGTTGTTATTGGTATGGCTTTAACACCTTTTCTTTTAAAAATCCAGGCCATTATGTCCATTTTTCTCTTCCTTCACATGTTTATTATTGTTTGAAAATTGCACATTCACTTGAGCAATTAGAGAACTCTCAATTTTTTTCATTTTTTTGGTTTATCCTTTTATAAATCATAAGACTATATGATCAAACATTCTTTCTTATCATGTTAAACCTTCTTCATAGGTGTGGATCCATTTTTTTTATGATATATTCTATTTTATTAGAAATTGTGTCCTCTAGTAAAATTTTATTATCGGGTGGGATAAAAACTTGTATCGAACAAAACCAAATTAAGATGAAACTTGATCCAAACTAATTATATACCATTAACAGGAAGAATAATTTTTAATTAATAGGAATTTACTATTTGATAGTATCATTTTGAAACATGGATCTATTTCCCCCTTTCTTGCAGGAACATTATTTTACCCATGGGGCATTGTGGTTCTTATATGTTGGGCGGTGACGTGTATAGTCACTGGAGACAGGTATGTTTTAGTTTAGTTTTTATTTTATTTTCTTTATCACATTGGCCACTTAGGCCTTTTACTTCTTTCTATGGACAAAGGGAAATTATATTCTGTGAAGGGGGGAAATGGGATTCAGATTGATTCAATCTTCCGGCTTTGATCTGAGGTAAGATTATATGGTTACTACTTGTCTCTCACCACATGTATTTGGGTATTTTATTTTTTTCTACTCCATATTATGTTTTTAGTAGGGCATTAGATCATTTTGTATTGGTTCGGGTGGATTTGGTTCACCCAATCGAGGTAAGGTTGTAATGTCATTGGTTGGTTTCTCACTGTTTATGTAGCATCCTTTATGTGTTTTAATGTTCCTAATATCCTTTGTGTAGTGCGTTGATCCCTGCTCGTTGGTTTCGAGTATCCAAGTTAAGGGAGACTCGCCTGCGTGTGCATAGGTAAGAAAGTATATGTATGTCGGTTCCCCCGTTACGTGTATAGTCAATCATGGTAGTGATTATGCACGTATGGGGCTATGTGTGCCCATGTATATATATATATATATATATATATATATATATAAATGCATACACAAGTTATTGGAGACTGGTATATGCATATAAGCATATGTGCAAGGATCCCCTTGAACATGCTCATGGCCATGTGGGTGTGTGCATAGGGTATAGGTGTCTTTGCATGTGTGTGAAGGTGAGTATACCCAGTGGGGGAGCAAAAACTTTTAGTTAGAAAGTTCCAAGAGCCGAAGTGGACGGTTTGGTTCCACCTTGAGGTAGGATCCCTCTTCTAGCCTCTTTAATTCAAGAATGCTTTAAATTGAATTTATCTTCTTTCTTAATTATTCTTAATTATATTGAATTGCATATCATGAATAAGTGTTATTTAATATAATTGTTTCATTTGATAAATAAATTCATGTTTTTATTATAAAACCCCTCAAACGGAGGTGCACTATCTTTGAAAACTCATAGTGATAGTTATGTTGATCTAGTTTCTTAAATTATTGCATTTGATTTGTGATGAATGAGTTTTAGAATAAATTTTAAATATAATAAAATGAATTGTGTGATAAAGCAATGCCATGATTTTATAATAAAACCCCTCCAACGGAGGTGCGCTGTCTTCTAAACCAAAGAGTACTGATGGTTATTTGTGTCATGTTTAGATTTGGTTTGAGTCTTTCATATGCCTCTTGTTGGTGTTTGTTTTGTGGCTAGTTAGTTTTTGTTTTCTTAAATAATATAAATTGGATTGTCATACTCATTTAACTCAAATGACATTGCCCGAGTAGGCATATTCCTTGACCATGACAATCCTTTTCACGCTTTGAATATTATAAATAAAATTTCCATGTTTAGGCAAAGTGAATGAATTTGTAAATGGTTTGTATGGGGTGTGTGATTCTTTTTCGTCGTTTTGTTGCCCTTTATACATTGAGTCATTGTGTTGCTCGCTACAACATTCTCTAGTGATCCCTTGTTATAGCATATTAAATAGTTGATATGTTCTGTCATCTATCGGTGGGGCGATGGTCGGAATGTTGACCCGCCTCCTCTCATTCCCTTCGCTCTTGGCCAGCAGATTCTGCCCCGCGGATGTCGGTGGATTGGTCCAACACACCGCGGTCATGTCGCGGTCACGCCGCGGTCACGCCGCGGTCACGCCGCGGTCACGCCGCGGTCACGCCGCGGTCACGCCGCGGTCACGCCGCGGTCACGCCGCAATCACGCCGTGGTAATTCCGTGATTTGGCCCAGCTCCAAGACGACACCCCATGGCGGTTCGTAGTGATAGTATTCCATGAGTCTTGTGATCAATGTTGAGACTGACTAATCACAATTTCTGTCAGTAGGGCAATGATCGAAATGTTTCCCCGCCTCCTCCTACTCCCTTCGCTCCTAGCTAGAAGATGCTACCCTGTGGATGTCACTGGAACGGGCCAACATGCCACGGTCACGTTGCGGTCACGCCGTGGTCACGCAGCGGTCATGCCGCGGTCACGCAGCGGTCACGCCGCGGTCACGCTGCGGTCACGCCGCGGTCACGCCGCGGTCACGCCGCGGTCACGCTGCGGTCACACCGCGGTCACGCCACGGTAATGCCGTGATTTGGCCCTACTCCAGGATGACACCCCATAGTGGTTCGCAGTGATAGTATTCCATGTGTCTTGTGATCAATGTTGAGACTGACTAATCACAATTTCTGTCGGTGGGGAAATGACTGAAATGTTGCCCCGCCTCCTCCTGCTCCCTTCACTCCTGTCCAAAATATGCTGCCCCGCGGATGTCGTTGGACCAGGCCAACACGCCGCATCCACACCGCGGTAATGTCGTGATTTGGCCCTCCTCCAAGACGACACCCCGTAGCGGTTCGTAGTGATAGTATTATATGAGTCTTGTGATCAATGTTGAGACTGACTAATCACAATTTCTGTCGGCGGGGCGATGACCGGAATGTTTCCCAGCCTCCTCCCACTCCCTTCGCTCCTGGTTGAAAGATGTTTCCCCGCAGATGTCGATGGATGGGGCCAACACACCACGGTCACGCTACGGTCACGCCGCAGTCACGCCGTGGTCACGCCGTGGTCATGTCGTGGTCACGCTGCAGTAATGCCGTAATTTTTCCCTGCTCTAGGACGACACCCCACGGCGGTTCGTAGTGATAGTATTCCATGACTCTTTTGATCAATATTGAGACTGACTAATCACAATTTCTACCAGTGGAGCGATGGCCGGAATGTTTCCCCGCCTCCTCCTGCTCCCTTCGCTACTGGCCGAAAGATGATGCCCCACAGATTTCACTGGACTGGGACAACACACTGCAGTCACACCGTGGTAATACCATGATTGGGCCCTGCTCCAGCCACATCCGGCCCACACCAACCCCTTTCCACTTTAATTTCAGCCCACTGACACCAGCATTCCAGCCTACAACATCCCCCTACCACCTTCGAATCCGCCCGCACCATCCCCCCAGCACCTGCAACCAACCCCCTTCCACTAGAATTTTAGCCCCCTTCCACCTGCATTTGAGCCCGCACCAGCCCCTAGCCACCTGCAATCCGGCCCGCACCATTTAGGTCATGCCCTTTGGATTAAATAATGATGAAACTACATACCAACACTACACACATTATATAATTATACCTTCTTGGAAAGAATAAATGAATGATTTTTTTAATGACATGGTTATCAAATCTCAATAAAGATGTGATTATTTTAAATATCTTTAAACAATATTTAACAAGTTACAGTATCACAACCTAAACATGAATTTGGTAAAATGCATTTTCAAGGTAACGCTATGTAAATTCGATAGATTTGTGGTGTGATACCATGAAATTGAGTTTGAACCTAAAAAAAGTTCAGTTTTATCAATTTCACTCCCTTAGATTCATAAAAAATTGAGGGGGCTCTAGGGGAACTTTTCTTACATTTATAACATCATAGCTAACCTGGCTGACATGTCTCTATGCTTCACCATGTTAATGAAGAAGGGAGTCACCTTCCATTTCGATGAGGAATTCCATGAAGCCTTTGAGATTCTAAATAAATAATTACTACACTAACCAGTATTGATTCCATTGGTGTAAGGAATTCCACTCATCTTATTTGTGGACTTCATAAATTGATTTCTCAGTGTTCTCATTGCACATAAGAATGATGCGGGGAGGGAAAAAAGTGTCTATTGCATTAGTAAAATGATGTTAGGTACTAAGACACAGTATTATGTTGTCAAGAAAAACTACCTCACACTCATCTTCACAAATAAAATATGAGGATTTACTTGTATCCTTACAAAGTTCACCTGGTCACTCGTATTGACCTGCTCAAGTACATCCTTAGCTGCCCTATGTTGACTGGGAATTTTTCCCTATGATCAGTCACTTTAAGACAACATGATATCCAGTTCATATCACATATGTTAGTGAAAGGGAAGACCCTATCTAATTTCCTCATGTCACATCCTTCCCAATAAAGTATAATACTAGAAATAAAACTTCTAGATTTTAAGTTTTTCTATTCCCTTGAAGCTCCCCGAACACAGGATATGTATTTTTTTTCTGCCTCCCAAAGTCATATCAAAAAAAGTATGGAGAACACAAAGATTGTCTATGTATGTCCAGGGATTTTATTACTTTCTCTAGACAAAGTAATTTTTCTATACTCTTTCTCACTATTTGATGGATGGAAAAACTAATTAGATAGAATACGAAGCCCTAATTTCTATCTTGGAACTGCCACTAATGCTGAAAATAAACTTCCCAAATAACATAGGAGATTCAAAGCTAGTGATAAAATATATGATGATGAATATTCAATAAAAAAGGATTAACTGTCCCCTCTCACTTGTTATGTTTGAAGATTGATGGAAGATTTCCATTTTGAACCCACATTGTATCGTGTACCCTATAAAAAATGATTTTACTATTGTAATGTCTAATTAAACCGTAGTTTTAGCTGACCCTAATCAGTATGAGGTTTTCTACCACATTACGTATCAAAGGATAGTCTCATATATCATAATCTGTGACATGGAGTAAATCAATCAGATTAAAACTTCCCTAGTTCCTGATGAACTGATATCCACCCCTAGATGGCAGGTTCCCATAATTGATTATCTTCAAAATGGGACCCTCCTGATATAGTGAGTTGGAAGGGAATAAATTTGGCATCAGGCATAGATCTTTACGCTTCAGGATGGCCCAAAATAAAAAACAAAATCCTTCTACAATATAGACAATGAGACTAACTTCTTCTATAGATAGTTAAAGAAAGTGTACAAAAAGTATACCATTGAGTCTAACCACTCATACCGCTATCATGTAGCAAAAAATAGAAAGATTCAGGCCTCCAATAAGTCTCTATCGAATAAGTATTAGAATATGGTTGAAAAATAGAATAATACCTAGACAGAAAATCCCCTACATGATTTATGGGCCTACCATACCACCATGTAAACTACATGATTTATGGGCCTACAAAACCGAGCTAGTTTTTCCCATTGAAGTCCAATTTCCATCCATACAAATAGCTATCTGTGGAAAAATCTCAGGTGATGATCAATCAAAAATGAAATTTTTTAAGAAGAAATGGATCGATGATAATAGGTTGTGTACACTACACAACCTTCAAGTCCATCATAATTGGGTCACACAATCCTTTAATAAAAAATTTATCCTATGTTGTTTCTTTCAAGGAGAACTGGTATTGGATCTTAGAACCCCCATGATACCTGGAATGCAACCTACCATGTTGGAACACAAATGTGAATGGAATTGTATCATACATAATGCCCATTATAATAAAGCTTACTCACTAGACACAATTGATGGGAACATGTCTCACACCCCACTAATGGGGGGTTCTTCAAGAAATAATTTTCATAAACATCATTACAACATTCCATGTCTGGACCAAATGATGTTAAAATATGAGGATATCATCCTTGTTTCATGGAATTAAAACATCTTGAGACATCCTAACCACATGTCCATAAACTTTACAGAATAAGTTCTAGTAGAAAAACTTTAAATTTCACAATTTCTTCTGTCCTAGTCGTATGATGTTAAATTGCAAGATATCACATTACTGCATGACATTAAACTACACTGATGACATTGTAACCACAGGAAATTAAACTTCTTGGGAATAATAGTCTCACCAATTAATAAATACACATGATCAAGATCTATAAAAAATGGAATGAATTGATCTCGCCCATATGTGAGAGTTAGATCCACATAGGGAATTCTACTATTCGAGAATTATGTGTTGCATGATTCCTACCACTATAGGATATGTAGTGATGCCCAAATATCTAGGTTTGGGCACAACCATTAAGATTTTTCTTTTACATCGGGTACCCTTTGTCCTTACCACAAAATTTTAAACTGAACGAAATATTTCCTCAGCGCATGACACTAAACTGCATGACAGATTTTCTCACCGCATGACACTAAACTACACATTTTTTCAAGAACTATATATGGCTTGATTCATTTCATTACAAGATAAAACTTTATGCCTAGATATCCATTATTTCGTCTATCCATGATATTTCTTCATGTCGAGTCACCTTCTTCCTTACCGCAAGAAATTAAACTAGATAGTTAATGTCCTCACTTCATGATAATAAACTACACAGTTTTTCAAGACAATGTACAGATTTATTCTTATACCAATGAGATAAAAAGGGACACCTAGATCCTATATCTTGGAACAACCACCACATGATACAGAATGACCATTTCCTTCCTTTTAATGGATTTTTTTGTGTTGAAGTAAAACTTTTCCACTCCTTATTTCTCACACCAAGAATAGATCTTGTGTGCATAGTAACACTATTAAAATCTTCCCCACATGATTAAGATATATTAGTTCATGATAGGGTCAGTAGGATCTTGGATGCAAGACCCTAAAAGGAAAACCATATGTCTGTGTTGCATGATGTTAAACTTCATTGTTAGTGTCTCTTTCAGGATATAACACTTCACATTGTTTTGGTCCTCGCTTGAGAGGAACTCTATTCTTGGTGTTGGTCTTTCACCACATTTTTATTCAAGAACTATGTGTGTCTTGATTCTTATCATCAAAGGATAAATAGTGTAACCTTGATCTCTAATCCTAGTTCCAACTATAGAATTCAACGAGAAAAAATCCCTCTCTACATTTGGGCTAGACTTGTATAGGGAACAACCCATTCCTGAACTACATGTGGGTTTAATTCTCCCATTACATGATACATAGTGACACCCATATCTATTGTCTTGGTTCTAGCCACAATATTTCATTTTCATGCTAGGGAACCTACATCCTTTATGCATGACATTAAACTACATGGTTTTTGAATAACTGTGTGTGGTTTGATTCCAGTCATCACACGATATGTAGTAATGCATGAAGCTCCCATCCTTGGCCCAGCTGTAAAAATCAATAGGAACAATAACCCCTCTATATATGGGTCAGACCTATATAGATAGTTTCCTATTCAAGAACTATATGTGGATTTATTTATGTTATCACAGGATATAGAGTGACACACAAATCTCCAATCTCATGTCCAGCTACAATAATTAATGGGAACAATGCCCCTCTCTGTGTATGGGGAAGATTTGTATAGATAGTTTCCCATTCAAGAACTTCATGTGGCTATATTTCTTTCATTATAGGATATTTGGGTCTAATTGGATCTCCAATCTTGGGTCCATTTACAACAATCAACATGAAAATGATCCCTCCCTGCATACGAGTTAGACCTGCATAGGTATATTTTATACAAGAACAACATAAAACATTATTACTTCCATCATAGGATAAATATGGAAAAATGAATCTTTAATAATGGGTTCAATCACAACATGTAAGATGATAAAAATGTAGCTCCAAACATCATACGGACTGGACCTATGTATTAAGCCATCTGAGACCCACTCTCGCACAACTTAACAAACTTCCTAGTTTTCCCCTGTTTCTCCAACTGATCATTTATCATGTGAGATCAGGGAACCTGGAATGATAATATGGAAAATGATAAGGGGGACCATTTAGATCAGAAAAAATGACTTTACCACATGATGTTATACTGCATGACAAATTTCCTTACCACATAAAATTAAACTGTTATGAAAACATCTTGTCACATGATGTTAAGTTGTATGATAGATACATCCCCACAAAATGATGTTAAAATGTGTAATCCATCATACATCATCATTATTTTTTAAAGTACCAAAAGATCCTAGAACCAATCAACCAGAGAATGGGGTGCCTCCATTATTTTTTTGAGCACCTTAACCCATAAACCACCTTTCATTACTAGAGTGACTTGGGTTTCCAATAATCTCCCATTAACCCTAAAAGGGATATATATATCTCCATTTTTTATCTTAGTTTCATTGCATAAGGGATTTAAACTAGCAACTGGAGACATCTTAGCCCTGAAAGAAGGACATTCTAATCTTTGTGACCCTCAAGTAAATGTGGAAGAACCCAACACCTTAGAGTGTTCCGGTCCATACTTGGTATGATTGTCTTATACCATTAGTCATGACCCAATAAACTTGATCCAGGATTTACAACATTTTCACCTACTTCTCAAAATGATCACTACACCATCCACCACCCCATAGCCTCATGAAAAACACTCATGTCAGCCCTCCTCCACCTGCAAAACATCCCCAGCCACTAGTTCCAGCCCTCACCAGCCCCCGGCCTCCAATGTTATGGTAGAAATATCCAATTTTTTTATGGTGATGTCAAAAATTCTTCTAGGTGGATATATTGTCCCCTAAATCCATGGACATGTGTAAAGAAATTTAAAATCGTGGGTTAGGGTTTAGATGTTTTTTGGTCCAGATATTTTGACATGTATCTCTCACATTTGGTTATAAATAGCCACCTCTTTGTACCCATTGAAGGTTAATTACGAATTTTGAGATTTTAAAAAATTATTATGTTTGTGTTTCTTGTGTTCTTAGGTGAATTCATGTAAGGATTATCAAAGGAGTGATCAACCTTTTTGGTGCTTTATAATTAGGGTTTTAATGAGAAAGTATCCTTGGGGTCCTAATTGATTATCCCCCTTCCCCTTTTATTTCCTTTTCACTTCTTTTAATTTCCATTTTTACATCTTTCATCAATTGTGTTTCCACATTTCATCTAATGAATACCCCATATATATATTGTATCATATCAATAGAACATTATAAACCCACCAAATAGCATAATATCCCAGCATATGCACCACTTACAAACCAGCAGAAGGAATCGCAGAAGCTCCCAAGCACAAAACCAACAAGCACTCCTAGGGGAAGTATAACCAAGGAAACAAGGCGGTTAAAGGAGAAATATAAAAACCCAAAAATAAGTTGTCACAAATGATAGAAAACAACAACACACACATTCATGAAATCACTCACAACCACCCACACACACACACACACACACACCCACAAGTTGCCAAAATCCATCACCCATCCAAATGTATAGCTTTATCCAAATAAATATAACCACTGAACCCCCTGCCCCGTAGCCAACATCAACCAACCAGACCAGCATCCCTATCCAAAAAAAGCCTAGAGTGAAAGACCTCTAGACAACCATGCCAACTAATGTCCACTACACCAACACCTACTTGCACAAGAACCCTAAACCACACCATATCCAACCACAATAAGTACCTATAGTAGAAACAACACCCAAAATATTAGCTAGAAACCAAATCATCCCCAGACCACCATTTGGCCCCATCCATCACCATCTGAACACCTTGCATCAAAATGGACCACCCCACCATAAAAAAGTCTAAAAAACCAGAAGTATACTAGTACCATCCATCCAAAGTGCCCCGCATCACCCATGCCTAACCCATCATACAACCTAAAGAATCTCCAAGCAGTACCTGATCCAAATGTGAGATAATACCCACCCTGAATCCAACACCTCTGGACCCACCAAGTAGTCAACATGCACCCACCCTAGAAAGAGAACCAACCATCTACCAGAAACATGCCTCCCAACCTACAGCATCCAGCATCTCAAGGGAATTTTAGAACATCCACCATAGAAATCCCTACACCATCAACAACCAGAATACACAAGATGGGGAGACCAAGAACAAGCCAACTGAACTTAATCCAAACCACCACATGAAGACCCACCCCAAACTATATCCACCACACTAGAAAATTGAGATAATCAGAAGCCAACAATAGTAATCCAAAACAAAGAAGAAACACCAGAAAGCCAACCCCTATGCACCCAAAACATGTTACCAACCATAGTAGAAATCACAAACCAACCAGCACCATGCACCATGTAAGTGTATTCTGTACTACACCATGTAGAAAAATCCAAACAACAACACCCCCAGCTGAAACCCATCTTCAAAGGTCCTATAATTCCAAACAGTAACACGAAACTCACAATCTCACCTCCTAAATCCTCCATAGGAAACCTATAACCCCACTATGAGAATCTCTGTAAGTATCTATTGGATAAACCCAGCATCTCCCATCCTCAACCTTAAGAAGAATCCAAAGTAAGGGGGGGATTCTATCCAGGGGGGTCCAGCAGGGGGGGAAGCTGTTCAGGGTGGGTCCAGCGGGGGGGGGGGGGGGGGGGCAGTTGTTCAAGGGGGTCTAGTAGGGGGGTTTCTGTCCAGGGGGTCTAGGGGGGCTGTTGTCCATGGGGGTCTAGCGTGGGGGGGGGGGGGGGTTGTCCAGGGGGGGATGCTTTCTAGGGGGGTCTAGGGGGGTTGTGGGTTTCTGTCTAGGGGGGGCTGCTGTCCAGGGGGTCCGTGGGGGGCTGTCTAGGGGGGTCCAGTGGGGGGGGCTGTGGTCCAGGGGGTCCAGTAGGGGGGTTTCTGTCTAAGAGGGGACTGCTGTCTAGGGGGGTCCAGTAAGGGGGGGATGTTGTCCAGGGGGGTCCAGCAGTGGGGGGGTTGCTGTCCAGGGGGCTTCACTATTCTTGTTTATTGAGTTATATTCATTGTGAATATTCTAAGATGTTTCATTTTACCATAATTTTAGGGGATGAGCACTACTATGTTCTACCTTGTGTTGTAGGTACTTTTGAGATGGTTTTAGACTTCTTTGATGGTTTTTATTATAGAGAGACTCATGTAAGTGCAGTTATGTGGCTTTTTTATATTTGGATTTGTTTAATTCTTATTATATAAGTATATTTCATGTATAATTTAATTTGGAGGGGACTGGTATGGGGTAGGGGGAAACTGGCAGGGGGAGGGGACTGACAGGGGGTGCAAGTGGGGGCTGGTAGGGGCGTGCAAGTGGGAGATGGCAGGGGCAGGGAGAGGGGAAATGGGCGGGGTGGGGGTAGGACTAAGGGTCTGGGGGGTTACAGGGTCTGTCCAGGAGGGTGGGGGTGGCTGTCCAGGGCAGTGGAGGTCTGGGCTATCCAAGGGGATCTATCCAGGGTCTGGGGGGTGTCCAGGGTATGGGGGTATGGGGGGGTATCCGGGTTCTGGGGGGGTTCCAGGGTTTTTCCATGAGGTTGGGGTGGTTATCCAGGAGAGTGGAGGTCTGGGCTGTCCAGGGGGATCTATCCAGGGTATGGGGGGTGTCCAGGGTCTGGGTGGGGGTGTCTAGGGTCTATCTGGGGGGTGTCTAGGGTCTATCTGGGGGGTGTCCAGGGTCTGTCTGGGGGGGTGTCCAGGGTCTATCCAGGGGGTGTCCAGGGTCTGGGGGGTGTCCAGGGTCTGTTCGTGCGGTGTCCAGGGTCTTTCTGGGGGGTGTCCAGGGTCTGTTTGGGGGGGGGGGGGGTATCCAGGGTCTGGGGGGTGTCTAGGGTCTTTCTAGGGGGGGTGTCTAGGGTATGTCCAATAGGGGGGCTTTGTAGGGGGTTATCCAAGGGGAGGGGGTTGTCTAGGGGAGGGGGTTTATGTAGGGTGGGGGTATCCAGTATCCAAGAGGGAGGGTCTGTAGGGGGGTCTTTCCTGGGGGGTGCAAGGGGTGTCCAGCAGGGGGGGATGCTGTCCAGGTGGGGTTGTCCTGGGGGGTGTCTAGGAGGGGGGTTTTCTGGGGGGTCTGTCCAGGGGGGTGAGTAGTGTCTGTCCAGGGTGGGAAGGGGGGCTGTAGAGGGAGGGGTGCGTGGGGTGACTTTAAGGTGAAGTTGGGTGTAAGAGGGAGAGTGGGGGGGATTTGCAGGGGTGGTGGAGAGGATGAAAGGGGCTATCACCAGCTGAACGGTGCTGGGTTTTTTTTATGAAATGTGTAGGCCTATAGCCACGGTTTTAAACTGTAGATATAGGTCTACAGCCACAGTTCCTAACAGTGTCTATATGTCTATAGCCACGGTTGCAACTGTGGCTATAGGAGATGAGTGATTTTAGCCTATGACACGGGTTGAAAACCATGGCTTTAGGGTTGTTTCCACAGTTGGAACCGTGGCTAAAGGGCTATATCCATGGTTGGGAACCGTGGCTATAGGTTTTACCCTATAGCCACGCAAATACTATCCACGGTTGTGGGAACCGTGGATATAACCTATATCCATAGTTTTTGGGCCTATAGCCACGCTTTAAAACTGTGGCTATAGCCTGATTTTGTAGTAGTGTTAGGCTCACCTGTTATAAATAATGTCCAAGGACCATATCATGAATAAAACCTTAGAAAACTCTTTTAAACCCGTTTGAAAAAACACTTTTTGGATATTGAAATACCCTTTAATTTTTTTAAACCCATTTTCAAAACATGAATACCATAAGGGAAGGAGTTTTTTTCTTTGAAAAAAACATGAATGATTATAAAGGAATCCAAACATTAATTGTCAGTTGCGGTAGTGGGAAAAGTCGTTGATGTCGTGTATGTTAAAATAGAACATTACTTTTGTCTCTTTGTAAAGAAATTAAAAAAGTGACATAAAATGTCCTTTATAGTTATTTTATGTCCATATAAATTAATTAATTATATATCTATAAATATATATATATATGGAGGAAAATTTTAACGGAAATTTTAAAAGAGGATTTTTAAAAGAAAGTCCCTTACCTTGTGCTGACCTGTAATGTACGTTCCTTATCTTACTGAATAATAAACTTATATTAATTATTCAATTTCTTGAGAACTTTTTTCATGTTTATTATTACTTTTATTTTACTAACTACCATGTTATATAAATTTACTTAATCAATTAAGTTCACATCGAGTGTTTTGATGATATTCAACTTATATGTCCAAAATGACTTCGGTAAGTTGACTATGGCCAAAGATTTCATTATTCCTTCATCTCCAAAATAATAATAATGATATAATTATAATTTTATAGATAAAGTATACTTTTAAAACAATAAAAAAAATATTTTTATGAAAAATTAACTATATTACAATCATAGAGATGATAGGTCATACGTATGCATGAGTAACATTTCTATATTTTAATGGTCATTACGAAAAGAAGGTAAATATTGTTTTATATTTATATAATGACTATAATATCATTAATAACATATTATTTATTTAAATAAATTTATATATATCATCCATGTAATTTGGTGATGAAAAATGAATCACATCGCTTCATGGAGGTGGTAGTCTACATGTACGCACGAACAACATTATCACTTTTCAATGAATGAAAAGATAAGAAAATTGGTGTTATATTATCTTTAAAAAATGATAAATATGTACTAAATATTATATATATACATTAAATCCATCATTATAACCATCTTTTAGAGGTTGTGATGGAAGCACATGAGCCTCATCCCGGTTGGTGAGGACTCTCTAAGTACATCCATGAGACCCAGGTTCGATTCCAAGCAAAGGAATAATTCAGGGTATTGTAGCAGTACTATAGCAATATTGTGACAGGTACTATAGGAGGTACTATTCAGTACTATATCAGTCAGAAATATTCACCTTTGGGCCACCGATTTAAGCCTGGAGTTCTTAACGCCTTCAAGACACCTAGGTCTTCAAGTCAATAAGGACTCCAAGCCACCTTATGGCCTTCGGGCCATATCAAGGCCTTTGGGCCACCTGATGTGCAGATGCTACCAGACAAATTCTACAAGGAAAAATCCCCAAAAGAGGATTTGGAGCAAGGTTTATTAACCAGAGTAGAGCTAATAGATTTTTAAGAATGATAGGGTATTTCATTTTTCATCGGTACTAATCCTATGCACCTCTGCATAGGATGGAAAGTCATACAGCCATACAAAGGTGGAGAGATGATCACAATGCAGATGCTGGGGAGGGGTAGTTTCATGTTGTCATAGTATGTAATGAATGAATTCCTTTAATACCTTCAGGTACTATAATTTCAAGGGTTCCCCTTCAACCCTTAAAATAGTTATTATCAAAAAATAATAAAAAATGAAGGCCTTATGTCCATTCAAGCAGAGGTGGTGATGGAAAATGAATTAAATCATTCTATGAGGCGGTAGTCTGTCGTGCACATGAACAATGGATTCATTTATAATTTGATGGAGGTTGGAGATGGATATAGGTTATTAAATTAATATAATAATATATAAGTATATGGGATATACTTATGTTATTATATAATCATGGTTAAGGAATATTTGAATAAGGTGGAATGAGAAATAAAACAAGAATGCTCAGTTAATAACTATACCACCTCTCTAGCCAACCTCTTTTCCTTTACACATTAATTATTCTAAGGTTTGTATTATATACTAAGGCCTTCAAGAAGTTAATAGGGATATAATTAAGATATTTGGGTATATATTTTTCAAACCAAAGGCTTTTAAAGTGTGAATAAATTAGAATAATAGGTTCCCTTTTATAATAGAGGGGAGGTGAACTCTTGGAATTTATTAAAATATTAAATTAATATAAATTAATTTGATGTCCAAATAGAACCAAATTGATAGGATTTGAAGATAATATGTGTATGAGTCGAAATAAACTCATAAAATAAAAATTTTACAAGTTTCAATCACATTTGGACCCTTAATGGTTTGATTTATCCCTTCATTAACCCTTTGACAATTACGGTGATATCAAAGTTTTTTAGTATTAAGGGGTTAATATAGTTACTATAAAAGAAAAAATGGACCATAAATGGAATATGGTTGATATTTTAAATCATATCCCAATAAATTGGATGATGATAAAATTTTTAATAATTTAAAATCATTTAATAAAATATTATTTATTATAAAATTACATTAATATCAATTTTGGAACTATTTATTTAATTTGAATTTTAAAACTACAAGAAAATAATGGAATTTGAATACAATAAATTAAAACCTCTATAATTTTTTATTTTTATCTACAAATAAATTTTAACACAAATATTCATTCAAATCATATTATTTTTAAAATTTTTAAAATCATTTATTTTATTTTTCTTTTAATTGAATAATAACTACATCAGTGTTGTGTAAGATTTTATGGTCATTATTTCTTCACTAAAATTTAAAAATAAATTTCCATGATAAAAATAATATTTATATTTAAAATTAATACTTATAACTGAACATATCCTATATTTATCCCAATGTTAAAAATATTATAGTTTTTATAAGCAAGAGTGTGACATTTTTGGATTTATATTCACTTAAATATTTTAAAGGTAAAAATAAATTTAAAATGGAAAAAAGACCATATATTTGACTTTTAGATGATTATGGATGATATATACTCATAGAATAAAATTATTAAAAGTTTTGGGGTAATTTTATAGTCCTTATCATTTTATTTTTTACTATAATTGCTTGATTTACCCTTTAGCTCAGTAACAAAAATTTCTAAGGTTACTATTTATATTGAACAAAAATAATAGGTACCTATTTACTAAATTAGGGTCTACTGATTCCAAATGTGGAATGCATTTTTAAATATTCAATTAATAGAAGTTTTAAATTTTAATTTAAAATTAAATTGAAAAAACGTAATGAAAAACAGTTTTTTAGAAAAATACACTTTTAAGTATAAAATGTTTTTATACTAAATTCTAGTATAAAATTAATTAAAAACCCATAATTATATTATTTTAAATCAAAATAAACTAATAAAAATTTAAAAATAATCCAAAATATAATTTCACTTTATAAATACTTTAAAAGAAAACATATATTTTTAATTAAAATCAATACTTTTCACTATTCATTGAAAAATCAAACCTTTTAAAAATTATCAAAAATTAATCTTAGTATAATTTTGAAATGATGATTTCAAAAATAAAATTCATTTCTTAAAATCCAAATTCTATAATTTTAAAATTAAACTTTTAAATAAAACCTTATAAGAAAAGAGTTTAATACAACTATTTCCTTTTTAATTTATAAATTACTTAATAATTTCACAATTAATATAATTGATAAGAAAAATTTATATACACATTTTAGATACATTTATTTAATATTTAATCATGTTTTAATAGATAAAACACTGGGTTTTGATTTTTCTTCACAAGAATTAAGAATTTTGGACTCAATGGAAGAAATGCTAAAAAAATATAAAAAATAGGTTTTATATGTCATAAAAAGAGTTCACAGTGTGTATTCCTCTTTCATAGCATCCCTTTAGACCAAAGGATGGCCCATGAGAAATTACATGACATGAATTGTTTACATGATGTGTAAATATATTACAGGTCATGAGATTTGAAAATTCCAATTCCCAATGAAATTACACAAAATGAAAAGTTCAAGACGTGAATCACATACATGATGTGTAAAATTTATATGATATGAAAAAAGTATGAGATATCATCTAGTCAAAGATATATCCTAAGGATTCTGTAGGATTTAATATTCTTAGAGGATATTGTGGATCTAAGGCACGCAACATATAAAGCTTTAAAATCATTTAAAATTTGATAAAAATCCTCTTAAAGAAAATACATGGTGTGAATGTCTTACATATCATGTAACTTTCATGGCTATAAATATTTTGGTGACACACACCACAGACAGATAGTTCAGAGGCGTTGTTCTTCTCTCATTTTCTCCTCTATTTATTCTCTATTTTCCTTCTAAACTCAGTTCTAATTCAAACCTTTACTCGTTTTATCAAACTATTTTGTATTATTTTCCATTATATATCCATTATTCGGTAATTTCATTTCTTCCTTCAATTTCGGTGCCTATTTCCATAACAATCACTATCTAATTTCAACTCTTGCACTATTTATTCATTGTTTCTTCATCCACAGTAATTTTTTGATTGATTCTTACTTGTTTTAATTGTGGATTTATTATTTCTAAATTATTGTATAATTATGATGACAATGTTTATTATTCCTTTGATTATGATCAACACTGTCATGTGTGTCTAATCCTATTAGGTTTAGGGTTCAGATTAACGGTGTTCCTAAGCCTAATGAATCTATTAATTGAACCTTAGAAACCATGTGGCTAGTAATTAGGTTAAAAATAATTGTTTGTCACATTCTCTTATACAACCCTAACCATGGGAGGTGTAATTTAACAAACCTAAGATAATTGGAGTTAAGAAGTCTATGACCATTATCCTATGGATCTTTCTACCATACAAGCTGAGGGTAATGCATTTAGGTTGTTATTTATACTTGGACCAAGGGATATTTGTATCATAGGTAGATCTAATTGGTTTGACCATAACCAATTAGTGACCCCTACAACACTTTGCAGCCTAATCCATAGGACAATCCTAAGCTATATTTAGGATTATCTTTTTCCTAAATCCCTGAAATTGACATTTATCCCTTCTTTTTTATCTGATCTAAATCTAAAAAACCTAGTTCTGGTGAAACCAAATCTATGAAGTGGATATGAATAATCCTTCTATAGGTTTTGAATCACCAGGTTTCTTATCATCCAATTGTCCATGTGGATTTAACCCCATACTGTTGCTTTAATATGCCTTAGTAGTAAGTGTAGTTTTGGAACAATAAATTTATAATATGATCATTCTTGGAGGATTTAACAACATTTTATGGGTGCATAAAATTTTGGTGTGGTTATTGAGGATAATTTGTGCTTAGGAACATTAACCTTAAAATAAACCTTAGATTACCTCACTCCCTTCCCCTTTATTATTTTCCTTCCCCTTTTATTTTAAATTTTTTTTATTCATTGACGTTTGCTTCTTATCAGCTTAGTGCATGTGTCAGGGTCCCCTAACTCACTCTAGGATCTTGGATGCAAAAGAATTTCTTTAGTTCAATCTAGAGATCGATCAATATTTAGTTTCATTACACCACTTCGCAATGGTTGAGCAAAATGATCTTGTGTCTCTACACTCCCACACCTTCAATATGTTCCACCTATCAATTGGGTAGAGTGTCCAATGCTTCTAGATTGCACCATAATGAATTAAGACATGCCTTCCATTAGTGGTGTTGCACCCAACATTATGCACCCTCATATTCAAGAACATAGTTTTGAGATAAAACTTATATTTATCCACATGATCTAAACCATGGGTTATTTCAGTGGACTTTAGAGTGAAGAACCCCATGATTATATTTCACATTTTTTAGAAGTTTGTGACACCTTTTGTAACCAAGGCATATCTTCAGACACCATCAGACTCTATGTCCTTCCATTATCCATGCACAACCAAGCCAAGTATTTGATCAAAAGGTAAGATATAGAGTCAATAATTACTTGGGAATTCCTATCCATGAAGTTCCTATATAATTACTTTCCACCGATACAGACTTGGAATCTCTGGAATGACATTCAGAACTTTTCCCAAACAGACGAAGAGTCATCCTGGGAATAATGGGATCATTTTAAGGATTTCACTAGAAATTTCCCACATCATGGACTTGATGTGTGTCTTCAACTTGAAATTTTATATCATGGACTCCAACCTACTTCAAAAATAGTATTGGATACCACTGCTGATTGAAGACTTATTATTAAGACACCTAAAGTTGGTCAATCACTTCTAGATGAGGTCTCCCACAATGTAGGTCTATGAAATAGTGCTCTGAGACTTCCTAAATGTTAAATCTATCAATTGTATGTGAGTGATTATCCTGCATCCCAAGTGGAGGCTCTTATAAAAAATATAGAGTCATTTCATCTATCTGTCGCACCACCACCCCCTCCTACTCTTGTGATGGTGATTCAATCTTGTGAGATGTGTGGAGGTCCACACCCATACCAATACCACAAGGTAAAGATAAATTAACCTCAAGACCATGATTGTAATTACATCAATTACAATCAAAAAGACCAAAAATTCCAACAACCACATCAGTACCAATAATATTATTACCAGAAGAGACTGACTTAAAAGTTATAACAGTGACCCAAATAAGGATATTATCAACAAGGGAGTGGTTAAGAACCACCCTAAAATCAGGGACCACCTAGGTTCCCACTTTAAAATCCTTCCCCTTGACCCTAATAGTAAATACCTTAGAAAGCTTCTCCCATAAACCTTGGTAACTCTAGTTCCACATAGACTACCACAAAAATACACACCTCTATAGTCTAATCTTGAAACTTTATCTCCACATTTTTTGAAAAATAGGATCATAGGATAACTAACCAAGATATGGAAATTAAAAACCAAAGGGATTACCTCCAAAACCTTGAGCACCAAATTGGTCAAATCTCAAAGACCTTATTAGATAGATTACCAGGTACGTCATCTGGTAACATTGAGATGCACCCAAGTGAAGAGGAAAAGGAAGTGGTTCTTAGGATTGGAAAAGTTATAGACTTTTATCAGCCTTTTAAAGGTGAGGAAAAGAGGCCTGAAGGACCTCAGAAACATGAAATAGAAATTAGTGAGGATGACACCAATAGCATAAAGAAATTTGGTTGAGAAAAAAATCTATAATCAAAAGCTACTGAACAAACACTAATAAAGGAGAATCCGGAAAAGGAATAAGTTTATATAGCATATAAATCTTACAAACTCCCTCTTCCCTTTTCATAAATAATAAGGCAATTAAATATTAAATTGAAATATAATAAGTTTCTATTGATGATTAAGTAGTTAAGCATCTATATCCCCTTTGCTGAAGTCATCGCTCAGATACCTACCTATGAAAAATTCTTCAAATAATTGTTTTCCAAAAAAAGGAAGATGTAATACATAGGATTAATTTATTTAAATGAATAATTCTCTACCATTGTTCAGCCGAATTTTTCCCCTAAGATGTGATAATCTGGAAGTTTCTTGATTCCATGCTCTATAGGGGAATACAAATTTGGAAGAGCCTTATCCAATCTAGTTTCAAGAATTAATCTCATGTCTATGAGTGTATTACAAAATCTAGGGATCGTGGAGATAAAACCAACAAGATTGGAACTAAAATTGGCTGAATGATCAATTAAGTATCCTTTAGGACTTCTTGAGGAGGTTTTAGTCAAAGTTGGAAAATTCATCTTTCCTAAGGATTTCTTTATTTTAGACATGGAGGAAGAGGGAGACGTTCACATTATTTTAGGATGCTTATTTATTGCCACTTTAAATCCACCAATTAATGTAAATGAAGGGTTAATGATATTCAAAGCATGATATGAACAAGTAGTGTTCGACTTAGTTAAGGCTACCAAGCACAAATATGACACAATAAAGTGTCAAGAAATCTTTATTAATGATGAGAAGAGATGATTTTATGACCATTTAGGACCACAAAGAGAGATTTTACCTTGATTAAGATGAAGTTTGTGATCATGAGGATGTAAATTACATTGAACCATTAACAAGGGACACTATGCCACCATTCATACTCTTAGTCATCAAGCCACCAATGTTGGAACAAAAACCTCTACTGAACACACTCAAGTACTCATTCCTAGAGACTTAATCTGCACTTCAAGTTATTATCAGCTCAGAGATGACCCAAATACAAGAGGAAAAGTTTATTGAAGTTCTAAAAAGGTACAAGAACCAAATTTCTTAGGGATTGGATGACATTAAATGGATCAAAATCACAATATGAACCCCATAAGATATTATTGGAAGAAGGTTCTAAACCCAAATGCCAACTCCATAGGTGACTCATCCCACTAATGAAAGATGCGGTTAAGAAAGAATTGTTGAAACTTCTCAATTCTGGGATAATTTTTTCAATATTTAATAGATAATGGGTGAGTCTGTTGTAAGTTATCCCAAAGAATTTTGGACTAACCATTGTAAAAAATAATTAATACAAGTTAATCTCAACTTAAACCATCATCGGATAGTGAGTATGCATTGATTGTCAAAACCTCAACACGGAAAACCTAAAAGATCATTTCCATCTACCTTTCACAGAAAAAATGCTATAAATAATAGTAAGGAACAAATTCTATTGTTTCTTGGATGGATATTCATGATAGGATCAAATTGAAGTCAATCTAGAAGACTACACCAAAACTATATTCACTTGTCCCTTAGGAACTTTCAACTATAGACATATTCAATTTGGTATGAGTAATGCACCAACAACTTTTCAACAGTTCATGACTCATATATTCAATGATATGGTGGAGGATTTAATTTAGATATTTAGGGAATATTTATCATTTTATGGAAGATCCTTTGAGGAGTTATTGAATAATTTGGACCCAGTATTACAGCATTGTCAAGAAAAATTGGTATTAAACTGGGAAAAATGTAACTTCATGGTCCAAGGAGGAATATTACTTGAACATAAAATGTAAAATCAAGGAATGGAAGTGGATCCAATGAAAATTAAAGTAATAAAATACTTACTTTATCCTATAACAGTAAAATGAATAAGTTATTTCTGGGCCACGTGGGATTCTACTGCCACTTTGTAAAAGATTTTATGAAAGTATCCCACCCCTTGATACACTTATTTTCAAAATACACTCTTTTAAAGTTCACAAAATATTATCGACGGATATTAAATACCCTTAAGAATATCTTAGTGTCCACTCCTATAATAATTTCACCATATTAGGATAAAGTATTCGAGCTGATGTATGATTCCAATGACTTTTCTATTGGTGTTGTCTTAGTATAGTGAGTAAAGCATATCTTTTGTCCTATTTACTATGTCAGTCACACATTGAACTATATTCAGGAAAATTATACAACTACCTAAAAGTAATTTTTGGTAATTTTTTAGGAATTTGAAAAGTTTATATCATACATCATATTATCCAAATAAGTGGTCAACACTGATCATACAACAATTAAATATCTACTGATTAAAAAATATTCCAAACCATGATTGATATAGTGGATCCTACTACTAAAAGATTTTGATATCATTATAAAAGATACCAAAGGGGATGAGAACATTATTGTTGATCATTTATCCAGACTTGCACCACCCAGCATTAAGGATGATGATAATCTTGATATCTAGGATTACTAACTTGATGAAACCATGTTCATAATAAAAACCCAAGCCCGACCATGGTTTTCAGATATTACAAATTATCTCTCCATGGGATCACTCTACCTAGACCTTTCCTATCAGTAAAGATATATATTATTAGTCCAATCATCACATTACGTCAAGTATAATCCACTTCTTTTTAATTTCTATACTAATGGATTAATGTGATGTTGCATCTCAGAAGATGAAATACAAAGGATACTTAACATGTGTCACACATCACCAGTAAGAGGGAATCATGGACCTGAATGTACCATGGATGAAATACTTCAAAGAAGATTATTATTTTCCATGCTTCATTAATATGAAATGAACTCCTTTCAATACAATTATCAGTTCCTATTTATAGGTGCCATAGGGGAAAGAAATTAAATGCTACAAAACCCTATCCTAGAAGCTGGAATCTTTGACCTATTGGGGATTGATTTTATGGGACCATTCCCTAATTCTCGTGGGAAGTATTATATACTGGCCAGCATTAACTTTGTCTCAAAATGGGTAGAATATGAATCTATTACTCATGGAATAGAAAAAGTGGTAATGAAATATTTTAAATAAAAATATCTTTTTCAGATTTAGATTCCCTTGATTACTCATTAGTGATCAGGGAACTCACTTTTCCAATAATGTTGTGAAAGGATTGCTTGGAAATTTTGGCATCTGATATAACAATGGAACACCCTACCACCCAAAAACAAGTGGGAAAGTTGAATTTTTAAACAAGTAAATTAAATGAATCTTAGAAATGACAGTGAACACAAGTAGAAAGGATTGGAGTATCAAACTAGATGACACACTTTGGGCATATCATATAGCATACAAGTCGCTCATCGGCACTAGTCCCTTCTACCTTATGTACGGAAATCCTTGTCACCTACCAGTGGAATTATAGCATCACACTTATTGGTCCATAAAAAAATTGAACATGGATGCTCATGTTAGGTCAGATATGGTAATGGCATATGGTCTAGAGGTAGGTGAATATACCATATTAAAAAATCTAATAAAATAAATTGATTAATTAAATTACTTATCAAATTTAATTATTAATGTTTATTAGAAGTGGAAAAAAGTAAAGAATACAAGGATGTTTTTTATAGTAGTCCAGTCTAAATTGGGCTTACTCTACTATTATACCTCTCTACTCAGAAAGAAATACATGTTCACTAATATGATTTTTATTGGGGAACCATAACCCAATTACATAATCCTTTTCTAGTATAGGGATAACCACAACACTAAATTTTGTATAGGGAGTTACAACCCTTAAAATATGAATTTATATAATGAGAGTCATAGCCCGAATAGTCCTGACTTTAGATATAGGGAGTCACAACACTTAGATCCTAAATTTATAATCCATGAGTCACAACCCAAGGAAAGAGAATAACAAATGTTTTTTAATGTAAAAATATAAATAGAAAAATTAAGTGCATGTGAGGGATGGGAAATAGTGTTTCATACTCAAAACTAGATGAATGATAAGATAGATAAATAAAGCATAGGTATTGGTTCTTGAGGATTAGATTGGATCACCTTTTCAAGGAATTAGAAGTATAAGTAGAAGAAATCTATCCCTTGTGAGATCATACAGGTGATGAAATAGAGTATGGCACAAGAATTGATTTGAATAGAAATCTAAAAGTTCATAGATTTGTTCTAGAGGGAAAATTGATTATTAGATATGTTTACCCATAGTCTTATTTTAAGTTTCATTGAACCTTTAAATAATATCTATAAAATATAACTAACAAAAATAATCTCTTGGTAAAGTAATACAAATTCAAAAATAGTTAAATTATTCAAGAGTGAGAGAGAGAATTATAACAACTAAATGTTTGAATTAAAACCAAATACCCATTAAAAAATATTTTAATTACCCAATAAATGATAATAATAAGACAAATGTAATCCCAAAAAAACCAAATACTATTTAAAACCAATTTATTAGAAATAGTTTGATTTAAAGTAGTGTGTAATTTAGAAAATAATTATACTTCTTTAAATGGAATAAAAATTATTTTAATATATTAATTTTCATTAAATAATAATTAAGAAAAAAGTTAGTCAAATAAATTAACTCAAAATATTAAGAAATACATATTCCATAATACATTATGAAAAAGTCACATAATAATAATGAATAAATTTAATAACATTTTAAAACTCAATAAAATATTATAAAAATACTTTTAATGTATCATATATAATCTATATTAATTTTAAAATCAAAATAATACTTAAAAAAATTTATATAAGTATGTAGTTCATCATAATATAAAAAGATGAAAAAAAGAGTATGGTCCATCACTAATAAAATGAGTCACCACTAATAAATTGAGTCACTGTTGAGTTTAATTCACCATTGTAATTTAATTCACCATTTATTTTAAGTTATTATTGATTTTAAGTCACCAATGGTATTTAATTAAACATTGAGTTTAAGTTACCTTTGAGTTTAAATCACCGTTGGCTTTAATAAATTTACCCACTGTTGGCTTGGAAAAATGGAAAAGGACCACCCACTATTGGAATAGAAAATAGAAAAAACCATCCATCATTGGGTTATCCAAAAAATGGAAAATGAAAAAATACACCTACCATTGGGTGTTGAGAAAAATTTAGCAAAGGAAACAATAAACCTACTATTGGGTGTTGATAAATATTTGGCAAAGGCAGAAATACACCTACCATTGGGTGTGATAAAAATGAAAAAATGGAAAAGGAAATTGGTGAACAGCCATTGGGTATTGAAGAGACAAGACACCATTGAAGATAGTGAGAAATGGAAAAGGAAATAGGTGACCCGCCATTGGGTATTTAAGAAAATAGAAAAGTAAAGAAAACACATGTTGTTGGAAATAAGGAGAAGAACCCACCATTGGAAGAATGAAACTACCCACCATTGGGAAGAAGAAGAAATGAGCCGCCATGAAAGTAGTAGGATTACTACTTTATGAATATGGAGGATCACCAATAAAAGGAGTAAGAGAATGGTTTCAAGGATCCTAGATGAAGGAGAGAAATCTTGAGTTATCAACCATGAAAGAAAGAGAGTGGAGGTAGAAGATTATTAACAGTGTTTCATCATTTTATTTTTAAATTGAACATATAAATTTCATCGAATTTTTAAACTATATAAATTTATAAATTTGGAGTTTTTCCATAATAATTATTTTTCAATAATTTCAAGATACTTTTAATGAATCAAGAATCTCATAACTTTGATAATTATTAAAATAGATATGATCAAAAAATAGTGAAAACATGATTTGATCACCATAGAAAGGTTTTCATTACTTCAGACCTTTTTTAATGAATGTAGATGAAGTTTTTAGTGTTTCATGTGGTAGAATAAATTAAATAAAAACTATTTATATTTATAAAAAAATAAACTCTGATATATTCTTATTAGAAACAAATGAGATATCAAAGAAAAAAATATTTTAATTCTATAAAATCAATATTTTCATAGTTATTGTAAGAACTTCAGATAAATGGTGAACCCCTTAAATAATAAAATCATACCTTCATTTATTTGAATGAAATTAATATAAATGGGTTTTATTTAAAATGGTGTAATCTTCTAAGGAATCTGATCAGTATATTGTAATTTATAAAATAAATACAGAAGAAGGTTTTAAAGCAGTTTATAATGAAAATATTACTTGAGAGAAAAAACATGAATCTGGTTTGGGCTTAAATGATAACATATTATATAAGGAATTATACTTATTTATAGTTTAATAAAGGTTATATTAACTTTTTATCTCCTATATTAAATAATAATTATAAAATTCTAATCACTACAACACAATCTATAATTAAAAAATAGATAGGTTTTAAAAACAATTTTTCACATAAAATACTAAAAGTACTTTGGATAATTAAAAACATAAAATAACATTTAATAAAACAAAATAGAAATATATACATGAACATAAACAATCAATCTCTCCCATTTTGTTATATTACAAAACCAAAACAATTAAAACCAATTTTCTCCCCCTTTTTGTAAATAAACAAATAGAGAAAACAAAAACTCCCCATAAATAAATACAATATTAAATAAATAAAATTCCAACATTCCAAGTTCAAATTTAATTTTTCTTCAAACTAAGCAGAGTATAAAGTTTTAGTAAATATATTTTCTAACTGATTTTCAATAGGGATAAATTATAAAATAATATCACCTTTATTTACATGATATATAATAAAATGAAATCTACTATCGATATTCTTCATACAAGAATGTTGTAAGGTGTTTTTAGTAATAGAAATTGTAGAATAATTATCACAATAAATAGGTAGTTTATCAAGATAAATACCAAAATCATATAATGTTTTCTTAATACATAAACTTTGAGCACAACTACTAGCAGTAAAGATATAATTAACATCTAAATTATATAGAGAAACAGATAATTTTTTCTTATAAGACCAAGAAGGTAAAATTTTTCTCATAAAATTAAACACACCTAATGTGTTTTGTCTGTCAATTTTACAGACTCCAAAATCAGAGACAGAATAAGATATTAAATCAAAATAGTTATATTTTGGATAAAATTAATCATAATAAATAGTTTCTTTAACATATCTAATTATTATTTTTATAGCTTTAATATGACTTTATTAAGGATCAAATTGAAATATAGCACATAAAAAACACTAAACATAATATCGAGTCTAGATGCTATTAGATATAGTAAGCTACCTGTTACGCCTCTATAAACTTTAATATCAATAGATTTACCAGATGCATAAACATATAATTTAAAATCAGTACCCATGGTAGTTTTTGTAGTTTTAGAGGAATCAAGACCAAATCATTTAACTAACTCTTTATAATACTTAGATTGATTAAGAAAAATTCCATCTTTTCTTTGACAAATTTGAATCCCAATAAATAACTTTAATTCTCCCATTAAACACATGTCAAACTCAGAAGACATCAAAGTAAAAAAAATAATTGTAAATCATTTCACCAGATGAACCAAAAACTATATCATCAACATATATTTTTAAAAAATATATCATTGGAAATTATTTTAATAAAATATGTAGGATCAACATTACATTTATTGAATCCATTATTTAATAAAAAAATAAAGTCTTTCATAATAAGAATGAGGGGCTTGTTTAAGACAATACAAATATTTATATAATTTAAAAACATGATTAGGAAGTTTTTTATTTTCAAACTCAAGATGTTGAGAAACATAATATTATTCAATTATAAAACCATTTAAGAAATCATTTTTACATCCATCCAATATAATTTAGAACCTTGAAAACAATCAAAATTCAACAAAATTCTAATAGCCTCTAACTTAGAAATAAGTGGAAATGAATCTTCAAAATCTATAACTTCTTATTGATAGTATCCTTGCACAACAAGTTTGGATTTGTTTTGAAATTTTTCCAGATTCATCCAGATTGTTTATAAAGATCCACTTGGTTCCAATTACTTGTTTATCCTCAGGAAGTTCTACTAAAGAACAAACATTATTTCTAACCAATTTATTATGATCATCTTTCATAGAAACAATCTTGTTAGAATATTTTAAACAAAAATTAATATTATAAGGAACAAAATTAGAAATATAAGTATAATTGGAAGAAAAAATTAAAAAATAATTTATAGTTTTAACACCAAAATCAACATTACCAATAACATTTTCAATAGGATGATCTTTATGAGTCTTCCATGATCTTGGATCAGTTTGGGAAGGAGTATGCTCCCCCTTAATTGATTCATCCTTTTCCTGAGGTTTTTCTTTACCAGTATTAAAATCTCTAAACTCATCATCAAAAACATTTAGAATCAGGATTTAATTTAACATTATTTTCATCAAACATAACATGAATAGTTTCTTCAATAACCATAGTTATTTTTTTATAAACTCTAAAAGCTTCTCTATTATTAGAATATCCAAGAAAAATACCTTCATCACTTTTTGAAACAAATTTATCTAAATTACCCTTTAAATTTAAAATAAAAACTTTACAACCAAAAACTCTAAAATAACCAACTTTAGGATTTATATTTTTAAATAATTCATAAGGATTATTCTTTAGGAAAGTGTTAATAATAATTATATTTGAAATATAATAAGAAGAAAAAATAGCCTCCACCAAAAAATATCGAGTAAAATTATATTCACTTAACATAGATCAATCTATTTTAATAAGAATTAAATTTTTCTATTCTATAACACCATTTTTATATGGTGTACTAGGAGTAGAAAAATTATGAAAATAACCTTTTTTTTACAAAATTTCTCAAAATATAAATTATGGAATTCACCTCTTTTATCACTATGAATAGAATCAATCATAAAACCTCTTTCATTTTGACCTAAATTATAAAAAGTAGTAAATCTAGATAAAGTATCATTCTTATGAGCAAGAAAGTATACCCATGTAAATATACTATAATCGTCAATAATAACTAAATTATATTTCTTTCCACCAAGACTAAAAAATTGAGTATGAAAAAATAAATCAAGATATACTAACTTTAAAGGTCTATTAGTACTTATATGATTGATAGGTCGAAAGGATATTTTTCATTGATTCCCTTTCATGAAAGTATCACAAACATGGATATGTTCTTTATTCAAGGAATTCGGATGTAACACATTCTTATTTTTTGAGAACTTATATAAAATTATGAAATTAACATGACTTAAACATCGATGGAAAAGGATGTTGTCATAACGTCTCAGTTCTGAAAGCCACCCAGAGGTGCCCCGTACCTGGTTGGTCACATGGCCTCAAGTGCATTTTCTCGAATTCCAGAGGCTGCCGACTAGCAGAAAGGGACTTGGGTGTGATAGTGGGGAAACTATGCCCTCATTGTCATAGTAACACAGCATAAGTAAAACAGATAGCAATATCAGATGCAGTAATAATACCATACGTCAGCAAACAGCGGAAGACTGAGGTAATAAACAACTGGAGCACATATATAGATGAATTATGCATGATAAAAATGTCTAGGAAAGCATCCAAACAAGTCACAATTCTGGAATACATAAATGAACAAAGTACAAAAGAAAACAGATAAACCCCAATAGCATCACAAGCCTTAGCTTGGTCCCATGCTCTCCAAATGCTCAATAATCAAGTACCTGAAGTAGAAGGGCACTTTCCCTTGTCTATACTTGCAGCAATATAATCTGTTTGGGCCCAAAAGCATGACCCAAATAGGGTGTGAGACTAATACAATTAGGTAACCACCAAAAGATCTGTGCCTAATAGTCAGTGAATATATATGGCAGGCAATAAGTAAAAAGAAGCAGTAAACAAGGAAGTACTCAACAGTAAACATTCCTACAGTTCAATTGAATTCAATTCTATATATCAAGTAAGCATATAATAAAATTAGGTCATCCTCTAGGAAGTAATCTCAGCCTAACCCCTTTGGTTCAACCAAAACAACATAAGCAACCCTCTAGGAAGTACTCACAGTCAAACCCCTATGGTTCAGCTAAAGCATAGAATCTCTGAGGAATCACTCGCCATCAATTCCCCCTCTAGTCTCATATCAATAACTAAAAGGATCTTTAGGGAAGCCCTCAACATCCCATTCCCCCTGTGTCCCGCATCGAGGAACTACAAACACTCGGAGGAAGCACTTACGTCAATTCCCCCAATGGTCTCACATCGTAATAGTAAACAAACACTCTAGAGAAGCCCTCAACATTCATTCTCTATATGGTCTACTACACCAGTTTCTCATAGCCCTGTGTAAGTCAATCGAGCATAGTGATATATGATGGAAAAAGTATACCTCAAGAACTACTTGGCTAAATAGTCTATAGTACAACAGCATGTCAGATGATAAACACACCATCCTACAACACTAGGAATAGGAAACAAATAAGGTAGCCTAACATGCTAATCAGGACCAAATGGTCATAAACAAAACATGCATGGTCAAACACTTTAAAATCATAAAAATTATCCCTATTCACATTCAATTAACCTCTATTAAAGCATATAATCATAGCAGGCAATTAACGGGGCTAAAAACATAAACACGCAATACCCCGTTCAAGGGTATTGGGCACTTTTGCACATATAACTCAAATACTTTCTATGAAAAGGAACAAACCACCTACCTCAGTGTAGTAGGATCACTATACATAAACCTAAAGCCTTGAATTTCCCAAGAACACCATAGATCTATAAAAACTCTAAAAACGCTCAACGGATGATAACTCTTGAAAGAAGAGCAATCAGGAAACGAGGCTCTAGAAGAAGGAATATATTACCATGGAGATACCAACGCAATTAATGGCAATAAAATTAGGGAACGGATGCTTGATCGGGGGCTTGGGGAAAGATCATCGTTGTACAGATGCTCTCGGTTGAAGAAGGCGAAGAAGAAGTGTGTTCTGTCCGTCAGATGCGACCCTAGTCTGCTTAATGAAAAAAAATAAAGTACACAGCGTGTACTTGCCCTCACCGACCCCTGAATTATGCGGTCTCTAGGTCACCACACACGGCTGTGTGCTCGGCCATTACATGGCTAGCACACAACTCTGTACGGAAAAAGAGTACACGGCGTGTACTTCAAAAATTTCCAGAAACTCCTCTTTTTCTCAAAAACACCATAAAAAAGAAAACATACCTAAGAAGAAGACCTGGGTTATTAAAAACTTCCCCCTTAAATAAATTTGTCCCAGAATTTCCCTAGAAAGGTGAAGTAGAAGAATAATCCTCAAACATCTTCGGCCACTGTGATCGTACATCGGCCTCCATCTCCCGGGTTTCGACTTGTACTCGCCCGTGTTTCCATAACACTCATACCAGAGGAACAGACCAGCCACCAAGAACCCTCTTACTTTGATCAACAATCTGGATAGGATGCTCCTCAAAATATGCATCCACTTCGAGCTCAAACTCCTTGGGTTGGAAAACATGAGATGGGTCTAAGAAGTAACATCAAAGCTGAAAAATGTGAAAGACGTCATGCATAGCCTGGTACCTCTGAGGTAACTGAAAACGATAGGCAACCTTCCTGACTCTCTCCAACACCTCAAACGGCTTGATGTACCTCGGTGAAATATTACAATGCCTCCTAATTATCCTATGTCCCAACCTCGATGTGACACGCGGGAAAACCTGATCTACGACATCGAACTCCATAGGTCGTCTCCATCGATCAGTATAAGAATTATGTTGAGACTATGCAGTAGACATCCTCTTCTGAATCAACTAAATCTGCTCTATGGTCTCCTGGACAAGACGAGGTCCCAGCATAGCTGCCTATCCTGCCTCCAACCAACATAAGGGTGATTGGAATGGCCTACCGTATAAAGTCTCATAAGGTGTCATCTGAATAGTTGCTTGAAAACTATTATTGTAGTAAATCTCCACAAGAGGTATGTGTTTCTCCCAAGAACCTCCAAAAACTAGGATGCATGCTCAAAGCATGCCCTAAAGCACCTGAATCGTACATTCGGACTGGCCATATGTCTGGGGATGGTAAGCTGTACTCAAAAGTACATGTGTACCCAAATCCTTCTTTAGCCCCTGCCAGACCCGAGAAGTAAAACATGAGTCCCTGTCTGAAACAATGGAGTGTGGAACCCCATGTAGATGTAAAATCTCTCGGATGTAAAATATTTCCAGCTCATCAACACTGAAGGTCTCCTTGATCAGTAAGAATTGAGAAACCTTTGTGAGTTTGTCAACAATAACCCATACTGCATCATTCCCTCGAGGCGACCTCAACAATCCTATAACGAAATCCATCTCCACATCATTCCACTTCCACTCGGGAATGGTTAACTGATGAAAAAGCCCTGTTGGTCACTGATTCTCCGCCTTCACCTACTGATAGGTGGAACACCTCATGACAAAACCAGCAACATCTCTCTTCATACCTGGCCACCAATACTAACGGTGTAGATCACGATACATCTTGGTGACACCAAGATGAACTGCCCAAACTGCGGAATGAAAGTCCTGCATCAGCTCCTCGCATATGTCTGCTGACACCCATACACACCCATGAAAATGAAAGATCTCATCCTCACCTATAGTCCATCTAGGAATAGGGTCCTCTCCTAACAAGATTTCCCTTAGGACTAGGCCTTCAGAATCTGATATCTACCTCATTCGCACTCGATCAAGAAGAGTAGATGTAATATCTACAGAAGATATAAATGTCTACCCATGTCTGTCATGCACCTCCAAATGCATCTCAGAGAACAAATACATAATCTTCCCCTCCCTGATGGCCTCCTAAACTACCTGTATCAGATTCCTTCTACTCAACACATCATCTATTGCATTGCCCTTCCTATACGTATAGGAAAGTTCAAAGTCAAAGGACTGAAGGTACTCAACCCACCTTCACTGTCTCAAATTCAGGTCACGCTGAGTGAAGATGTACTTGAGACTTTTGTGGTTGGTGGAAACCATGAAATGCTCTCCCAGAAGATAATTTCTCCAACTTCATAAATCATGAACAACAATATCTAACTTGAGATCGTGTGTTGGGTAGTTCCTCTCATGTGGACTCAACTGAAGATACCTGCATGCAACGAATACTTCTCCCTACAAAATCACAACTCTTAGCCCGATATTTGAAGCATCACAATAAATAGTATAGCTCTTTCCTAGATCTTTAAATACTAGTTTCAGTGATTAATTCAACCTCCCTTTTATATCCTGAAAGGATAACTCACAAGAAATTGACCACAAGAATTTTTCACCCTTCTTAGTCAGGACCGTCAGTGGCACTGGTAAGCATGAAAAGTCCTGTATGAAACATCTGTAGTATTCATCCATCCCTAGAAAACTTTGTACCTCAAAGACATTCTTTGGATTATCCCATAAAACAACTGCTCTCACTTTCTCTGGGTCTACTGATACTCCTGTCTCTGAGATAACATGACCCAAAAAGTGAATTTGGTCCATCCAAAAGTGGCATTTTGATAGCTTAGAATATAACTGATGCTCTCTCAGTGTACTCAAAATTATCTCAATATGGGTAGCATGGTATTATCGAGTGTGATAGTACACCAAGATATCATCCATGAATACTACCACAAAATAATCCAAGTATGGATGGAACACTTAGTTCATCAGTGCCATGAAGACTACAGGCGCGTTCATGAGACTGAACGGCATAACCACATACTTGTATAGACCATATCTACTCTGAAAGACTGTAAGAGGTATATTAGTTAGTCTAACATGAAACTGATGGTAACCAGATATCAAGTAAATCTTTGAGAACACTCAGGCTCCTCAAAGATGATCAAATAGATCATCAATCCTCAGCAAGTGATATCGGTTCTTGACCATCAACTGGTTCAAATTCTAATAATCCACACAAAGACTAAGGGTACCATCTGCCTTCTTCGCAAACAGGATAGGCAAACACCAAGGAGATATATTGGGTCAGATGAAACCTTTTTCATGCAACTCCTCCAACTGCTTCTTGAGCTCCTGTAACTCTGGTGTAGCCATCATATAAGGAGGTATGGGCACCGATGTCGCTCCTGGAACAAGCTCAATGGAAAATTCTACCTCACACTCTGGAGGAAAACCTAAAAAGTCTTCTGGAAAGATGTCTCTAAAACGATCCACCATTAGAGGAGATTCCATCTATGAATTCCCCTGGTCATATAGATATATACTAGAAATCTGGGCTGTAACTCCTCCCAACCCATGATGCTTGGGTCCTACTCTACTTGCCTAGACATCCCATTTTCCCTTATTAAGAAACGATCTTCCCTCTAGTGACGTAAAACTCACCCTACGGAGATAGCAGTCAACAACTTTCTGGAAGGGAACAAACCAGTCCATTCTAAGAATGACATCATATCATGTCATCTCTATAACATAAAGGTCCCATAGGAAGTGACACCCAATAACCTCAAGAGGGTACTCCTTGCAATGACGTACAACAGCCATTCTTTTCCCCAACGGTGTTTCTAGCATCAAGATATCAACATAAGAAATGATACAGATCCCAAGTCTCTCCACAACAGCAACAGATATAAAGCTATGGGAATCCCTTGTATCGAAAAGAGAAGAATCTAAAACTGAGGAAACTAGGATCGTACCTCAAACTGTAGAGGGTCTGGGATCCTTCTCCTGCTGGGTCTACTCCACTACAAAAGTATGACTTGCACTGTGGCCCTATAACCCTGCCTGGCCACTCTGAGATGATCCACCCTATTGTCACTGGAATCCTGGTGACTAGCTACCACGACCACGACCTCCACCTCAGCCTGAATGGTCGGAAGAACTCCAGTTCCCAGACTAGTGAGAAACTGGTGGTGCAGATACCGAACGAGGAGTCATTGAATAACCCATGTCACCAGCTTCCAGTGAGAAAAACTGATAGAAACACTGAAGATGGACCATATTTCCACATGATCGGCACTCCACTGGGTCTCTCGGGAAATGTGGCCTCATATGCCCACTCTTTCTGCACTGGTATCACACCACTAGGCTACTATAAGAAGTGTACCACTTCCTCGGATCTTCGAACGTATACTCCCTATGGCGCTTCCTTCTGTCAGTAGGAGGGGTAACAACTCTGGATGTTGAGCCGCCTTGACTCATAACTCCAAAATTTCTCTGATTGTGCTCTGTGATCAGTGTCTGGTTCATGATAGAAGTGATAGAAGTCAAACTGAATATGTTCACCTAAGATCAGATGTCGTTCCTGAGACCATACTCAAACTTCCTTGATAGAAATAACTCATCCCCTCTTGGGATGGGCGTGAATCACTGCAGCTCTGTGAAGTGAGAAGAATACTCCATAATAGAAAGAGTACCCTGCTCTAGACTCATGAACTCTCAGTCTCAATTGGCCCTCAAATTATCTGGGTAGAAGTAGTCATAGAAGGCACACTGGAACTCATCCCACACCATAACCTTCTGGCGTCCCGCCTGTGAGATCACATCCCACCATCTCTTGGCAGAATCCCGAAGCATGTACGTAGTGAGCTTCACCCTCCTCTCGAGAGGCATCTCCAGATGCTTGAAAATATAAATCATGGATTCTAACCATGAATCTACAGCCTGAGGTCCTCCTTCCCCTATGAAGGTGGGAGGATGCTTCTGCTGGAAAACCCGCATTAACTCTTCCAGAGAAGGGGAAAGATGTGGTACTCCTCAGAAGGTCTGAATGAACCGTATAAATCCCTCTCGGAACTATGAATCAGCACCTATTTCTAGAATGACGGTTGGTTCCAAGATTGGCACAACTGGAGGATCTACCAGTAGTCCCTGATCAGCTATATCCGGTGTCTGATCACAGCCCTGTAACTGGCGGACAATCATAGGACGTCTCGGTGGCATGACTCTTCAAGGTCAAGAGCACACCTTAGATCAAGATTAACAAGGGCTGAAACTTAGAAGTGTAAGAAGAGAATAATAGGAAGAAAGTATTTAAGTTTTTGAAAACATGTATACACGGTGTGTATAATGACTACACAGTATGTTTCCTTAAGTCATCACATGGGCCTGTACTTCTACCAAAACTGGCCATGTAACACCCCATACACACAGCGTGTTGTCCTAACACATGGTGTGTACTTGAATCCTCTTTCCCTATCTAAGTTCTTATACACGACTAACCCACACAGTTATCCTAAAAAAATACTACACGGTGTGTTCGTTCCAGACACGGTGTGTACTAGACAATCTTCACTGACCCGTGTTGTTAGTGACACAGTCGGATACACGACTCACACTACACGACGTGTTCCAGATGGACACGGCGTGTACTAGGAAGATTTTTTGACCTGTGTTGTTCATTACACGGTTGGGTACTCAAGTTACACTACACGACGTGTTTCAGATGGACACGGTGTGTATTAGAAAAGACTCAACTAACCCGTGTTTTTAGTGACATGACCAGTTATATGGTTCTACAACACGGTGTGTACATCCGGTACACAGCATGTCCTACCAAAGATTCCAAACCCCGTGTCCCCACCCACACAGTTTGAGACACGGTTAGCAACTACACGGCGTGTACATATAGTACATGACGTGTACTTAAGAAAAATAGTTTCTTCCTGAACATAAGAACACATGGTGTGTATTCATCATTACATAGTGTTTATTCTAGGTTTTTCCAGACAGTAAGCCTCAGAAACTTATCTGGAACCCAAAAAAACACTGAAACTAACATTAAAGTGCCAAATTTTGATCCATGAAGACCCATACTCCCCGCAAATCAAATCTTGGCATCTTATACATGTCATAAACAAGGATAACAGTGCAATGATCCACTAAATTCTGGTCTGTGAGGGCCCATAACACCTCAAGAACCAAATTTTGGCATTCATTCAACCAAAAAATTCACAATTTAATACTCTAAAAAAATCATACATTCTATTAAGACATCTATCACAACAACATTCATATCTAGAACAACATCTATCACAACAACATGCAATTGCTAATGTACCCTAAATGGCATGGCAAGAATGCATGGCTTGTGATTTCTAGAATGTACATATATGATGAATGAGATGGAATACCCTCATCTCATCAGGTTGAAACAGAAATATAACCTCAATAACATCAACAATAACAACACAATACATGTTAATCACCTAATAGTGAAAATCAAATCAACTGTAAAATTGCAAGACCAGAAAAATTGCAATAAACAAGGTAGATTGGCTTTTCCCTGTTCATGGGTTAGCTACTCCTGGGCACAGCTTATTATCAAGTACCAATTCCATCATATCCCTAGATATAGGCTCCAAATAGTAATTCTAGAAGAAAATAACCCCTTTGATGCCACTTTGTAACGTCCTGGTTTTGAAAGTCGCCCAGTGGTGCCCCATACCCAGTTGGTCAGATGGCCTCAAGCACATTTCCCCAAATACCAGAGGCTTCCAACCAGTAGCGAGGGCCTTGGGTGTGATAGTGGGGAAACTATGCCCTCATTGGAAAAGTAACACAATGGAAATAAAACAGATAGCAATAGAGGAAGCAGTAATAATATCATGCATCAGAAAATAGCGAAAGACTGAGGTAATAAACAACTAGAGCACATATATAGATAAATAACGAATGATACAAATGTCTAGGAAATCATAAAAACAATTCACAATGATGGAATACAGAAATGACCAAAGGAAAAAAGAAAATAGATAAACTCCAATAGCATCGCAAGCCTTAGCTTGGTCTCATGCTCTCCATCTCCTCAGCAATCAAGTACCTGAAGTAGAAGGGTGATTTCCCTTGTCTATGCCTGTAGTAATATAATCGTTTTGGGCCCAAAATCATGACCCAAATAGGGTGTGAGACTAATCCCAGTAGGGAACCACCAAAATATATGTTCCTAATAGTTAGTGAATATATATGGTAGGCAATAAGTAAAAAGAAGCAGCAAACAAGGAAGTACTCAGCAGTAAACATTCTTACAGCTCAATTGCATTCAATTACATATATCAAGTAAGAAGCTAATCAAAGTAGGTAACCCTCTGGGAAGTACTCTCAGCCTAACCCCTCTAGTTCAACCAAAAAAACAAAAGAAACCCTCTGGGAATTACACACAGTCTAATTCCTATGGTTCGAATTAAGAATAGACTCTTTGAGGAAGCACTCACCATCAATTCCCCCTATAGTATCATATCGATAACTAAAAGGCGCTCTGGGGAAGTACTCAACGTCCCATTACCCATGTGGCCCATGTCAAGGAACTACAAACACTATGAGGAAGCACTTACTTCAATCTCACCTATGGTCTTTCATTGTAACATTAAATAGACACTCTGGAGAATCCCTCAACGTCCATTCTCCCTATGGTCTACTACACCAGATTCTCATGGCCCTGTGTAATTCAATCAAGCATAGAGATATATAATGGCCAAAGTATACCTCAAGAACTACTTGGATAAATATTCTACAGCACAACAACATGTCATATGATAAACACTCCATCCTACAACACTAGGCATGGGAAACAAACAAGGCAGCCTAACAAGCTAAGCAGGACCAAACGGTCATAAACAAAACATGCATGGTCAAACACTTCCAAATAAAACCAATTAACCCTATTCATGTTCAATTAACCTCTATTCAATCATACAATCATAACAGGAAATTGCCAGGGTTAAAAACATAAACACGCAATACCTCGTTCAAGGGTATTGGGAACTTTTGCACATATAACTCAAAGACTTTCTAGGGAAAGGCACAAACCACCTACCTCGGTGTAGTAGGATCGCTATACGTGAAACTCAACCTTGAATCAACCAAGAACACCATAGATCTAAAAAAACACTAAAAATTATCAATAGAGGATAACACTTGAAAGAAGAGGAATCAGGAAATGAGGCTCTATAAGAAGGAAGATATTATCGTGGCGGTCCCAACACAATCGATGATGGTCAAATCGGAGAACTAATGCTTGATTGGGGACTTGGGGAAAGATCGTCGCCGTACAGGTGCTCTCAGTCGAAGAAGGAAAAGAAGAAGTGTGTTATTTCCATTAGATGAGACCTCGGTCTGTTTAATGAAAAAAAGTACACAGCGTGTACTTGCATTCACTGGCCCTTGCATTAGGTGGTCTCTAGGTCACCACACATAGTTGTGTGCTCGTCCAGCACACTGCTACGTGCGGAAAAAGAGAACATAGCGTGTACATATAAGTACACGGCGTGTACTTCAAAAATTTCCATAAACTCCTCTTTTTCTCAAAAACACAATAAAAAGGAAAACATACCTGAGAAGAAGATTCAGGTTCTTACAGCTGTCGTTCTATATAGTATTCAAACAATTAACATGTTGAATAGTTAGTTGAGAAAAATCAATAGTATAAATATTTTATTTTCTATTAGCATAAAGTAACAAATAATCATCTTTAAAAACTAAACATTTATCATTTGAAATTTAACTTCCATAACATTATCACATAATTAATATATACTAATTAAATTATTTTTTAAACCTTAAACCTATAAAAATTTAGAAATAAATATAGAATTTGAAATAACAACTTTACCAAAATATTTTAGTTTGCCTTTAGAATTATCTCCAAATGTAATAGTGCCTCCATTAAATGTTTTGAAATCAATCAACATTGATGGTTCTTCGATCATATGTTGGGAGCATCCAATTTCCATGTACCATATTTCATTCTTGATACATCCACTGAATTTTTCCTATAGAAATAAATTACTTGAAAATTTTGGTACCCAAGATACTTTGGGTAGAATAGGATTAGTAATACTATTTTTAGGTACACGTAAAGAATTTAAAAAAGTATTATAAGGTACCCTAGATAATATGTATTTATAAATATTATTTTTTGTAAATCCCAAATATTATTTAAATCTAAGTGAAGAGTCGTTTGCATAGTGACCTTTCATTACATATTTAAAACAAGTAATAGTTGAAGTACAACCATTTTTACTTTTAACAAAATGAGTTTTAAACATTCAAGGTAATATTATTTCATAAAAAAACCATCTTTATTTTTATCAGTTTTATTTAAGGACATAATATTATGATATTTTTCATGACCTTGAATAAAATAAGATGAACTTTTTTTTAGACTTTCAACTTCATTTTTCAATTTTTCATTCAAATCTTGAGTAGATTTCAAATTATCGTAATCTGTCGAATGAGAATAAGAAGTATTGTCTCTTAACTTTTCATTTTCTTATAAAATTAATTTATTTTTATAAACAATTTTCTTAATATTTTCCTTAATATTATTATATAAATCAGCATCTTTGACAATATATTTTATTAATATTTCAATTTCTTTATTTAATTCAGAAACTTTTAGGTTATTAGAATCATAGTCAGAATCAAAACATCCAAAATAAAAACCATAATTACTAAACTTATATATTGATTCCATGAAATGCAAGTTAGTGGTTTCTTTTTCATTTCCAGATGGTTCACTAGAATTAGATTCTTTTGTAAAATTATATTGTGTTATTAATTCAATTTTATCCTTATTTTTTGTATTTTTATTTATTCTTCAGTTTAGGACTATCATTATTGATATGTCCTTTATTAATACACTCATAACAAGTTACATCTGAAACATTATAATTTGAACTACCTTCCATATCTCCCTTGTTTTTTTCTTTTTGAGAGTTTTTCTAAACCAGTTCTTGAGTCCTTTCTTTTTTATTATTTTGTAAACCTCAATCACAATATACGTTATATATTCAATTTCACTATCTTGTATATCAGAATTAAAATATTCGGTAGAAATAATGTTCACAGATTTAAAACCTACAACTTTTATTTTTGTTTTCTCCTCATTAACTATGTTCTTTAATTCTAGTTCATACTGAAGTCGTGATCTAATAAATTCATTCAGGGTGTAATATTTTAAGTTCTATCCTTCATAAATTATTACCTTTTTTCATTATATTTCTTTGTTAATGCTCGTAGGACTCTTTCAATAAGTACTGGGTTTTCTAGAGCTTCTCTAAGTGATTTCAATCCATTTATAATGCCTACAACTTGGTGGAACATTTGGTTTATAGTTTAATCTTCACCCATCTTGAAGTCCTAGTACTCAACACAATGCATTCCAAGCTTGGTTTGGATTAATTTGTCCGAGCCAAGATGATTTACTTGTAGAATCTTCTAAATTTCATGATTTGTCTCACAAGAAGACACTTGGATAAAAAAACTTTTATTAATATAACAATATAAAATATTAACAAATTTAAAATTTAAAATATATCTAATATACTCATTTCCTTTAAGTGTATATGGGTTATCTTTGGGTAGTGTGTATGATTTTTCCATGATGGACCAGTTCTCAATTCTCAACTGTTTGAGGTATGCCTCTATTTGAGATCTACAGTTTCCATAATCATTGCCATCAAAGTGTGGTGGATTCTAAGGAATCCAGGCATCATTTAGGTTCAATACTTCCATCTTAAAATATCTTGTCCTTATATTTTGTGGTCTTAAAATATGTTATAACAATTTAATATATAAGAATACTATATAAAAGGGTTGGATAAATTCCATAGGGAACAATCTTTGATACCAAAATTTTAGTATTGGGAAATAGAATGAAAGAAATAAACTATTATTAAGAAGGTTGTCCATTGATAAAAGTTGTTTTGTTAGATAGGGTAATGGAAGATGGTCTAGAGGGGGTGAATAGACCAGATTAAAATAATTAATCAAAAAAATTATTAATTAAATTAATTATTAAGGTTAATTAGTAGTGGAAAAAAGTAAAGAACACAAGGATGTTTTTTATAGTATTTTAGTCCAAAGTGGGCTTAATCCATTATTATACCTCTCTAATATAAAATAGATATATGTGAAATAATATGATTTTTATATGGGAATCATAATCCAATTACATAATAATTTTCTAATGTAGGGAAAACCACGACACTAACTTTTTTATGGGGAGTAACAACCCTTACAACCTGAATTTTGATAATGGGAGTCACAATCTGAATAGTTTTGACTTTAGATACAGGGAGTCACTACCTTATATCCTGACTTTAGAATCCTGGATTCATAACCTAGGGAAATAGAAGAAGGAATTATTTTTAATGAAAAATCATATACAAAAAAACTGAATGCGTGTGAGGGATGAGAAATAGTGTTACAGACTCAAAACAACATGAATGAGAAGATAAATAATTAAATCATAGGTACTGGTTCTTTATGATTAGATTAGATCATCTTGTCAAGGAATTATAAGTCAAAACAAAAGAAATATGGCCCTTTAAAGATCATACAGGTGATGAAAGAGAGTATGGAATAGGACTTGATTTGAATAGCATGCTAAACATTCACAGCTTTGTTCTCAAGGAAAAAAATGGTATCAAAGATTTTAACTCATAGTATTCCTCAAAGTGTCATAATACCTTTAAATAAGATCTATAAAATAGAACTAACAAAACAATCACTGGGTAAAGTAATGAAAATTCAAAAATAGTTGAATTATTTAAGATAGGGAGAGAGAATAATGGTGTAGAATAATTAAAATAACTAAAGGTTTGAATTAAAACCAAATACCCATTAAAATAGATTCTAATTTCCTAATAAATGATAATAATAAGTCAAATGTAATCCCAAAAAAGCATAAGACTATTTAAAACCAATATATTAGAAACAATTTAATTTAAAGAAGCGCGTAATTTAAAAAATAGTTATACTACTTTAAATGGTATAAAAAGTTTTTGATTATATTCAATTTCATTAAATAATAATTAAGAAAATATTTATTAAAATAAATTAACTCAAAATATTATGACATACATATTCCAGAATACATGCTGCAAAAATCAAGTAACAATAATGAATAAATTTAATAACATTTTAAAACTCATTAAAATATTATAAAAATACTTTGCATGGATAATATATAATATATATTAATTTTGGAAATCAATAAAATACTTGAAACAATTAATTTAAGTATAAATTTTATTAAAATATAAAATAATGAAAAAAACCGAGTATGAGTCACCATTGATAAAAAGATTCATCACTGATAAATTGAGTCACCACTGATAAATTGAGTTGTTGTTTAGTTTAAGTCTCCATTGGGATTTAATACACTGTTGAGTTTAAGTCAACATTGATTTTAAGTCACTATTGGGATTTAATTCACCATTAATTTTAAGTCAATGTTGAGTTTAATTCACCATTGGATTTTATAAATTTACCCATCATTGGCTTGGAAAATGGAAAAGGACCACCCTCCTTTGGAATGGAGAAATGGAAAAGGACCACCCACTGTTGGGTTATCAAAAAATGAAAAAGGAAAAAATACACTTATCATTGGGTGTTGATAAAAATTTGGAAAAGGAAATGATACATCGACCATTGGGTGTTGATAAAAATTTGTCGAAGGCAACAATATACCTATGTTGGTTGTGATAAAAATGAAAAAATGGAAAAGGAAATTTGTGACCCACCAATGGGTATTGAAGAGAAAAATCACTATTTAATAGAGTGATAAATGGTAGAGTAAATAGGAAACCCACCATTGGGCATTGAATAAAATATAAAAGTAAAGAAAACACCTACCATTGTAAACAAGGACAAGAACCCACCATTGGAAGAATGAAACTAACCACTATTGGGAAGAATAAGAAGTGAGCTTCCATGAAAGGAGGAGGATGCCTACTACATAAAGATGGAGGATATCCCATAAAAGGAGAAATTGTATGGTTTCAAGGCTCCTATATAAAGGAGATAAAGCTTTAGTAATCAACCATGGAGGAAAGAGATTGGAGGTAGGATATGATGAATAGTGTTTCATCATTTTATGTTCAAAATAAACATATAAATTTCAAAGAAGTTTTAAGCAATCTAAATGTTTGAATTTGGAGTTATTTCAGGAGAATTATTTGAATATAATTTCAATATATTTAAAAATAATCAAGAATCATGTAATTCTGATAATGATTGAAAGAGATATGATCAAAAATCAGTGAAAACGTGATTTGATCACTACAGAATGGATTTCATTACTTCAGACCTTTTTTAAGGTATGTAGATGACGTTTTTAGTGTTTCATATAGTTTAATAAAATGAATAAAAACTTTTTATCTTTATAAATGAACAAACTTAGATGTATTCTTATTAGAAATTAATGATATATCAAATAAACAATAAAATATTTGAATTCTATAATATCCATATTTTCATAATTGTTGCAAGAACTTTGGATAAACGAAACACCCATTAAACAATAAAATAAGACATTAATTTATTCAAATGAAATTAATATAAATGAGTCATATTTAAAATGGTACAATATTCTAAAGAATCATATTAGTATATTGTAATTTATAAAATAAAAAATAGAATAAAACTTTGAAGTAGTTTATACAGAAAATATTACTTGAGAGAAAAAATATGAATCATGTTTGGGATTAAATACAAACATACTATAGAAAAAAGTATACTTCATTATAGTTTAATAAGAGTTAGATTAAAATTTATTTTTCATATTAAATATTATTTATAAAATTCAAATCATTACGACACAAGTTATAATTAAAAAACAGAGAGGTTTTAAAAATAATTTTTCACATAAAATAATAAAAGGGATTTGGATAATTAAAAAAATAAAATAAAATTTTTTCAAAAAAATATAAATACATATATTAAAATTTACAAACAATCTACCCCTTTTTGTTTTATTATAAAACCAAAACATTTAAAATCAATTTTCTCCCCCTTTTTTTAAATAAACAAAAAGAGAAAACAAAAACTCCCCCTAAACAAATGCAATAAAAAATAATTAAATTTCAATATTCCAAGTTCAAATTTAATTTTTTAAAATTAAGAAGAGCTTAAAGGATTAGTAAATATATATTATAGATGATTTTAAATATATATAATTTCTAAAATAATATCACCCTTATACACATGAACTCTAATAAAATGAAATCGAAGATCGATATGCTTTGTCCTAGAATGTTTCAAGTGGTTTTTAGAAATAGAAATTACAAAAGTATTGTCACAATAAATTGTTAGTTTATCCAGATAAATACAAAAATCGCATAAATTTTTCTTAATCCATAAAATTTGAGTGCAAATATATGCAACAGAGATATACTCAGCTTCTGAAGTAGATAGAGAAACAGATAACTACTTCTCAGAAGACCAAGAAATTAAAAATTTTATTATAAAATGACACATACCTAAAGTGATTTTCCTATAAATTTTTCAACCTCTAAAATCAGATTCAAAATAATATATAAAATTAAAACTGTTATATTTTGGATAAAATAAACTAGAATCAATAGTTCCTTTAACATATCTAATTATTGTTTTTACATCTTTAATATGACTTTTTTTAGGATTAGTATGAAATCTAGCACACAATCAAACACTAAACATAATATCAGGTCTCGATTTAGTTAAATATAGTAAGATACCTATTATGCCTCAATAAAATTTAATATCAATAGATTTACCAAATGCATCAGCATCTAATTTACAATTGTTACCCATAAGAGTTTTCATAGATTTAGAGGAAACACGACCAAATCGTTTAAATAAATATTTATCATACTTATATTTATTAAGAAAAATTCCATCTTTTATTTGAGAAATTTTAATCCCAAGAAAGAACTTTAATTATTCTATTAAATACATTTCAAACTCAAAATACATCAAAGTAGAAAAATCATTGTAAATCATTTCACTAGATGAACCAAAAATTATATCATCAATATATATTTTTATAATTAAAATATCATTGTAAATTATTTTAATAAAAAGTTTTTGATCAACATTTCCTTTCTTGAAATCATTATTTAATAAAAATAAAGAAAGTATTTCATACCAAACACATGGTTCTTGTTTAAGACCATAAAAATATTTATGTGATTCAAAAACTTGATTATGAAATTTTTCATTTTCAAAACCAGGGGGTTGAGAAACATAAACTTGTCCAGTTATAAAACCATTTGAGAAATCACTTTTTACATCCATTTGATATAATTTAAAACTTTGAAAACAAGAAAAACACAACAAAATTATAATTACCTCTAACCTAGAAACAGGTGAAAATAAATCTTTAAAGTATATACCTTCTTATTTAGAGTATCTATGAGTAACAAGTCTATCTTTTTTTAAGAAAATATCTCCAAATTCATCCATCTTGTTTCTAAATATTCACTTGGTTCTAATTACTTTTTTATCCTCAAGCAGATCTACTAAAACCCAAACATTATTTCTAACAAATTGATTAATCATGTATTTCATAGCAACAATATTGTTAGAATATTATAAATAATCATTAATATTATTAGGAACAAAGTCATAAATAAAACCATAATTGACACACAAAAATAAAATAGGATTTCTAGTTTTAACACAAGAATCAACATTGAAAATAACATTTTCAACAGGATGATCTTTATGAATCTTCCATGATCTTGGATCAGGTTGAGAAGGATCTTTCTCCCCCTCAATTGATTCATCATTTTCCTGAGGTTTTTCTTCACTAAAATTAAAATATCTAAACTCATAATAAAAACATTAGAATTAGAATTTAATTTAATAGTAGTTTCATCAAACATAACATGAAAAAATTATTTAATAACAATATTTATTTTATTATAAACTCTATGAGATTTATTATTATTATAATATCCAAGAAATATACCTTCATCACTTTTAGCATAAAATTTATCTAAATTATCATTTGAATTTAAAATAAAAACTTTACAACCAAAAACTCTAAAATAACCAACTTTAGGCTCTTTATTTTAAATAATTCATAAGGAGTATTCTTTAGAAAAGGTTTAATAAGAATTTTATTTGAGATATAACAAGAATAAAAAACAGCATCATTCCAAAAATATCTAGACAAATTATATTAACTTAACATTTTTTGATCCATTTCAATAAGAGTTCTATTTTTTCATTATACATCCCATTTTTCGATGGCGTACGGTGAGCAGAAAATTATGAAAATAACCATTATTTTCACAAAATTTCTCAAAATCTAAATTATGAAATTCAACTCCTTTATCACTATGAATATAATCAATCATACAACCTTTTTAATTTTTAAATAAATTAAAAAAACAGTAAATCTATATAAAGTATCATTTTTATGATCAAGAAACTATACCCATGTAAATCTACTATAATCATAAAAAATAACTAAATTATATTTCTTTCCAATAAGACTAAAATTTTGAGTATGACCAAATAAATCAAGATGTACTAATTGTAAAGGTCTATTATTACTTAAATGATTGATAGGTCTAGAGGAGATTTTACATTTCTTCCCTTTCATGAAAATGTCACAAACATAGAGATGTTTTTTATTCAAAGATGGAAGTTGTAACACATTCTCATTTTTTAGATCTTATGTAAAATTATGAAATTAACATGACCTAAGAATCAATACTAAACGATGTTTCATTTTTTAAACATTTAAACACTTAACATGTTGAATAGTTAGTTTACCAAAATCAATAGTATAAATATTTTTATTTTCCATTAGCATAAAATAATAAAGAATCATCGTTAAAAACTAAAAATTTATCATTTTGAAATTTAACTTCTATTCTAGCAGCACACAATTGATATATACTAATTAAATTTTATTTTAAACTATAAACATATAAAAATATAGAAATAAAAGTATAATTTGAAATATCAACTTTACCAAAACCATTTATTTTTCTTTGGAATTATCTCCAAATGTAATAGTGCCTCCATCACATATGCTGAAAGTAATAAACATTGATGGTTATTTGGTCATATACGGAGAGAATCCATTGTCCATGTACCATATGTCGTTATTGAGACATCTAAGGCTTTTTTCATATAAAAATAAATTACTTAAAGATTTTGGTAGCCAAGATACTTTGGGTCTAATAGGATTGGTAATACAATTTTTAGGTACCGATACAGAATTTAAACAAGTATTATAAGGTACCCTAGATAATAAGGATTTATAAATATTAGTTTTTGTGAATCCCAAATATTTTTTTAAATCTATGTGAATAGTCATTTGCATAGTGACCTTTCATGCCAAATTTAAAACAAGTAACAATTTAAGTACAACTATTTTTACTTTTAATAAAATGAGTTTTAAACATTTTAGTTAATCTTATATCATAACAAAAATCAACTTTATATTTATTAGTTTTATTTAAAGACATCATAGTATGAAATTTTTCACGACCTTAAATAAAATTAGATAAACCTTGTTTGAGACTTTTAACTTCATTTTTCAAATTTTCATTCAAATCTTGAGTAGATTTAAAATTTTCATAAATTGTAGAATGAGAAGAAGTATCAGGGTTTCCTAACTTTCCATTTTATTATAAAATTGATTTATTTTCATAAACAAGTTTCTTTTTATTTTCATTAATATTATTATATAAATAAGTATCTTTGAAAATATCTTTTCGTAATATTTCTATTTCTTTATTTAATTAAAAAAAATTCAAGTTTGAAAAATCATAGTCATAATCAGAACATCCAAAATAAAAACCAGAATTATTAACCTCATCTAGTGATTATATAAGGTGAAACTTAGAAGTTTGTTTTTCATTTCCAGATAATTCACTAGAACCCGATTCTTCTGTACAACTCCAATTGGTTTTTAATGAATTTTTATCCTTATTTTTGTATTTGTATTTATTCTTTAGTTTAGGACAATCAGGCTTGATATTCCCTTTATTTGTGCACTCATAACAAGTTAAATCTGAATCATTATAATTTTAACTACCTTTCATATCTCCCTTGTGTTTTTTAGGGTTTATTATAAAACAGTTATTGAATCATTTCTTTTTCATTCTTTTGTAATCCCCGGTCACAATCTAAGTCAAATATTATTTTTCACTATCCTATATATCAAAATAAGAGAATTCAGTAGAAACAATATTCAAAAATTTAAAATCGATGCCTTTTATTTTTGTTTTCTCCTCATAAACTATGTTCTTCATTTCCAGTTTACACTAAAGTGGTGTCCCAATCAATTAATCTAGGTTTTACACTTAAAAGATCTTGCATTCATTAATCAAAACCTTATTTTCATGAAATTTTTTTAGTAATTATCATAATACTCTTTCAATAAGTACTGGGTTTTCTAGAGCTACACTAAGTGAGTTCATTCCATTCAAAATGATTGTGAATTGGTGGACATTTTGTTTTATAGTTTCATCTTCACCCATATGGAAGTCCTGGTACTCATTACGAAACATTTCAAGATCGGTTTAGATTAATTTTTTAGAGCCGAGCTGAGTGACTTATAGAATCCTCTAAATTTCATAAGTTATCTAACAAGAAAACACTTGACTAAAAACACTTCTGTTAATAGAAAAATATAAAATATTAAGAACTTTATAATTTAAAACATATCAAGTAGAATAATTTCCTATAAGTGTATCTAGGTCATCTTTAGGTAGTGTGTATGATTTTTCCTTGATGGACCAATGCTCAATGCTTAAATTTTTGAGGTATTCCTCTATTTGGGATCTCTAGTATCTATAATTGTTGTCATCAAAGTAAGGTGGCTTCTGAGGAATCTATGCATCATTTGGGTTCAATCCTTCTATCTTAAAAGATCTTGTCCTTAGATTGTATGGTCTAGTAATAGGTTAGCATAATTAAATATATAATCATACTCTATAAAAGGGTTGGCTAAATTTCAAAGGGAACAAGCTTTTCTACAAAAAATTTTGGTATTGGGAAAGAGAATGAAAGAGATAAACTATTATTAATAATTTTATCCTTCAATAACAATTATTTGGTTGGATAGGATAATAGAAGATGGTTTGTAGGGTGTGAATATACTAGATTAAAAAAATTAATCAAATAAGTTTATTAATTAAATTAATTATCAAAGTTAATTATTAAGGTTAATTAGCAAAAAAAAAGTAAATAACACGAGGATTTTTTTAATAGTGGTTCGGTTAAAACTGGGCCTACTCTATTATTATACCTCTCTACTCTGTGAGAGATACATGTGAACTAATATGATTTTTATAGGGGAATCATAACCCAATTACATAATACTTTTTTATTGGAGGGATTACCACGACACTGAATTTTTTATGGGGAATCACAACCCTTACAAACTGACTTTAAATAGTTGGAGCCACAACCCAAATAGACCTAAATTTAGATATAGGTAGTCACAACTCTTAGATCCTGAATTTAGAATCCGAAAGTCACAACCCGAGGAAAGAGAAGAAGAAATTATTTTGAATGTAAAAGAATAAACAGAAAAACTGAGTGCATGTGAGGGATAAGAAACATTGTTACAGATTCAAAACTAAACAAATGAGAATATAGTAATTAAAGTACAGGTACTGGTTCTTGAGGAGTAAATCAGATCATCTTGTCAAGGTAGTAGAAGTTAAAGAAAAATAAATCTGACCCTTAAGAGATTGTACAGGTGATGAAACAGAGTATGGCATAGGACTTGATTTGAATAGAAGGATAAAATTTTATAGCTTAGTTCTCAAGGAAAAATAGAGTATCGAAGATGTTAACCCATAGAGTTCCTTGAAGTGTCACGATACCTTTAAATAAAATATGTAAAATAGAACTAACAAAACAATCTCTGGGTAAAGTAATGCAATTCAAAATAGTTGAATTATTCAAGAGAGAGAGAGAATTATTGTGAAGAATAATTAATACAACTAAATGTTTTAATAAAAACCAAATACTCATTCAAATAGATTATAATTGCATAAAAAATGATAATAATAAGTCAAATATAATCCCAAAAAAACATAAGACTATTTAAAACCAATATATTAAAAACAATTTAATTTAAAGCAATGTGTAATTTAAAAAATATTTATATTCCTTTAAATTTAATAAAAAGTATTTGAATATATTCAATGTCATTAAATAATTATTAAGAAAATAGCTAGTCAAATAAATTAACTCAAAATATTAAGACATACATATTCTAGAATACATGGTGCAAAGGTCATGTAACAATAATGAATAAATTTAATAACATTTTAAAACTCATTAAAATATTATAAAAATAATTTTATTGGATCGTATATAATATATATTGATTTTTTAAATCAACAAAATACTTAAAACAATTAATATAAGTATACAGTTTATCAAAATATAAAAATATAAGGGAAAAAATAGAGTATGATTCATCGTTGATAAAAAGAGTCACCACTAATAAATTGAGTCATTGTTGATTAATTGAGCCACTATTGAGTTTAATTCAACATTTTTATTTAAGTCACCATTTAGTTTAACTCTCCATTTATTTTAATTCACTATTAAGTTTAAGTCACTGTTGAGTTTAAGTCGCCATTAACTTTAATAAATTTATATACTATTGGTTTAGAAAAGTGGCAAAGGACCACCCACCATTGGAATGGAAAAATGTAAAAAGACCACCCACCATTGGTTCATCCAAAAAAATATAAAAGGAAAAAATACACCTGCCATTGGGTGTTGATAAAAATTTGGCAAAGGCAACAATACACCTACCGGTGGGTGTAATAAAAATGAAAAAATGGAAAAGGAAATTGGTAACATGTTGTTGGGTATTGAAGATCCAACCCAACATTAAATATAGTGATAAGTTTAAAATGAAATAGGTGAACCACCATTAGGTATTGAAGAAAATGGAAAAGTAAATAAAACACTTACCGTTATAAATAAGGATAAGAACCCAATATTGGTTGAATGAAACTACCCACCATTGGGAAGAAGAAGTGAGCCGCCATGAAAGGAGGAGGATGTCTAATGTAAGAAGATGGAGGATAACCCATACATGTATGAATAGGATAGTTTAAATGATCTTAGATGAAGGATACAAATCTTGAGTGATCAACCATATAGGAAATATAGTAGAGGTAGAAGATGATGAATAGTGTTTCATCATTTTATGTTTAAACAAAACATGTAAATTTCATAGAATTTTTAATCCATATAAATGAGTGAATTTTGAGTTGTCACATAATATTTATTTGAAGATAATTTCAATATATTTCCAACAAATCAATAATCACGTAATTCTGATAAGTATTGAAATAGATATGATCAAAAATCAGTGAAAACGTGATTTGATCACTACGAAATGGCATGAATTAATTAGACCCTTTTTATGTTATGTAGATGTTGTTTATTATTTTTTATGTAGTTAAATAAAATGAATAAAAACTAATTATATTTCTAATCAAAAAAACTATGACCTATTTCGATCATAAATGAATAAGATATTAAAGAAACAAAAAAAATTGAATTCTAGAAAATTAAATTTTTCATAATTATTGTAAGAACTTCGAATAAACTATGCACCCCTTAAAAAATAAAATCATACCTTTATTTATTCAAATGAAATAAATATAAATTATTTTTATTTAAAATTTTTAAATCTTTGAAATAATGCAATCAGTATAGTGTAATTTATAAAATAAATATAGAGGAAAACTTTAAATAAGTTTATACTGAAAATATTACTTGAGAGAGAAAATATGAATCATGTTTGGGCTTAAATATTAACATGATAGAGAAATAATTAGACTTATTTATATTTTAATAAAATTTATATTAACTTTTTATTTTTTATATGAAATAATAATTATAAAATTTAAATCACTACAACACAAGTTATAATTAAAAAACAAAGTGGTTTTAAAAACATTTTTTCGCATAAAATAATAAAAAGGGATTTGGAAAATTAAAAACATAAAATAACATGTAATCAAATAAAACATAAATACATAAATGTACATGCACAAACAATCTCCCTATTTTTTTTGATTAAAAGACAAAATATTTAAAACCAATTTTATCCCCCTCTTGTTAAATAAACAAAAAGAGAAAACAAAAACTCCCCCTAAACAAATGAAAAAAATAAAATAATTAAATTTCCAACATTCCAAGTTTAAATTTAATTTTTTTCAAACTGAGAAAATTATAAAGGCTTAGTAAATATATGTTCTATTTAATTTTTAGTAGGGATAAATTCTAAAATAATATCACTTTTATTCACATTATCTCTAATAAAATGAAATATAAGATCGATATGCTTTTTCCTAGAATGTTGTAAGGGTTTTTAGAAATAGAAATGGAAGAATTATTATCATAATAAATAGGTATTTTATCAATATAAATACCAAAATAACATAAATGTTTCTTAATTCATACACTTTTAACACAACTACTGGAAAAATAGATATGATCAGCTTCTTTAGTAGATAGAGAAATAAATAATTTCTTCTTATAAGACCAAGAAATTAAAACTTTTCCCAGAAAATTGCACATACCTAAAGTGATTTTTCTGTCAATTATACAAACTCCAAAATCATTTAAATAATTCTTTAGAATATTTATATTGATTAAGAAAAATTCCACCATTTTTTGATAAATTTTAATACTAATAATGATCGTTAACTCTCTCATTAAACTCATAACAAGCTCAGAAGACATGAAAGTAGAAAAATAATTGAAAATAATTTCACTAGATGAACCAAAAACTATATCATCAACATATATTAGTAAAATTAAAATATCATTGTAAATTATTTTATTAAAAATTATAGGATCAAAATTTCATTTCTTGAAACCATTATTTAATAAAAATAAATAAATTATTTTATACCAAGCATATGGTTCTTTTTTAAGACTATACAAAGCTTTAGATAATTTAAAAACATGACTAGGAAATTTTTCATTTTCAAAACCAGAGGGTTTAGAAGCATAAACATATTCAGTTATAAAACCATTTAAGAAAGAAATTTTTACATCAATTTGATATAATTTAAAACCTTTAAAACACAAAAAAAACCCAAAAAAATCTAATAGCCTCTAACCTGGTAATAGGTGCAAATGAATCTTCAAATTTTATACCTTCTTCTTAAGAGTATCCTTGAGTAACAAGTCTGAATTTTTTTTTGAAAATCTATCCAGATTCGTCCATCTTGTTTCTAAATATCCACTCGGTAAGAATTGCCAACTTATCCTTAGGAATTTCTATTAAATTCTAAATATTATTTCTAAAAAATTGATCAATCTCATCTTTCATAGCAATAATCCGGTTAGAATTGTTTAAAGAATCATTAATATTATTAGGAACAAAATCAGAAATAAGATAATAATGGGGAAAAAATAAAATATAATTTCTTATTTTAACACCAGAATCAACATTTCTAATTACATTTTCAACAGGATGATATTTATGAATATTCCATGATCTTGGATCAGGTTGATAAGAAGTATGCTTGTAACGACCCAAATTGTTAAGAATAAAATTTCCCTTTTTGATTTAATTAAATATCTTATGGTTATAGAAAACACGTGCACTTATTTTGTTTTATAATACCTAATTAAATTTAAATTAACATGAATTATCATTACTATTGATAATATAGTCGTTGAAAAATGATCACATGACTAGTATAAATATAGGGTTTTAACAAATTCATTTGACAGAGACTAAGTAAGTGATGGCCTTAACCAATAGGATTGTACCATATGAATCCCATTTATCATAGCTTATATGTGAGATAGATTTAATGTTCTTTCCCTATACTAATCTCAATCTAAGATCCAACAACTTAAGTATGAGAAAAACTGTTTATGGGAGAAGTTCAAGCTCATCGAGATCACGGCCCAAACCATGTTCTCTGAACCGCCCCATGAAAGTCCCACCATCACGCACCTTACTCTTAGGGCATATGATGGTGTATTAAAGGGATATGTTACAAGGAATTATCAATATGAGTTTGTATATTATTTTTTATAGAATAATGAATATATTTTTATCTTATTATTGTTACTTTGTAAATAATTTTTAGTTACATACAATAAAGAACAAATTGTATTTTTGATTAATATTCAAATTCAATTAATGAATTTATGAATTAATGTATTTTTTAAATAAATAATATTTTAATAAAATATTATTATTAAATAATTTTTATCATACATAAATGATCGTATAATTTTTATGAAATAATTTTTATAAGGGTTCAAAAAATGTTATTGTCAAAACCTCATCATTTTCAATAAATGTCAGTTTTTATTTTAAAATTGAAAATTCACGTATTTATAAAATTATTTAGATAAAATGAATATTATTTTTGAAATCAGTACATCAAAATTATCCAATGTTTAATTTTTCATAATTTTCTTAGAAAGTATATTTTTGGGTAAAAATTAAATAGCGTATAAATATACTTTGTGTTTTATGACATCACAATGACCCAAAAGTGATGTAATAAGTAAAATAAATAGGATCCATGGAAAAATATATTTTTTAACTTTAAAATAATTTTATTTTAAGTTTATTTTATTTATTTTGTAAATCCATTATGAATCCTCCAAGACTTATAATATATTTTAAGATTTTAAAATCATTTCTTTAAGAGTGTGACTCGCCTCCACATCACCAATGGTAATATTTTAATAACTTAGGTCCTTGTAATTATAAAATAATTCAAAAAACTCTCATTTGTTAGAAAACATTGGTAAAAACCATAGTATGGATTTTGGTTTTGTATATTCTATCATGGAGAGTCCAAAACCTAAATAATAAAGCAATCCATCTCCTTTCCTATATAAAATCACTCAAGATCCCATTTATATTCACTCAAGATCCTTGGATCACGTCCAAACTTTTCCCTCCTCTCTATAGAGTCCTCCAAAGGTGTCCTAAAGCTCTCAAGAAGTCTTTACCAATCATTTGGAGTCACACATTCAAGTAAGGGAACCTCATCTTCCACTCTCCTCTTTTATCAAGCACTCCTTTTTTTATGTATTTTACTTTTCATTTGATTATGATGGGATATGATATTACACATTACCCTTGCATTAAATTTGATTTATAAATTATGATATCTTACTTTCACTCTCATTAACCCTCCCATGATCATTTATGTACACTCGTTACCATGCTGAAAGTTCGTAAGGATTCTTTTCTCTATTCATGTTTCTTCACAGCCTTATGCTTCTATTTTCAAATTTCTAATGTTGGGATATTATTTTACATGTCCATATTACTGCCCATTTTATATCCAAATAATGAGATACCCTTTCTCTCTCATCAACCATTTTTATGAATTTTTAAGTAATGTCGTTATGCTGCTGAAATTTCACCACGATTTTCTATACCAAAATAATTGTGTAGTGAATACCATACCTATTTTTCTATCAAGGGTATTCACCTTTATGAAAATATACTAATTTATTGGGTACTTACATGTATGTATTCCAAATTCCTTGATCATGGAATAAATTTTTATGCTAAATGAATCCATTTTGTATGATCTATGTGGCACACTTAGACATGAGAATGAAATGATTATGATGGGTTCACCCAAATAGTGCTCTAATGCATTGGGTAATGCTTGGTACCATGATACATCATGTTGGTATAGGGGTATAATTGATTCCTTTATGGGACATTATCCACCATGATGTCTTGGTATATTTATCCTTGACCTAAGTTTATGATTCAGTGTTTTAAGTTGTTTTCACATTTCCCATGTTATGATTATCATGATATATCATTCCTTATTATTAACATTTATTTTGTTCCTCGTTGATATTTCTATTATCTAACATGTATTATCTTCTTCATTTTATGCCATTTTTGTTCCATTATTGGGATTTATATCTCACCCATTTCTTATGTTTGTCCCCAGGATATCCCATGCATTTTTAAGTTCATTGGAATATTATGATCATGTCAAGTAAGTTTTCAATAATGTTTTATATCCCATGTTATAAGTTGATTATGTAATGTACCTAATTCTCAAATACACTATACTTATCAAATTATTGGGTTGTATTAAGTTTATTATTTTTTAATAAATCAATTATTAATGTGTAATAAATAGTGTGGTTGTTATAGTTTGTATCAGAGGAAAAGATTAGTTGTTTTTGGGATTAGGATTAAAAAAATCTAGTGAAAGCCTTATGATTATAGAAATATAGAAAAACCCTTAGGTATAAGACTAAGTATAATAAAACATCCCTAAATTTTGGTAATTATAGAGTAAGTGGTTTATCAAGAAAATACATCATTGTCTTGATATAATAAGTGTATGTGGTTCTGGAACATATGTACCTAGGGGTAACAACTCCGATAAGATGTTCCAGGCCTAACTTAGGGTAATATGGTACACAAAAATGGGCCTTAATGCACACCTAGTTTGACAATACTTGGGGATATGATTTGGTAAATTCATAAGCTCATTATGAACCATTATTAAGGAAAAAAATTCCCATAAGAATATATGTTAGGAAATAGATCATGGATAACATAGATCGAAGCCTAAAAATCCATAAGTTAAGAAATAAATGTAATTTATAAGTTATACCTTTAATGTCATTGGATTCCCCTTTATGTGTTTAATAGTTTAAAAATAATCATCCCTAAGTATATAATGGATAAAGTAGAACCAGAATCAAAAAGTTAAAGGTAGGTTTATCATCCATAATTCTATGCATTCCTTCATATCACGAAAGTTTAGTAGAACTATCCAAACACCACCAAAAAGCATGAAAGTAAAGATTACAGTGAAAATGGAAAATGGGTAAATTATTGAATCCCAAGTATATAAATCCTCACATATCAATGTTTGTAGGTTGTACTTCCCATAAAACATTTTCATACTCCCTTTTCTAGAATTTGATGCAATTCTGGATGTGGATTGGCTTTCCCTATATAGAGCCAACATAAATTGTCATGAGAAGGAAATCAGTCTATGTATGGAGAATCCACCCCTGATTTTATACAAGTGAAAGGAGGAAAGTGAATCTTCTTTAGCACCATCATCTCAAGAATGGATATTATTGACCTATGAGAAATTATATCTTGCTTAAATGATTGATTCTAAGTAAATGATCATCCTAAAAGACAATCTTATTATGAGGGAATACACTGATGTGTTTCCTGAGGAATTTTATGGCCTTCCTCCTAGTCGAGAGTTTGAATTTTCAATCGATCTTATATATCATATGTTTCCAATATATAAGACTTTGTATAGGATGGTTATTGTGGAACTTGAGGAACTAAAGAAACAACTATAGGAGAATCTGTATAAAGGGTTTATATTCCCAAGTGATCCACCATGGGGTACACTAGCCCTCTTCATCAAGAATAAGGATGGTTCAATGTGACTTTTCATTGATTATCATGAGCTAAACAAGATAATGATAAATAAAAAGTATAATTTTACAGGGATTGATGACTTATTCAATCATCTACGTAGAGAACAATACTTCTCCAAGGTGGATCTACAGTCGGGATATTATCATATTAGGGTGAACAAGGATATCCCCAAGACTTCTTTTAGTAAAAGTTATGGGCACTATGATTTTATAGTGATGCCTTTTTTGGACTCACTAATTCTCCATAAATCTTTATGGATTTGATGAATAGGTTATTTAGATATTACCTCAACAAATTTGTGATTGTATTTATAGATGATATCCTAATATACTCCAAAATTAAGGAGGAGACTGAGGAGCATTAAACACTGTTCTAAAGTACTTATGAAAGGAGAAGATTTATGAAAAGTATATCAAGTGTGATTTCTGGTAGAAGGAAGTCTCATTCTTGGGAAATATCGTCACAAGTAGTGATATATCTATGGATCCTTCAAATAAAAAAGCAATTTAAGGATGGAAAATTCCAATATTTGTGACAGATATCCACAGTTTCCATGGGTTAGTTGGGTATTATCGATGATTTATAAGAAATTTCTCATGATTGTCAAACACTTTTACCAAGTTAACTCATAAGGGAGTCAAGTTTTCTTGGAATGATGATTGTGAAGAGAGATTTAATGAGTTAAAAAGGAGGCTTATCACTTCCCTTATGCTCACACTACCCACAAGTGGAGAACTTTTCATAGTATTAATCGATGCTTCAAAGAAGGGATTGGGATTTTTTTTTATGCATAATGGCAAAGTCATATCCTATGCTTCATGGAAATTGAAAATTAATGAGAAAACTATCCCACACATGATCTGGAGTTGTAATTTGTGATATTTTCATTGAAAATTTGGAGGAATTATCTCTATGGGGAGAAGTGTGAGAAATATACTGATCACAAGAGCTTCAAATATATATTCCCATATAAAGAGCTTAATATGTGCTAGTGAAGATGGTTAGATCTTATCAAGGATTATGATTTCTCAATCCACTACCATATTGGTAAAGAAAATAAAGTGGTTGATGTTCTAAGTAGAAAGAACCAACAATTCTATCATTGATGAGAATTAAGAGGGATCTGATATTCTTAGATTCAGAAAGGATGGACATGGGAATAATAAAGGGAAGGAACATCATCAATACTTTCACAAATTATTTCTCATTTGCCTCTTTTTTAAAGGTTAAAGGATGCTCAAAAAAGATGATGTGGTAATTCAGAAGAAATTCGAAACTATAAGAAAAGGGAAATCCTCAGATTTTAGTGTTATTGAAGAAGGAATTGTGAGATTTGGGTCAAGACTATATTTTCCATTAAATCGTGAGTTAAAGAAGGAATTAATGGATAAAGAACATAGTTCAACTTTCTCCATTCACCTAGGAAGCACAAATATGTATCAAGATCTTTGTGAGAACTATTGGTGGCACAATATGAAGAAGAAGACCGTTGAATATACATAAAAGTTCCTGGTATGTCAGAAAGTGAAGGATGAAAGGTAGAATTATAAGGGGATGATACAACCATTACCCATACCAAAATGGAAATGGGATAATATCACCTTTTACTTTTTCACTGTACTTCCAAATACATCCAAGGGAAACAATTCTATATGGGTTGTTGTGGATTGTCTTACAAATGTTGCACACTTCATTGTGATTTGAGACTATTTTTTACTGGATCAACTTGCATGGATATACATCAGAGAAGTCGTTAGGTTTCATGGAGTACCACTATCGATTATATTCTATCGAGATTTAAGATTCAACTCCAAGTTCTGGAAAAGTCTCCAGTATGATCTAAACACTAAGATGAACTTCAATATGGCCTATCATCTTCAAAATAATTCTCAATTTGAGTGGACTATTCATACACTAAAAGACATGTTGTGAACATGTTCTATGGACTTCAAATGAAATGAGACCAACATACACTACAAAAAACAGCATATTAGAGGCGTTTTTTTAGAGGGGGTAATGAACAACCCCTTCTAATCATCAAATATAGAGGGGATTTGAACCCCCTCTAAACTCTTTTTTTTAATTATAGGGGGTTATGTGATACTCCCTCTAATCATCTAATTTAGATGGGGTTATGATCCCCCTATAATTTCCTAAATTAGAAGGGGTTTTGAACCCCCTTTAAATTTTTTAACATTGTTTTTTTAATATCCAATTGGATTTTGGAGGGTGTTTTGAACTGAATATAATTTAAAAAATTATATAGAGTTCATAACCACTATTAATCAATGAGATTATTTGCGATTCACAACCCCCTCTAATGTATTAAATAAGAGGGGGTTCAAAACCCCCTATAATGTCTTAAATTAGAAGGGATTCAAAACCCCCTCTAATGTATTAAATTAGAGGGGGTTCAAAACCCCCTATAATGTCTTAAATTAAAGGGGGTTCAAAACCCCCTCTAATGTATTAAATTATAGGGGGTTCAAAACCCCCTCTAATGTCTTAAATTACAGGGGGTTCAAAACCCCCTCTAATGGATTAAATTATAGGGGGTTTTGAACCCTCGCTATTTAAAAAAATCCATAATATATATATAAAAAATTAAAACACTACATATAAATGTATTTAAATGCATAATATGAACATATTAGATAAAATATTTATGTTATTGTGTTAATTGTGTTTAATTGTGTTGGACTCGCCTGTTTTGATAATCTCAAATATGATTAGATATGTTTTTATAATCCCAAATCATGCTTATCTATATAATAATTATGTTTCATAATTATGCCTTCATGTTCTAAGTTAGTATAGATGTAAAAATAATCATATAATATCATGGAATATATTAATCAATGTTTATTTATGTTTAACAATGATGAAGTATGATATTAATTCAATCTGGAACTAATATGCATAGAAAAATTACTTTGTGAGCATTTAAGTTCTTAAGTCATTGATAGTTATAATTCTGACTGATATAGATTAGCTCACTGATACAAGGTCACTGATACAGAATAGCTCACTGATACAAGTCCACCGATAGACTAAGTCTACTGATAGAAAAGATCACTAATATACAATTTCACTGATACAAGTCCGCAGATACAATCTACCGATAGAATGGAGATTCCAATAGAGGAAGCTACCGATAGAGAGAGTTACCGCTACATATGATAAAAGTTACTGATAGCGGGAAAGAGCTACCGATAGAATTTTACTGTTACAAAGAGCTACCGATAGAGTAGAGCTACCGATACAAGGAGCTACCGCTACACATAGAGCTACTGATACATGAGCTACTGATACAAGAGTTACCGTTACAAGTCTACCGATAGAGATCTACTGATGGAAGATGACTGTTAACCAGTCACTATTACTCAAACTCTATACTTTGTCAATATTGTTAATATAATGCAAACTGCCATATTTTCTTAATTCAATGCAACTGATATTAATTAATGTCGGTTGTTGGCATGTCACGGAACCGTACCTCGTACCTGCAGAAGTAATCATGCCTTATGTCGGACTGCGTGAGCTATAAAAGGAAGATAAAAGTTGTGCATAATAGTGAAGAGGATGCACAAATAGAGACATATACGTAAGAAAGAACATAAGATACATATGAGGCACATACAAGAAGATGCACACATACATGCAGAGAACAACACTCAAAGAACTCGAATAACACTCATACACATCAAGAACAGAAGTTCAAAGAGGAGGTTTAAGTGCTACAAAGAATACTCTAACATTCAAGCTAAACACCTTTACTGGAAGTGAAGGAATAGAACCACGACACTCTGTTTTCCATACAACTTCTAGAGAAGGACTCAAAGCTTCATCTGCTTCAATCCAAAGGATTCCAGAGCTACATTGACGTCACACAAGAGCATTCTAAACTCATCTCCATATTACTGCTCTGTTGTGATCATTTTTATTACATTACAAGTAGTGTGTGCTTCTATCTGTTTGGACACACACTGACTTCTAAGATGAACTGTAGGATACTGAAATCCTCACACTAAACTCTTTATACCTTTGTGTATCTCATGTAGAACTGTGGTAGAGGTCTGAGGACCTGGACAGCCTGTGTTCTGTTGTTGTTTCTTTCCCACGTAGAACTGTGCTAGAGGTCTGAGGACCGGGACAGTCTGAGTACTGTTGTAAACCCCGATCCAGGGTGTGGATAAAAGTTATATATAAACTATTTGAGAGGACTAAGTCTCAGTCTAAGACTGAACCTCTTGGTTAAAACTGTTGTGCATCTTATGTTAGTTTAAACTATTTTCAATATTCCGCTACTAACTTCTTTGAAATATAAAACTATTTTAAAGTAACTCTGATAGTTAAACTAGAAAGTTTTTGTAATTATTCTGAACTAGTAGGTTAGTTTTGAAAGCTAACTTAATCTTTAGATTAAAGTTAACTGAGAACTAATCAATCTTTGAGAAACTAAGTGAACCTTTAAAATCATTATAAATTCACTACATTTTAACTTGTTTTATGAATTGGGGGATTTTCAATATAAATATTTTAAAAAAAAAAATTTAATAGGAACTCAATTAACCCCCCCCCCCCCTCTTGAGTATTCTTGTGGGACAACATTTGGTATCATAGGAGTAGATAAAAGTTTTTCAAAACACTCTGTTTGTGAAAAGTTTTATACTGTGATTTTAGTTGTATCTTAAAGATCTCTAAATTTCTGTTAATTTTAAAAAAAAATCTTTATATATCTTTTTAAAACTTAGTTATTATGGATAAAAGATTATAAGGTGTAGCTACCAACATTCCAACCTTCTTTAATGGTGTCAATTATTCCCAATGGAAAATAAAAAATGAAAATCCATTTATAAAGTATGGGATTTGACATCTTGACTTCTATAGAGACTCAGTATAAGATTCTAAAAACTATTAGAACAACTTGGGATAAACCTAAAAAAGTTTCTTACAGTAATAATTGTAAAGAAATTAATGCTTTGTATTGTACTTTAGGAGATGAAGAATTTAATTGAATATCTGCTTGTAAGACTGATTATAAAATTTTGGATACTTTGGCTATTTCCCATGAGAGAACAACCAATGTTAAAGAAATGAGACTAAATACATAAACTATTAAGTATGATAATTTTAAAATTAAATCTGATGAATCTATTTCTAATATGTATCTCAGGTTTAATGATATAGTTAATACAATGAGCTCATTGAGAAAAGTTGTTCCAGTATAAGAGAAAATCATGAGGATACTGAGATGCCTACCAGACAGATGGAGAGGAACCTCTGTCTCTATACGAGAATCATGTGACATTGGCAATCTACCTATCAAGAAGATGATTGGAAAATTGATGATGTATGAAGAAGATCTAAAAGTGAATAAAGAGGAAGATGTTGAACCTAAGAAGAAGCCAGTGGCATTCAAGTCCACTGCTTAAAAGAGCAAGGACAAAGATAAGGTTCAGATAAATGAAGAAATCTCAACTAGTGAAAATTATGACTTAGATAGTGATGAAGAGATGGCTCAGATAGCCAGGAGATTCAATAAATTCTATAGAAAGAAGAAATTCTTTAGAAAATCTGATTATAAGGGTAAGTATGATTGGCGAGGAAATTGGAAGAAATACTGGAGGAAAACTGATAAAGATGATAGAATAGTTTTCTATGAGTGCAAAAGAAAAGGGCATGTCAAAGCTGACTGTCCAAAACTGAAATTTAAGAAAAAGTATGACTATAAGGATAATAAATACAAGAAATCCATGAAATCTACATGGAGTGCTTTTGAAGACATCTCAAGTGGATCTGAAGCTTCTGATTCTGAAGAAAAGAATCATGCCAACATGTGTTTCATGACTGAAACATCTAAGGTAACACTTAATTTCCCTATGCACAATGATTATTATTCTAGGAATGAAAGTAATTCAAATAATGATGATAATATGTCTAAAGCTAAATTATTTGAATACTTTAATATATTAGAAGATACTTTTAATGAACTGAAAGATAAGTACAAATCATTAAAGAAGCAGTATGCCTTGACTAGTATTGTTAGTTCTGATCTTAGTATAGAAAAGGAAAAGAATGCTCAACTCTTGAAGGAAAATATTGAACTCAAATTGTCTAATGAGAAAATTAGAAAAGACTTAGAGAAGTTTACAAATGGAAAAATCACTCTCACTCAAATGTTTGGAAAACAAGTTGCACCAAAGTATACTATTGGTTTAGGATACCAACCTGGGCAGAGAAAGATTGTTAAAAATAAATTTATTCCAAAATCTATACAGTATGTTACTACTTCATGTTTTGGAAATTCTTATGCTTCATCTAGCTATTAAAATTATTATAGACCAAAAAAAGTTTATTTATCAAAATATTTTGAATCTGTTAATAATAGGAAACCCATTAAACAAATATGGGTGCCTAAAGTTTTACTTGCTAACCTTTCTGGACCCAAGAGAATCTGGGTTACAAAATTATCTTCTGTCTAAATCTTTTTTGTAGGAAAATTTCTTGAAAAGTTCTTGTATGAAGATATGGTACTTGGAAAGTGGATATTCAAGCCATATGATAGGATACTACTCATGATTTAATATCTTAATCAAAGTTGATGTATGACATGTCACCTTTGGGAATAACTCAAAAGGAAAAAACATCGTCTTAGGCCAGATTGGTAACACTGATTCAATTTTAATTTCTAAAGTACTATTTTTTTATGGATTGAAATACAATTTTTTATGTATTTCTCAATTTTGTGATGATGGATTCGATGTAAAATTTTAAAATGATTCATGTAATGTTTTTAATTCTAAATTTTTTTTGGTATTTACTGCATTAAGGAATGAAAATGTATATGCTGTATATTAGAATTATTTAGCTAAACAAAATTTTACTTGTTTAAATGATTTTCACAAAGAATCTTGGTTATGGAACAGAAGATTAGGACACTAGAATATTCATTCACTCAGGAAACTGACTAGGAAAGGTTTAGTTAGAGACCTGTCCAAACTAAAATTCCCAACAAATAAAGTTTGTAATCCTTGTCAAAAGGGAAACAACATAAAGTTTATTTCAAATTAAGGAAAGAAATTTAAACTTCTAAACCTCTCGAGTTAGTTAATATGGATTTATTTGGACCATCTAGAGTTTCTAGCTTAAATGGGAAGCACTATTTCTATGTCCTTGTAGATGAATTTTCTAGATATACTTGGGTATACTTTCTAGCTCACAAAAGTGAAGCTTTTTCTTATTTCATTAAATGCTCCAAGTCTATAAGAAAACCTAAGTGGACTTAAGATTAAGACCCTAAGAAGTGATCATGGTCATGATAAGAACACCTCAACAGAATGGTGTAGTAGAAATAAGAAATAGAACACTTCAAGAAATCTCAAGAACTATGCTTAATGAATATGATCTACCTGTTTACTTTTGAGCTGAAGCTGTCAATACAGCTTGTTATATTATAAATAGAGTCTTGATTAGACCAATTCTCAAAAGGAACCCATATGAGATATAGAATAATAGGAAGTCTAAGGTTAATTACTTTATAGTTTTTGGTTACAAAGTCTTCATCCTCAATACTAAAGATAATCTTGATAAGTTTTCATCCAAAAGTGATGAAGGAATCTTTTTAGGTTATTCCATATCTAGAAAATCTTATAGAGTATTTAATAAGAGGACCAAATGTGTGGAAGAATCTATACACATAAAATTTTATGAAACTGATCCACATGAACCTAAGACCCCTCTTGAAAATATTGAAGAAGATATGTCAATTCTAAACCTTAATGACAAAAACAGTGAACCTGTTGTTAAGAAAACCAGTTCTGGAAATTTTCTAGAACCTGTTTCTGTTGAACTAGAACCTGTAAATGAACCTGAAATTTCTAGCCCAAGCTTTACTAGACCAACTAAGACCCTTAAAAACCATCCTGTAGATGTTGTAGTAGGATATTTAGATAGAAGAACACAAAATAGATCTTCTATAAGAAATCAGGTTGAACATAAAGCTTTTCTTTCACAGTTAGAACCTAAAAATATCAATGATCTTATTAATGATAAGTTTTGGGTAATGGATATTCAAGAAGAATTAAATAAATTTGAAAGAAACAAAGTCTGGGAATTAGTAGACAGACCTAAGGACACCTTGACCATAGGCACTAAATGGGTGTTTAGAAACAAAGTTCATGAATCTGGAAATATCATTAGAAACAAAGAAAGACTAGTTGCACAAGGATATTGTCAAGAAGAAGGAATAGACTATGAGGAAACCATTTCACCTATAGTTAGGTTAGAATCTATTAGGATTCTACTTTATTATGATGCTCATATGGATTTCAAGTTATATCAAATGGATGTTAAAAGTGATTTTCTAAATGGTTTTATAATTGAAGATGTTTTTGTTGAACAACCACTTGGATTTACTAATCTTCATTTTCCAAATCGAGTTTTTAAACTTTCTAAAGCTTTGTATGGTTTAAAATAAGATCAACGACCTTGGTATGAGAGACTTAGTAATTTTCTTCTTTCAAAAGGTTTTACTAAAGGGATTTCTGATCCTACACTTTTTATCAAAAGTATTTCAAAAGATTTTTTGATAGTACAAATCTATGTTGATGTTATTTTCGGATCTTTTAAAAATGATTTGTGTATTGATTTTTCAAAGAGTATGCAAAGTGAATTTGAAATGAGTTTAATGGGAGAACTCAAATATTTTCTTGGATTTCAAGTCTTTCAAAAAAAATGGTATTATTTTAAATCAAAGTAAATATACAAAGGATATTTTAAAACATTTTGGTTTGGATAATAATTAGGAAAGTGACACACCTATGAGTACCACTTGTAAATTGGATGCAGATGAAACTGGGAAACCAGTGGATCAAACCAATTATAGAGGTATGATTTGGAGTTTAGTTTATCTTACTTCTATTTCAATGGATATTATTTTTACTGTGTGTATGTGTGCAAGATTTCAAGCTAATCCAAAAGAGTCACACTTGCTTGTTGTTAAAAGGATTTTCAAATATCTTAAACATACTACTAATCTAGGATTATTTTATCCAAAAGGATAATATTTTGATTTAATAAGTTATTCAGATGCTGACTTTGCTGGTTTCAAGTTAGATAGGAAGAGTACATTGGGAACATGTCACATTCTAGGTAAGTCCTTAGTATCATGGTATAGTAAAAAGCAGAATTCTGTTGCATTGTCTACTGTTGAAGCAGAGTACATAGCTGCTGGTAGTTTATGTGCAGAAATTATGTCGATTAAACACACTCTATTGGACTATGGATATAAATTTAGACATGTATCTATAAACTGTGATAACACCAGTGCAATCAACATTTCCAAGAATCTTGTGTCTCACTCTAGGACTAAGCACATTGATGTAAGACATCACTTTTTGAGAGATCATTATCAAAAAGGTGATATAACTCTTGAATTCATTGGAACTAAACATTAGTTGGATGATATATTTACCAAAACTTTAAATTCAGAGAGGTTAAATTACATCAAACATGAATTAGGAATGATAAATTTTTCCTAACTGTTTAAGGATACCTCACTGGTATGGACCTCACCGTTATACCTCACTTGTATGGACCTCACCGTTATACCTCACTGGTATGGACCTCACCATTATACCTCACTAGTATGGACCTCACCGTTATACCTCACTGGTATACACCTCACTGTTATAATACCTCACTGTTAGAACCTCACTACTAGTGAAACTCGCCATTAGGAATCCTCACTGATATATGTTACTACTAGTTTGCACTGTTTTGAACTTCGTGTTTTTTAGCCACTGGAATCTGTATCATTTGTATTATATTTATTATGTTTCATTTATTTATTTCTTTATTCCTTAAATGATAAAATATTATTCTTAAAATCATTTCAATCCACCTAAAACCCTTTACCTTCAAACCTTAGCTCCCAAACCTTTGTTTCTCTCGAACCCTAAGCCTCGCAATTTGTAGAATGGCAGGAGTGAAGAGACCGGTAGTCAGTGAAGAGGGTGATGAGCCGAATTCCAAGAGACTCAAAGGAGAGTCTAGTGGTGGCAGTGGAGTAAAGAAACTTATAAACCCGCATCTCATAAAAAGGGAAATAGTAGTTGATAAAGAGCTATGCACGGATTGGTTGATGACCAATAAGTCATTAATTCTAAGAGTTCTTGAAAAGAAGGAATGTGTTGAGTGATTCTCAAACAACAATGGACCGTATTATCCTAAGTTGGTTAAAGATTTCTATGAGTTTCTCAAAATTGAAAAACTGGATAATGAGAATCGGGTCTTCTCATTAGTTAATGGAAAGGAAGTTTCATTCTACTCGGTGGAATGGGATGATTGTCTGAGGGTACCTCATAAAAGGAAATTTCAATTTTTATTCAAAATCTATACCCCCTACTAGTGATGTATTTGAGTATGAAACTACATTGGAAAAGCTCACTGGAGATGGCACGTGAAGAAAAGTAGTTGCTATAGAAATGGATGGAGAAAACTGATTGTTGTTCAAATTTATCCATCATGTGTTAAGTCCAAGAAGAGGAGATTTTGAAAACCTTAGATTTCAAGAAATATTCTTGTTATATCTGATAAGGCATAGTGTCAAAGTAAATTTGTGTATGCTTCTAATGATTCAAATGGAAGATATGACTAGTCCAAAATCAAAAACAAATTCCTTGTTATTTTCCAAGTTGATATCTTTAATGCTTAAAGTAAAGGGAATAGTTGGGTCTTAAGATAAGACTGTAGTTGTGAAGGACAACTACTGTATAACCAAAACCATTTTCAAATACATGAAGATTAAATGGAACCCGTGGAGAAGAAAATGGTTCAGCGATGAAGGTAAGTTGTATGAAAATTTCAATCCTGTGGACCATCCTTTTAGACCAAAGGATGTAGGGGATCCGGGTCTAGGACCTGACGGGGAGGAACCTCAATACAGTGATGATGATGTTGAGGAGGATACCTCTATAGAATATGGAGGGGATCCTAATTTTCCTCCAAGCCTAGCTGCAGAAAGGGCATCATATGGAAAGGCAAGTCGGCCTGTGACCCTATCTAGAAGGGAAGCATTTCTGGGAGAAAGTGTTAAAGAAATCTATATAAATGAGGAAGACCTGCCTAGATGAGATCATAAGGAGACTACTCCAGATTATAGTAGTAGTGACGATGAAGAAGAAAAAGTATCTGAAAATGGAAGTACATGTTTGACTCTCAGTCCTCTGATTGAGATCTCTATTATATGTGTTGAAGAGGTTCTTGAAGTAGACAGACCAGTACCTATTGCTAATATACCCCCAACATGTTCCACCTGGTTTGGATATAAATATGGTTGTAGATTACTCTTCTGAAGAGGAAGTATCCAATGAGGTTGCTGCTGCTGCTACTGCAGATATGGTAATGGAATCTCCGGTTGAGGGGGAGAAACCTGTAAGGATAGGATCAGTTTCTATGAACTATGAAGTGGAAGATTGTTCTGTGGATCCAGGTTTTGTTGTATTGGGACTAGAATATCCTGATTCTGATGATGAGACACCCATTATAAGGCATCATGTGTCTTATGATATTTTCTCAGAGGAAGTTACTGCTCAACCAGTAGTTCTTCTAGCTCTGCCTAAAGACATTGTGAGAAAAGGAGATCTTGAGACACTGAAATATGAATTGAAAACCTGTTTTGTTGAAGAGCTAAGTAATATGGAATGTTCTTTGGTATCTTCTCTGGGAAGTGTTTTGTCAAGTGCTATGACAGAAGTGATGGATGAAGTAAAAAAATTTCAAAATCAAATTAAAAGTTTATCAGAGGCTGTTGAATCTCTAAGGAAATTTGTTTCTTCATTTGATACATTCATAAGCTCTAAATCTCAAGTTGATACTGACATCAACTACATTCAAAGTTTAGTGAAACAGTTTGTGGATGTGTTTGAAGATTTTAATAAGACCATAAACACACATGTCAGTACTCAGGATTTTGTTGTGAAAAATTTGATAAGTAATTTGACTCATTCTTTCAATGAAACAGTAGTGTTTACTATAGAACCTCTTGGTGCATACAAAGTATCAGTTGATGTTGAATAGTTTTGATCTATGCTGAAAGAAGAACTTGGTCAAGTTTGTTCCATTAGATCATCTAATTCTTAGTTAATTACTACCACCAGGGATATCAGAAAAATCTTCCAAGATTATATGATAGATGCTACTGCAGCCCAAAAGGAAATCAAAGACAAAACTGATTATTATTTTCAGGGAGTGTACACCAAGCATCAGCTAACCAATCATTTCAAGATGCTATTAGAGAATCTGAAACTGCTCCCAGTTACTCAAGCCTTTAGGGAACAAGTTAGTAAGCTCAGGGAGTTGACCCCTACTTTGGACAAATTTATGGAGAACAAGGATGATTTCATCTCTACCATGGAGAGAGGGGGAGGTATCATTATGGATTTCTAGAATCTCTTACTGCCATTCCTGCATGTGGACAGTACACCTATCACCGTGCCTCTTGCCATACCTGCCACTGGTTCTGCTGGTTCCACACCTCAAATTACTCATGCTCAGGCAATAAGAAGCATGACTCCTATGATCACATAGAGGAGTACTCATTACAGACCTGGAAGTGTTTCAGTAGCTAAAACACCTTTGATAATTACTGGAGTACCCAATCCTGCATCTCAAACTACCCAACCTCATTCCTCTGATCCTAAAGGGAAATCCAAAGTGGAAATCCAAGAGGTTGATTGAATGAGGATAGAAATTTTGATAGGAATATTTGTACTTCTTGTATTTCTTTTGTACTATCTCATGTAACTTTGTCATGTGAAATGAAAATGTTTGTTTTATCTCTTCTTATTTTATGCTCTGAACCATTTTTTTTTCTCTTTTTTCTAATCACCAAGGGGGAGAAAAATTATAATATGGGGAGAACTTACACCATTTTGGGAGAAATTGCACTAAGGGTGAGAAAATTATAATATGTATCTTTGGGGGAAATAAATATTCTATTTCTTTTTACTCTTATATTTTTCCATAGTTTAACTCTGATACAGTTTATTCTTATATTAAACTTTTGAGAGTTATATAAGAGCTCTGATACATTTGAGGATCTCTGATACATTTGAGAGTTATGATCTGAACACACTGAGAAATTCCATTAGATGTATATTACTCTGATTCATTAAAGTTTATTCTGGATTATAATTCCATAATTTGTGATTATCAAAAAGGGGGAGACTGTTGGACTCACCTATTTTGATAATCTGGAATATGATTAGATATGTTCTGATAATCCCAAATCATGCTTATCTATATAATATTTATGTTTCATAATTATGCCTTCATGTTCTAGAGTTATTATGGATGTCAAAATAATCATATAATATCATGGAATATATTAATCAATGTTTATTTATGTTTAACAATGATGAAGTATGATATTAATTCAATCTGGAACTAATATGCATAGAATAGTTACTTTGTAAGCATTTAAGTTCTTAAGTCACTGACAGTTATAATTCTAACTGATATAGATTAGCTCACTGATACAAGGTCACTGATACAGACTAGCTCACTGATACAAGTCCACCGATAGACTAAGTCTACTGATAGACAAGATCACTGATATACAAGTTCACCGATACAAGTACAAAGATACAAGCTACCAATATAATGGAGCTACCGATATAGGATGCTACCGATAGAGAGAGCTACCACTACAGATGATAACAACTACTGATAGCGAGGAAGAGCTACCAACAGAAGTTCACCATTACAAAGAGATACCGATAGAGTGGAGATACTGATACAAGGATCTACCACTACACATGGAGCTATGGATACATTAGCTACTACTACAAGAGTTACCGTTACAATTCTACCAACAGAGAGCTACTGATGGAAGATGACTGTTAACCACTCACTGTTACTCAAACTCTACACTTTGTCAATATTATTAATATAATGCTAACGGTCATATTTTCTTAATTCAATGCAATTGCTATTAATTAATGTGGGTTGTTGGCATGTTAGGGAATCATACCTCGTACCTGCAGAAGTAATCATGCCTTATGTCAGACTGCATGAGCTATAAAAGGAAGATCAAAGCTGCGCATAATAGTGAAGAGGATGCACAAATAGAGACATATACATAATAAAGAACATAAGATACATACGAGACACATACAAGAATATACACACGTACATGCATAGAAGAACACTCGAAGAACTCTAAGAACACTCATACGCATCAAGAACAGAAGTTCAAAGAGTAGGTTCAAGTGCTACAAAGAATACTCTCACATTCAAGTTGAACACCTGTACTAGAAGTGAAGGAAAAGAACCATGACATTCTGTTTTCCAGACAACTTCCAGAGAAGGACTCAAAGCTTCATCTGCTTCAATCCAAAGGAGTTGAGAGCTGCATTGACATCACACAAGAGAATTCTAAACTCAATTCCATATTATTGTTATACTGTGATCATTTTTATTACATTACGAGCAGTGTGTGTTTCTGTCTGTTTGGACATACACTAACTTCTAAGATGAACTGGAGGATACTGAAATCCTCACAAAAAACTCTTTATACCTTTCTGTATCCCACATAGAACTGTGGTAGAGGTCTAAGGACCTGGACAGCCTGTGTGCTGTTGTTGTTGCTTTCCCACATAGAACTGTGGTAGAGGTCTGATGACCTGGAAAATCTGAGTACTGTTGTAAACCCTGATCCAGGGTGTGGATCAAAGTTATATATAAACTATTTGAGAGGACTAAGTCTCAACTTCAGACTGAACCTCTTGGTTAAAAATTCTATGCATCTTATGTTAGTTTAAACTATTTTCAATATTCCGCTGCTAACTTCTTTGAAATATAAAACTATTTTAAAGTAACTCTGATAGTTAAACTAGAAAGTGTTTGTAATTATTGTGAACCAGTAGGTTAGTTTCAAAAGCTAACTTAAACTTCAAATTAAAGTTAACTGAGAACTAATCAATCTTTGAGAAACTAAGTGAACCTTTACAATCTTTATAAATTCATTACAGTTTAACTTGTTTTATGAATTGGGGGATTTTCAATATAAATCTTTTGAATAGAAATTTTTTAATAGGAACTCAATTCACCCCCCTCTTGAGTATGCATGTGGGACAACAAATTGTATTTAATTGTATATATATCTATACATAAATATAATTGTATAATATTATTTACATTAATATATATTTATTTTTATAAATTTTATTTTATATAATATCAATTATATATAATATAAATTCACAAACATATTATATAAATATAATTTATTTAAAAAATATATCATATAAAAATTCATGCTTTTAGTTTTTATAATTTATATTATAATAATAATAAATTTATTTTTAAATAATATGTTTATAGTTTTATATTATATATAAGTAATATTATATGATATATGATTTATACAAATAAATATATATTAATGTACATAATATTATACAATTATATTTACTAGAATACATATATATTAATTTTCATAATAATAAATATATATATATTGAAATGCATTATACAAATATTTGTATAAATTGTATTTCATATAATATTAATTATATATAATATAAATTTGTATTTCATATAACATTATATAAATATTTGTATAAATTATATTTAATATGAAATATTTGTATAAAATGTATTTCATATATATATATATATATATATATATATTTCATATAATATTTATTATATATAATATTATACAATTTATAAAAATAAATATATATTAATGTAAATAAACATGTAATTAATATATAAATATGTATTTAAGTATATAAATAATGTACGTAAATATATTTATAAATATATAAATATATGTGTATATATATAACATAAATATTATTATAAAATATATTTACTCAAATGTATATAAATACACAAATAAAATATATAATTTATATAAATGTATAAATTGAATATAAAGTAAATAAATTATAATATAAATACATAACATAAAAATGAATATATTAATTTATAAAAAAGTATATATAGGTTATATTTGTATATGTATTTAAATATTTATTCAAATATTATTTACCTAAATAAGCTTTAATATATATATATATATATGTATGTATATATATAAATACAAAAAAGTGAACTTATAAGAAATAAATAAATTCGGCATAGTGGTTGAGGCGAGGTAGTGTTTCCATGTAGGTTCCAAGATCAAATCACACCAGAGGTGGATTTTTACAAAGGGTGGCTTTACGAGGGAACTGTAGGGGAATAAGGGAAGCTTTACAAGGGAACTACAGGGGAATAGGGCATCCTTGCGAGGGGAACTGGAGGGGGGACCGGTCATGCCAGAAGTTAGGAAAGGTTAAGGCGTGGGTAAGGATAAGGTATGGGAGGGGATGGATGCGCACTCATGGGGCTAGAATGGGGATAAGAGGGCAGGGAAAGGTGATCTAAAAAATAAAAAAAATAGAGGTGGTTTTTGTAACTGCCTCTAATATTGGTCTCAATTTGAGGGGGTTAAAACCCCCTCCAATATTGGTTTCAATTTGAGGTGGTTTCAAGAACCACCCCTAATATCAATCACCTGACTCAATTAGAGGCTGTTTACAACCACCTATAAAATGAATTTCAGATTATATGGGATTTTAACCCCCTCTAATCTGAAATTTTCTGGTGAAATTAGAAGGGGTTAAAACCCCCTCTAATCTAACTGTCGCTAGTAGCAAGCTAATTTACCAGTGCTTATTGAAAACTGCCTCTAGAACAATGTGGTGGGCACATTATCAGAGGTTACAGGTAACTGCCGCTAATGTGTTTATAGGGGATTATAACCCCTTCTAATTGGGGCATTTTTTTGTAGTGATATTCCTTTGGTCAAGTTCTCTTACAACAACAATATCCACTCAAGCATCCAAATAGATCCCAATAAATCCCTTTATGGGAAGAGGTATAGAACACCTACATATTAGGATGAAGTTGGGGTATGAAAATTTCTAGGTCCTGAAATGATCTAAGAAATGGTGGAGAAGGTTATGACAATTCAGCAGCACATCAAGGCTGCTCAGAGTTGACAAAATATCTATGTTGAAAATCATCAATGAGACCTATATTTTGATGTTGGAGACATGGTATTACTCCACATATCTCCATGAAACAAAGTGATGAGATTTATTAAGAAGGGAAATCTTAGTCCAAGATACATCATCACTTTTGATATCCTTGATCGCATCGGAGTAGTGGCCTATCGACTAATACTCTCACCGAAACTATCTCAAGTACATTATGTATTCCATGTATCCCTATTTAGAAAGTACATACCATACCCATCACATGTAATCAATATAGATTTGGTACCATTGGATAATGAACTTTCCTAGGAAGAGCATCCAGTGAAGATCTTAGATCATAGAGAAAATTTTATACGAAATAAGATAATGTACCTTGTCAAAGTGTTATCGAGAAACCATAAGTTTGAAGAAGAAACATGAGAACTAGAGTGGGTGATAAAGAAGAATTACCCTTATCTTTTTTAGTGTGGTAAAATAAAATTTCAAGGGAAAATTTTTTAAAGGGGTGAATATTGTAATGACCTAAACTTTTATAAATAAAATTCCCCTTTTTGATTTAATTAAATTTCATACGGTTATAGAAAACCCATGCACTTATTTTATTTTATTATATCCAATTGTATTTAAATAACCACTAAGTATCACTACCATTGATAATATAGTTATTGGATAGTGATCACATGACTAGTATAAATATAGGGTTTTAACAAATCCATTTCACACAGACAAAGGAAGTTATGGCCACAAGCTGTAGGAACGTACTCTATGAATCCCATTTATTAGAGCTTCTGAGGGAGATATCATTTCTAGGTTTTTCCCTAGACCAAGCCAAAGATAAAATCCAATAACTTAAGTATTAGTGAAACCATTTATAGAAGAAGTTCAAGCTCATCGTGATCACAACTCAAAGCATGTTCTCTGAACCACCCCATGAAAGTCCCACCATCACGCACTATACTCTTAGAGCGTATTTTGGTGCATTAAAGAGATATGTAACAAGTACTTAGCAATATGAGTATGTATATTATTTTTTATAGAATAATTAATATATTTTCATCCTATAATTTTTACTTTGTAAATGTTTTTTAGTTTGATATAATAAAGCACAAATTATATTTTTGATTAATATAAAAATTAAATTAATGAATTTATGTATTTTTGAAATAAATAATATTTTAATAAAATGTTGTTATTAAATAATTTTTATAATATATAAATGATCATATAATTTTTATGAAGTAATTTTTATAAGGGTTAAAAAATATTATGGTTAAAAACCCATAATTTTCAATAAATGTCATGTTTTATTTTAAAAGAGAAAATTCACATATTTAAAAAATTATTTAGATAAAGGGAATATTATTTTTGTAATCAAGATTTCAAAATTTTCTAATGGTTAATTTTTCATAATTTTATTATAAATCTGAATTTTTTGGTAAAAATTAAATACCGTATAAATATACTTTGTGTTCTATGACAACATAATGACCCAAAAGTGATGTAATAAGTAAAATAAAAGGCATCCACGATCAAATATATGTTTTAAATTTAAAATTATTTGATTTTTAGTTTATTTTATTTATTTTGTAAATCTATTATGAATCCTCCGAGACTTATAATATATTTTAATATTTTAAAATCATTTCCTTAAGAGTGTGACTTGGATCCACATCACCAATGGTAATATTTTAATAAATTCATCCTGTGTACTTATAAAATAATGTAAAATAATCCCATTTTTTAAAATCCATGGGATGGTCTGTGGTTTTGGATATTTTATTATGTAGAGTCCAAAACCTAAATAATAAAGAAATCCCCCTCATTTCCTATATAAACCCACAAAAGATCCCATTTATCTTCACTAAAAAACCTTGAATCACATTCAAACTCTGACCTCCACTCCCTATAGTCCTACCAAGGTTACCCCAATCTCTCAATAAGTCCTTACCAAGCCTTTGGATTCACACATTGAAGTGAAGGAACCTCATCTTTCACTCATTTATTTTATCAAGCACTCCTTTTATGTTATATATTTTAATTTTCATTTTCTTATGATGGGATATGATATTACATATTCCCCTTACTTTAAATTTTATGTATAAATGATGAGTGATTCTTTTCACTCTCATTAACCCTCCCATGATTCTTTATGTACACCTATTACCATGCCAAAATTTTGTAAGGATTCTTTTCTCTATTCATATTTCTTTACTACCAAATGCCTTTTATTTCCAAATTTTAAATTTTGGGATATAATTTTCTATATCCCTATTACTTCCCATTTTATATCCAAATAATTAGAGACACATTTCTCTTTCATCAACCATTTTTATGAATTTTTAAGTAACGTTGTTATGTGGATGAAATTTCACCACGATTTTCCATGCCAAAATAATTATGTGGTGAATACCATACCCATTTTTCTATCAATGGAATTAAAATTTATGCACATATACTTATTGATTTGGGAATTACATGTATTTATTACATATTCATTAATTATGTAATATATTTTGATTTTGAATGAATCTATGTTGTATGATCTATGTAGCACACTTAAACATGAGAATGAAATGATTATGATGGGTGTGCCCAAATAGTGCTCCAATGTATTGGGTGATGTTTAGTATCATGATATGTCATGTTAGGAAAGGGGTGTACCTGATTCCTTTATGGGTATTTTTCCACCATGAGTTATTGGCGGATTTATCCTTGACCTAATTTTATGATTTAGTGTTTTAAGTTGTTTCCACATTTCCCATATTATGATTATCATGTTATATCATGCCTTATTATTCATGTTCTTTTTTTTCCTCATTGATATGTCTATTTTCTAATATGTATAATCATCTTCATGTTATTCCTTTTTTGTTCCCTTACTGGGCTTTATAGCTCACCCCTTTCTTATGTTTGTCCCCATGATATCCCATATAGTTTTAAGTTCATTGAAATATTATGATCGTGTCAAGGAAGTTTTCAATGATGTTTTGTATCTCATGTTATAAGTTGATTATGTAATGTACCTAATTTCCAAATACAATAGACTTATTGATCTCTTGGGTTGTGTTAAGTGTAGTCTTATGTAATAAATCAAGTATTAATGTGTAATAAAGAGTGGGGGTTTTATAATTATCCCCCTCAATTGATTCATCTTTTTCATGAGGTTTTTCTTATACAAAATTAAAATATCTAAACTCATCATCAAAAAAATTAGAATCATAATTTAATTTTACATTAATTTCTTTCAACATAACATGAACATATTCTTCAATAACCATAGTTCTTTAATTATAAACTCTATGAGATTTACTATTATTATAATATAAAACAAATATACCTTTATCACTTTTACCATAAAATTTATCTAAATTATCCTTTGAATTTAAAATAAATACTTCACAACTAAAAAATTTAAAATAAACAAATTTAGGATTTTATTTTTAAATAATTCATAAATATTATTCATTGTAAAAGGTCTAATAAGAATTATATTTGAAATATGATAAGAAAAAAATGGACTCAGCCTAAAAATATCTAGAAAAATTATATTCACTTAACATAGTTTGAGCAATTTCAATAAGAGTTATATTTTTTCATTTTAAAACACCATTTTTTGTGGTGTTATAGGAGCATAAAAATTATAAAAATATCCATTCTTTTCACAAAATTTTTCAAAATATAAATTATGAAATTCACCTTCATTATCACTATGAATAAAAACAGTCATATTACCTTTTTCATTTTGACCTAAATTAAAAAAAAAAGCAGTAAATCTAGATAAAGTGTCATTTTTATGAGCAAGAAAGTATATCCGTGTAAATATACTATAATATTCAACAACAACTACAGTATATTTATTTCCAACAAGACTAAAAATTTTAGTAGGACCAACTAAATAAAGATATACTAACTATAAATGTCTATTAGTACTTATCTGATTGATAGGTCTAGATGAGATTTTGTGTTTCTTCCCTTTAATGCAAGCATCAGAAACATAGAGATGTTATTTTTTAAAGGAAGGTAGCTCTAACACATTCTCATGTTTTGAGATCTTATGTAAAATTATAAAAATAACATGACCTAAATGTTGATTTCAAAGTATGCTTTCATTCTTTATAGCATTCAACCATTTAACATGTTGAACAGTTAGTTCAGAAAAATTAATTGTATAAATATTTTATTTTCTATTAGCATAAAATAATAATGAATCATAATTAAAAAATAAACATTTGTCATTTTAAAATTTAACTTCCATTCCATTATCACACAATTTATATATAATAATTAAATTATGTTTTAAACCTTTAAGATACAAAACTTTACAAATAAAAGTAGAATTTGAAATACCAACTTTACCAAAAAAAAAACTTTTACTTTGTCATTGGAATTATCTCCAAATGTAATAGTGCCTCCATCACATGTGTTGTAAGTGGTAAAATTTAATGGGTCTCCATTCATATGCCTAGAGCATCCACTGTCTATGTACCATAAGTCATTCTTGGGAAAACCAAGGCATTTTTTCTATGAAAATCAATTACTTGACAACTTTGGTACCCAAGATACTTTGGGTCCAATAGGATTATTAATACAATGTTTAGGTACCCATACAGATTTTAAACAATAATTATAAGGAACCCTAGATAATAAGGATTTAGACATATTAGTTTTTGTAAATACCATATATTGTTTAAATCTAAGTGAGTAGTTATTTGTATAGTGACTTTTCTTGCCACATTTAAAATAAGTAACAGTTAAGTACAACCATTTTTACTTTTAACAAAGTGAATTTTAAAAATTTGAGGTAATATTCTATCATAACAAAAACCATATTTATTTTTATCAATTTTATTTAAATACATCATCTTATGATATTTTTTGTGACCTTGAATAAAATAAAATAAATGTTTTTTAAAACTATCAACTTCATTTTTCAATTTTTCATTCAAATCTTGAGCAGATTTCAAGTTTTCATAAACTATAGAATGAAAATCATAAGCAATGTTTCTTAAATTTTCATTTTTTTGTAAAATTAATTTATTTTTAGAAAAATGTTTTTCATCATTTTCCTTAATATTATTATATAAATTAGCATCTATGAAAATATCTTTTCTTAATATTTAAATTTCATTATTTAATTTAAAAACATTCAGGTTTTCAAAATCATAGTTAGAATCAGAACATCCAAAATAAAAACCAAAATTACTAGAATTATACAGTGATGTCATGAAGCACAAGTTAACAGTTTCTTTTTTATTTCCATATGGTTCACTGGAATCAAATTATTCTATAAAACTCCAACTAGTTTTCAATTACTTTTTATCCTTCCTTTTCTATTTGAATTTATTCTTTAGTTTAGTACAATCAATATAGATATGTCCTTTATTCTTTCACTCATAACAAGTTACATCTGAAGCATTTTAATTTAAGCTACCTTTATTATCTCCCTTGCGTTTTTCTTTTTGAGATTTTCTTCTAAATCGGTTCTTGAATCCTTTATTTTTAATTCTTTTGTAAACCCCAGCCACAATCTAAACCATATCTTCTTTTTCACTATCTAGTATATCATAATCATAAGATTTGGTAGAAATAATATTAATATATTTAAAAGCTACACATTTTATTTTTTTTATCTCCTCGTCAGCTATTTTCTTCAGTTCTATTTCATACTAAAGTAGTGATCCAATCAATTCATCTAGGGTGTACTATTTAAATTTATTTCTTTCAACAATGAAACCCTTATTTTCATTCTATTTCTTTGGTAATTCTCATAGGCCTCATTCAACAAGTACTAGGTTTTATAGAGCTTCCCCAAGTGAGTTCATTCCATTCACAATTCTTTTTAATTAGTGGAACATTTGGAAAACATATTCATCTTCACCCATCTTGAAGTCCTAGTACTCATCATGAAGCATAAAAAACTTCTTTTGGATTTATTTGTCAAATCCAAGGTGAGTTACTTGTAGAATCTTTCAAATTTCATGAGTTGTCTTAAAATTAGACACATTACTAAAAATAGTTCTGTTAATAGTACAATATAAAATATTAACAACTTTGTAATTTAAAACATATCTAGTCACATTGTTTCTTGTAAGTTTATATGGGTGAGCTTCAGGTAGTGTGTATGATTTTTTCATGATGGATCAGTGCTCAATGATCAAATATTTGAGGTATTCCTCCATTAGAAATCTCCAGTAGCCATAATATTTTCCATCAAAGTGAGGTGGCTTCTGAGAAATCCAATCATCATGTGGGTTAAATCCTGCCATCTTAAAATATTTTTCCCTTAAACTGTGAGGTCTAGGAATAGGTTAGAATAATTAAATATATAAAAGGTCCCTATAAAATGGTTGGCTAAATTATATTGGGAAAAATCTTTGATACCAAGAGTTTGGTATTGGGAAATAGAATGAAAGAGTTAAACTATTATTAAGAAGTTTATCCTTTGATACCAATTTTTAGGTTGGATAGGGTAATGGAATATGGTCTAGAGGGGGTGAATAGATCAGTTTAAAAAATAATAATCAAATAAATTTATTAATTAAATTAATTATCAAAGTTAATTATTAAGGTTAATTAGCATCAGAAAAATTAAATAACACAAGGATGTTTTTATAGTAGTACTGTCCAAAGTGTGCCTACTCTACTCTTATTCCTCTCTACTAGGCGAGAGATACATGTATACTAATATGATTTTTATTGGGAAATCATAACCAAATTATATAATTCTTTTCTAGTGGAGAAATAACCATGACACTGAATTTTTTATAGGGAGTCACAACCCTTACAACCTGACTTTAGATAGTGAGAGTCACAACCCGAATAATCCTGAATTTCGATACATGGAGTCACAAACCTTATATCCTAAAATAATAATTTAAGAGTGACAATCTCAGTAAAGATAAGAATAAATGATTTTGAATGTAAAGTCATAAATAGAAAAATTGAGTGTGTGTGAGGGATAGAAAATGGTGTTACATACTCAAAACCAGACGGATGAGAAGATAAATAATTAAAGCACAGGTATTGGTTGTTGAGTATTAGATCATCTCGTCTCATCAAGGTAGTAGAAGTTGAAGAAAAAAAATTTGTCCCTTGATAAATCGCACAAATGATGAAATAGAGTATGGGATAGGACTTGATTTGAATAGTAGGCTAAAATTTCATAGCTTTGTTCTCAAGTAAAAATAGAGTATTAAATATGTTATCCTGTAGTATTCCTTGAAGTGTCCTAGTACCTTTATATAAGATCTGTAAAATAGAACTAAAAAAATCTATGGGTAAATAAATGAAAATTCAAAAATAATTGAATTATTCAGTTGAGAGAGAGATAATTATTATGCATAATAATCTCAATAACTAAATATTTTAATTAAAACCAAATACCCATTCAGATGTATTTGAATTATAATGCTTTAAAATAGCGTGTAAAAGCAGTGTGTAATTTAAAAAATAATTATATTTCTTTAAATGGCATAAAAAGTGTTTGAATATATTAAATGTCATTAAATAATAATTAAGAAAAGATTTATTCAAATAAATTAAATCAAAATATTAATACATACATATTTCAGAATATATGATGCAAAAGTCATGAAACAATAATGAATAAATTTAATAACATTCTAAAACTCATTAAAATACTATAAAAAATTCTGCATGGCTCTTATATAATATATATTAATTTTTGAGAATCAATAAAATACTTAAAACAATTAATATAAGTATGTAGTTCATCAACAAATAAAAAGATAAAAAAAATATAGTGTGAGTCATCATTGATAAAAAGAGTCACCATTGGAAAGTCACCATTGATTTTATGTCACTATTGAGTTTAAGTCACCATTGGGATTTAAGTCACCATTGATTTTAAGTCACCACTGAGTTTAAGTCGCCATTGGATTTAATAAATTTACCCATTGTTGGATTGGAAAAATTGAAAAGTACAACCCACTGTTGGAATGGAAAAATGGAAAAGGACCATGCACAATTGGGTTATACAAAAAATAGAAAAGGAAAAAATACACATACCATTTAGTTTTGATAAAAATTTGTAAAAGGCAGTAATACACTTACTATTGGATGTTTATAAAAATTTGGCAAAGGCAACAACACACCTACCATTGGGTGTGATAAAAATGAAAAAATGGAAATGGAAATTAATAATCCGTCATTGGGTATTGAAGATCCAACCCACCATTGAAAAGAGTGATAAATGGAAAATGAAATAGGTTACCCCCCATTTTTATATAATTTCAAGATCTTTCCAAAAAATAAATAATCGCATAATTATGATAATTATTGAAATATATACGATCAAAAAATAGTGAAAATATGATTTGATCTCTACAAAATGGTTTGTATTACTTTGACCCTTTTTTAAGGTATGTAGATGACGTTTTTAGTGTTTCGTGTAGTTGAATAAAATGAATAAAAACTTGTTATATTTATAATTGAAAAAACTCTGAGTGATTCTAATTATAAATGAATGATATATAAAATAAACAATAAAAAAATTTAATTCTAAAAAATTTAGAGTTTCATAATTATTGTAAGATATTCAGATAAACAACGCACCCCTTAAAAAATAAAATAAAACCTTAATTTATTCTAATTAAATTAATATAAATGAGTTGGATTTCAAATGGGATAAGTTTTAAAAGAATCCAATCAGTATAGTGTAAGTTATAAAATAAATACATAAGAAAACATTAAAGCAATCTATACTGAAAATATTACTTTAGAGAAAAACAATGAATCATGTTCAAGATTAAATGAGAACATGCTATAGAAGAAATTATACTTATTTATAGTTTAATAAAATTTATATAAACTTTTTATCTTTCTTATGAAATAAGAATTATAAAATTATGTTCACTAAAACACAAGTTATAATAAAAAACAAAGAGGTTTTAAATATATTTTTTCACATGAAATAATAAAATGGTTTTGGATAATTAAAAACATAAAATAATGTTTAATAAAAAAATGCATACATGCACATGCACAAACAGATCAAAAATCCAGGTAAGTTATAATTCTATAAATATATGATTTGGAAGAAATCAAGAAGGAATCCTATAAAAATTATAGAATCTGTAAAGACAATTAAAATAAATGTCATGACCAAAGAATTATGCACCTAATCTTCACAACAAGAGATAAATTCATACTATTGAATTCCTGATTGAAATTATTTTCTAGAAAGAAAAAATCTCGATGGTTGGGTCCTTTTTAAGTCCTCAAAGTTTTCCTATATGAGGTGATTGATATTCAAAAATGTAGAGAACCACCTTTCAAGGTTAATGGAAAAAAGACTCGAAATTTATCAAGAGACATTCCATTAGGGGTGTGCCCTTACTTTCAAATTTGATTGAACCAAAAAAATTCTATCTCTCAAAGTGAAACATAGAAATGAATGGGCGACAACCTAGGGTAGGATGGATAGGATAGTTTAGGTCTTATGAAGGTAAAATTAACACAATCTGGTTAAGAGGACATAGCCTGAAAGAGGGGGAAAATTCCAAATACACGCTTTATAACATTTAAACAGTGTGTAAATGTCACAGTTTTGAAATTAATGAAAAACCTATATTTACACATCATGTATTCATTGCACGACATGCAAGTTTCAAGTACCTTTAAAATTCCATGAACCCTAGGTTCATAGAAAAATCCCCCCCCCCATTTTCTTCTCTCCCGTGCGCACCCCCTTTCAAACTGTCGCTCGCCACTTCCCCTCACCTCCATTCATCCCTCCTCATTCCTCCTTCCTCATCCTCTCCTCTCAGTCCACCTCACCTCTCCTTACCCCTTATTTCACTACCATCTGAAATGGCCCACACCAAGACCACATGCACTTCACCCTCCAAATTTGCGGCCAAGCGTGAAGAGACACCTCTTTCACCCAAGTGGTGGATGGTTTCTCTTCCACCACTGCTTGTATATCCTTCCACCTACTTTTCCACTTCCACATATACCTCTAATTCAGATTCTGAGGACTCACAATTGACCTCCATCAAGTCACAGGGAACTACCTACCTACACCTACATCCCTTTCTTCACTTCTCAACACCTGAGCACCAATTCAGATTGGTCCATCTCTAGGATAAGCCTATAAGGACCAATAAGACACTAGATCTCATGTTGCTGAGAAGATCCAAATTCATCATGATTTCCTTAAACTTATTGTTGTCTACACCTCTCCCCCATTACCTAGGTGCATGAGGATACCTTAATGGATATAATCCTCGAGTTCTTAACCACCTTCAAGCTAGCCATTGAATTTTTCACCTTCAAAATAGAAGGTAGATCATAGGATCTCACCCTTGGAGATTTTGGTGTCAACCTCAGCATTTACTCCACCGACTTCATTTCCTCCCCAATTTTCCCAACCTTACAACTTGATCTTGATAAGGAGTATGTTGCGAATCTTCGGTAAAGGATATCCAAGGACCTGTAGATCATTTATGATCCTCTCGCTATGAAGAGAACCCTTCTCTAAGGTGCTTCCCTTCAGATCCTTCATCAGGCCCTACATCACACCTGGATGGACTGAGGTGATGCTCATGGGAGTGTGAGATAGATTGAGGTGATCATTATTGCTTAATACATGGGAATCCTAGCCTTCAACATGGATAGGAATTTCACCATGTTCTACCTAACCCAAGCATGGAGGACTTGAGGTACGTTGATGGGGGGCTCTTTCATTACCCATCTGGTCAGGCATCTCAGTGCCTTCGACGCCACTTAGCCTCTCTCCTCCCTTGGAAAGATAGAGATTATAAACCTCCTTATATTCTACAATATGGGGTTGCTGATGTAGAGTGGTAGTATCTACTAATGGGCACCAAGATATGTTGAGGGTGCTGACGAAGAACCTTCCTAGAATGCAGTTGACCCTGCCTCACATGCCCATGTCCCTACTTCCAGCACCACTACCCCTACCACCACTATTGTACCACCCACCACCACTACCCCTACCTCTACTTTTACCACCTCCACCCCTACACCTGTTGCATCTACACCCACACCACCCATTCCCACTAACATCTGGTCATTTCTCCAGTCCATCCTAGAGAACTAGAGGTAGCTTTGTCACCATTTATGCATATTTTTTAGTGAACCATCTCACTTAACCACCCCTCCCCATCCACCAATACCTTCATATTTCCACCCACTCCCACCTACTACTCCCACTTCTACATATTTTCCAACACCACCACCTGCCCTACCCGATTAGGCAAGGTCCCTCCCATTACATCTTCTACTAAGGTACTTATGATTGATCCAGTTGTCAGAAACATGGTATCAGTACATATCAACACCTCTCCCCCTCTATCCTCGATCGAGTCAGCTACCAATACCATGACATATTTTATAGTGGTTGATCCCCCAGCACAAGCCTCCGTCGATGAGATTGATTTGGAAGAGCTGCTCCAAGCCCCACTATTTTTAAGGGGACTAATGATGTAGAGACTGATGAGTATGCCCCAGTTATTTAGTCTTTTCTTTGTCCCCTCCCCTAATTTACTCTTTCTAGGGTCTCTTTTTTTACTATGTGTATTCCCTTTTTCATAGTTGTATCACTCCTCTTATATATATATAGATGGGATATATTTTTTTGGATATTTTTTTTGCTGGATTAAATTCATTTTACTGATGCATTAATTTATCCATGACCAGATCTATTTCATATTCTATGATCACTATCGAGTCTGTTAAGCCATCATATGGCCTCCCAAATGTGTTGGATCAGCATTTAGTAGACATCCAGAGACAGCTTTAGGAGCTCCATCTCCAGATTTGTTCTCAGCTAGACCCTCATCTATAGTGAGCATGGTAGAATTTCCTACCACATTAGCTTCATGTTCAATACCTTACTAAGGTGGTAAATCTCATTAAATTCACTCATGAACTCAATGAAAATGCCACCATTTCTTGCAGGAGGCAACAGACTTCTGATTTGATGGATGGAACTGACTGATTCATTTTTCCATATGTTTGGATGGAAATAACATTTTTTATCTCTTTATGGGAGGCAACCCATATTTTTGTTTTCTTTAATTTCATTATGTGATTAGGACCTTTTATTTTTATTTTTCTTGAATTTTTTTCATAGATCATCACAAACTTCACTATACTCACTTACTACATCTATATGAGTTGTGTTCTCTGATATTTTAAAGTTAACACTAGCTCATTTTTCTACTTCCATATTAGTTAACCCTTTTGGACTAATTTTTTATCTAGTTCATGTATTTTGTTTCTAACAATTTTTGCAGATAGAAAAATTTTCAATCAACATCCAACAAATATCCCCAAGGCATGAATTTCACTATAAGGAGCTCCTGATTCCCTAATTTTCTATTCCTAAAATTCCATTTCAATTTTCTCTATGATATACTATCATTCTCTCCCATGATTATTTCCAAAACAGTGTAGACACTATCTCATTTTAAGTATAGATGAGTCTTTCTTGAGATTTATTATTGATGCACTTGGATTATTGCCAGTTTTCACTAGACTATGATACATTTTTCATTGAAAGTATGCTTTAAACATGAAATCCCATTACATGCATATGGATATTAAAAAATAAAAAACAAGCTCATCATCATTGATTTTATTAAGGAAATAAATAAAACAAGGAAAAAGGACCAAGATAAGAAAGATAGAAAAACAGAGCAGGGAACTACGGGGGTCTGAAATAGTGAAGACCAAGGGAATCCCCTTGGATGAGGTCGACACCATCAAGATGAAATGAGCCCAGGCTAGAGAAGTAGGTGACATGAGGGGAAGCTCTAGAATCCAGGAAATTTGAAACTTTATTTCCTTCGCACCAAGTGTTAAGGATATCCACTCCATTGTTGATGAGTCTCTTACATCTGCATATGTGATAGGTGATATTCCAAGGTACTCTACTAATCTCAAGAAAAGAGTTGTGAAGAATTTTGGAATTTTTTTCCACCACATCCAAATAAATATTCCTACTAAAGCATAGCTCTAGACCTAATGTCATTGCCCTTGCTTCTACTTGGAGAGTGTCTCCACCGCCAAAGGATGCATAAAAACCTATAACAACGGATCATTTGATATTGTGAAGAACCCCACCTCCCCATGTCATACCCATACTGAAAGAACCATTCGTATTGAGTTTTAGGCTGAAACTGTGTGGGTTCTAGTGAATCCACCATCTCAAGGGACTGTTAATAGTACTATAAGATGGATTAATGTGAGTTAGAGCCCTCAGCGATGGAGCTTCCTTCCAATTGGGAATGATACGAACCAAATCCTCTAACAAGAATCACACTCGAAACACTATCACTAGTTTGGAGCATGTTTTACCCTCATAGAGAGATTTTTTCCCAGACTCCCATATGCTCCAACATCCTACTAAAAGAATTCAGGCTCTTTCCTTCCGCTTCGGATTGTTATTCTTAGAACCTAGAAACCACCTTGTGAGAAAAGCATCATCGAGAGAAGCCATAAAATTGTAACCTATGAATTGACCAAACATCTTCCACACCTCCTAATCCCAGTCACTCATTGATAACAAGTTTCATGAAGACTCTTCTCGAGGATTGATACAGCAAGAACACCTAGTGAAACAACCAAAAAGGGAACAATAGAATATGGTATCATCTAGACTGGTGCCTAGAGAACTTGAATACCATCACCACATTCCCTAATGTGAAGGTATCTCATCTCCCCAGAGTTTTACTGGATCACTCTCCTTTATTTTTTACCTTGAACTCTAGGTCTGGTCAAGATTCCCTCTTCTTCTTTTCTCGCCTATGGATATCTACTCCAAATTTCTAGTAGGTGTTTACAACGTCTTGGAATAAACCAATCCAAGGCCTATGTTTCTAGACCACTTTTCAAAAGAAAATAAGACGTCTTAAAAGCGATATCCACTCCTAGTTCAGCAATCAACCCTCCCTCTCCCAATATTTGAATGTAACTAGCTCGGAGATTAATAGAATGGAAGTCGATTTGGAACAGAACTAGGATGACTTAACTTTTAACGACTAGGTTTCCAAGAAGAAAAATTTGTCTCGAATGATACAGGAATATGAAAATCTTTGCGTGAGCAAGAAAAAATCATATGGTTAAAAAAAGGAGACAGGAATACCAATTTTTTCACACATGCAATAAAGAGATGAGAAATCTCATGAGGTCAAATATCCATTGGGAGGATGGATCTTATACCACCAATTGTGAAAAAGTGGGGATCCTGGAAGAGTCCTATTTTAAAACCCTTCTTATTGATCCTAACCCCAAAATTCAAGGGGGTACTCTGGGGGAGTAGTTGAGTTCCTTGATATCATTACTCACATGGTCTTTGATAGAGATAATTCCCTACTTTAATCAATCCCAGACTCGAATGAGGTCTATGAAGCAGTACACGCTCTCAATCCAGATAGCTCTCTGGGTTAGAATGGGTTTCTAAGTTCTTTCAGCATTGCCTCTTGGGATTTGGTCAAGAGTGATATTATTCAGGTTGTGCAGGATTACTTCTAAGGTGTTCATCTACCGTGGTTGGCCAGTGCTACCAAATTGGTGTTAATTCCAAAAATCAAAGATCCCTCATCGATCAGACACTTTCATCCAATCAAGATGGTTAACTTCCCATATAAGGTCTTATCTAATATCATTAACAGGAATTGACCACGTTTTCATGACACGTCAAATTGATTATGATTTTAAGGTTGTTTATAGTATATGTAAGACCCTAGGTCATCTCTCAAGGAGCATTGTTGGGTTTAGAGTATGTGTTTTTAATAATAAGTACTAAAATAAGGGGTGGTTTTGAAAATAGTTTTAGGATGAAATGGCTTAATTGAAAGCTTAAAAGTTTAGAAACCAATGGATTTTGAAAAATATGATATAAAAGGGTTCATTTTGATTTTACTACACACATCTCAAGTTAATTTTTCATAGATATTCATTTAGTTCTGGAGTAATTCTTTCGTTGAAATTAATTAGAATCTTGATTAATTCCTAATCTTTTATTTCAATGCTTAAAAAACCAAACCTTGACGTAACAATCATATTGTCAAGTTCCAAAACTTATTCATGGAATAATAGCTTCCAAAAAATATTTAAATCTCAATAAGGTGGGTATGAAAATTATTCTTATGTTTTCCAATCATAACAACACAAGTCACGCACTCAAAACCTCACACCGATCGGTTAGAAGTTAAGAGCATAACATTCACATGTATCAAAGCAAGCATTAAAATATGAAATAATGTAAGTTACATGGAATGAAATGTTTAAACATAAAAATTACTCCAAACAAGTAGTTAATATATGCGTCGTAACTCCCTTTACATGTGTGTAGCCCCCTCACAATGAGAGCCCACCATTTAGCTCAACATCAGGAGGAGGAAGAAGCTCGGGTGGAATTCCATCTTCATGTTTGATCCCCCTATGAGGATAGGGGCCTCAAAAACTTCTAGTATGAGGAGTATACTCCTCTAGGACTCAAAATTTTCAGATATTTTCCTTGTAGTCTATCTTACAAATGAGGTGTCCATAGTGCCTTTTTATAGCCAAAATTGGACATGGTTTTGAGCACTCTGTTTTTGAGATACCATTTGTGTCTCAGATTTGGAATAGTATAAGGACATATCACTACTTGTACAAAAGAGAAGAGTTGTTTTAAGGAATTTTTACTATCTACATGTAAAATTTTATGGCCATTAGACATCTGTATTGGGATATATAGTCAAAAGAACTAACTAAACTTTTAATTTCGGGTAGATTTTGTCCCCTGGACAGAATGGTTCAGATAGGCCACTATATGGTCTAATTGGGCTTCTGTTCCTTGATAAGAGTTGTAGCCCATGATTTTTTTGATAGTACCAAAAATTTTCATCCCATTTTTATACAATTAATACTTGTAATGATCAAAATAGTGAATAGATGTCCATGGGATGTCATGCAGTTTGGCCCATTTTTCTTCTAGATCATCTCTGGGGCCTCCAAATCACATCCTCCTACAATGTAAACACTGAAATAAGTAAAATTTCCCTATTAAAAAGTGATAAAAATTAATTCATTAAATCAAACATGAATTTCAATTTATTATTATATTTGAAATATTCATTACAAAACCAGTTTAAAACAGCGGTGTAAGGGTGGAGTAGAATAGTGAATCGCTTTGCGATCACACCCCCACACCTAAACTTTTACACTCTTGGGAAAAGTCACATATCCAAAAAAATGATGCATGTATATATTCCTAACATCATGAAGTTTTAAAATTCAAGAAAATTTTAATTCATTAAAGTAATGTGATCAATGCACAAACCACACTAAGGTATCCTTCCTATTGAAAATGGAAAAGGATGTCTCATAAATCATATCACAGTAAAATTCAAAGAGATTAATGATAACAAATTGAGAAAGAAATTCATAATTCAACCATTCCACCAAATCTCCATGTGTGTGTTTGAAAACCATTCCATGTTATTCTTTCCACTTTATATCCAATAAATATAGGTTATTTTAACATTTTTCAGCGTAAATGATTTTGTCCACCGAACCTACCCTGCACTCTTTACAATCATATTTCAAGACCCACTCACTTAAGTATTCCCAGAAGTTAAACCATAAGCTCCCGGACTAGATATCCCCATATGTTTCACATTATATCACTCCCCTCATTTATTATTTTTGTTTTTTTAGAAATTTCATTTGGAACAAATCTCACACTCCTCTCAACCCTTGTTTGATCTTCTCAAGACACTAATTATAATATTTATAACAAGATAAAAGGTTTAGGAGGAGTTGTTTTTGACCTTCCCAAGACACAACCCTTTTTATTTTTATTTTTTAAGGGCATACAATAGTCGGATATCAGGTACACAATCATAGGTCAATCTGGTATAATAATGAAATAGATTGGATAAGGAACGAATGTATGGAAATATCCTTTTAAGCTGAAAAATATTAACCTAACATATATTTACCTTCTATTAAGTAATAAATATTCACACTTTATGGTTTGGTGCAAAAATGTGTGGAGATATTTGTGACACGGTTTTCCAAAAAACTACTCACACAATGGGAATCAATCATCTCAAAGGTTTCACAGAGATACAACCATTTATATCATTGATAGAAAACCAATTCACTAAAAATAACTCCCAAATGTTAAATTCATACAAACATTCATTCCATAATAGAGTCAGGTTTTCATCAAATGTTAAATCAACATGGAATCAAAAATTTCAACATGAATTTTCAGTATGTTCCATGATTTGGTGACCATAAGGGGGGAAGTAAAAATACCATAAAGAAATTGAAAAAGAGAAGAAATAAAAAAAGATGATGAAAATACTAATGAACTCAACAAGATGGGGAAAAGTGAAAATACCATAAAGAAGGTGAAGAAGAGAAGAAAGAAAGAAAAAATGATGAAAATTCCTAACTAACCCAGGAATGTACCCATCCCCCCACACCTAGATTGTGAAGTGTCTTCACTGTAATAAAATATAATTTGGGAGAGAAGGATAAAACCTGGTGGGTGTTATTGGTATGTTGCTTCTTGAACATGGAGTTCCTCCATTGAGAACTCTGGAAGTGCTTCGTGGAATTGCTTTAGCCACTTCCCACTAACAGTGAAGGTTTGCTTAGTTTCCTAATTTTGAACCTGAAAAACACTAAATGGAGATACATTAGTAACAGTGTATGGTCCAAACCAACGGGAATGAATCTTACCTGGATTCAACTTCAGCCTTGCATTGTATAGGAGGACCTTCTGCCCAATTTGGAATTGATGATGAAGTATGAGATGGTCATGGGCGGCCTTGGTTCGCTCCTTATCAATCCTAGAGTTCTCATATGCATATCTTCTTAGTTCCTTTATCTCTCGAATCTGCAACTTCCTTTAAGCACCTACACCAGAAAGATTAGAATTTCATTGTTCGATGTCCTAGTACGCTCATTGCTCAATCTCAATAAGGATGTGAAAAATCTTTCCAAATATTGTCTGATATGGTGACATTCCAATCGGGGTTTTGAAAGCAATATGGTAATCCCATAATGAATCATTGAGTCTAAGACTCCAATCTTTTCTATTGGGTTGAAACGTTTTCTCAAGAATCTATTTTACTTCTCTATTTGACACCTCATCTTGACCATTGGTCTGTGGGTGATAAGAAGTAGACACTCTATGCTCGAACCCATACTAACGCAAAAGATATTGCATTGTTCAGTTGCAGAAATGAGAACCCTGATCACAGATGATGAACCTAGGTAAGCCAGAACTACAGAAAATTTGGGTTCTCAAAAACTCCACAACTACCTTAGAATCATCAGTACTTGTAGATCGTGCTTCTACCAATTTTGAAACATAATCCACTACCAATAGAATTTACAGGTTACCAAATGAATTGGGGAATGCTCTCATAAATTCAATTCTCCAAACATCAAAAATGTCATGGAAGATCAAGGGTTTTTTTGGAATCTCATTTCTTTTAGATACATTCCCCATTATTTTACAGCAAGGACAAGATTTACAGAAGTCATAGGCTTCCCAAAACAATGTGGTCCAAAAGAGACCAGAATTAAGGACCTTGAGAGCAGTCCGTTGGGGACCAAAGTGGCCCCCACAAGAAAGAGTGTGGAAGAACCTAAGGACGGACTGAAACTCGCTATTGGGAACATAATGCCTCAATACTTGATCACTATAGGTGTTCCAAAGGTAGGGGTCATCCCAAATGTACTAACAGGACTCATGTTTTAGACGGTCAGCCTGGTTTTTGTTAAAATTAGTAGGAATGCAAGATGCTACCAAATAATTCACAATTTTAGCATGCCAAGGAATAGCATCTTGCACTCAGTACAGTTTCTCATCAAAAAACATATCATTTATAGGAAATAAAGGGGTGATTAAATGTCTGAGGATGGGTGGATCCTACTAATATGGTCAGCCACCACATTCTCTGCTTCTTTTTATCTCTAATTTTTAAATTGAATTCCTGAAGGAGGAGCATCCGGTGAATGAGACATGGTTTGGCTTTCGGTTTCTTATGGAGATACCGTAGGGCTACATGGTTTGAGAACACAATGAATTTGGACCCCAAAAGGTATGACCTGAATTTTTCCAAGGCAAAAACAATGGAAAGGAATTATTTTTTAGTTGTGTTGTAGTTTTCTTGGCCAGGGTCCAAAGTATGTGAGTCATAAGCAATGGCATGTGGAGATCAATCAACCCTTGTGATAATACTACCCCAACTACATAGTTAGAGGTGTCAAACATGAGCTCAAATGGTAAATCCCATCAAGGTGGTTGGATAACCAAGGGTGACTTGAGACTCCATTTTAACTTATTAAAATCTTCCTCACATTCTTTATCAAAAAAATATTTTTCTTTTTGGAGTAATCAGGAGAGGGGGATTGAAATTTTACTAAATTCACGAATGAAACGATGGTAAAATCCAGCATGACCTAGGAAATACCACACATCCCATACATTTTTTGGGAATGGTAGGGAAGAAATGGAATCCAATTTTTATTTATCTACATCAATACCATACCCAAAAATGACATGTCCCAAAACTATACCTTGTCTCACCATGAAATGGCATTTCTCATAATTTAATATGATATTATTTTTAATACAGTGACGTAGGAATGATTCAAGACTACTCAAACATTTATCAAAAGAGGATCCAAAAACAATAAAATAATCCATGAATACTTCCATGAAATTCTCCAAGTAATCTGAAAAAATACTATCCATGCATCGTTGGAAAGTACCCAGAGCATTACACAGACCAAATGGCATCCTTCTATATGAAAATTTGCCAAAGGGGCAAGTGAAGGTCATCTTTTCTTGGTCCTCGGGGTCAATATGGATCTGAAAGTATCCAGAATACCCATCAAGGAAATAGTAGTGGGACTTACCCGCTAGCCTCTCTAGAATATGTTCAATGAATGGAAAAGGGAAATGATCTTTCCTAGTATGTTGGTTTAGTCGGCAATATTCTATACAGACACTCCAACTATTATGCACATGAGTTAGAACCGATTCATTATTTTCATTTTTGATTACTATAAGGCCAGTTTTTTTAGGAACTACTTAAACAGGACTGACTCATTGGCTGTCAGATATGGGGTAAATTATTCCAATATCTAATAAATTTATTGCCTCCTTTTTAACAACTTCTAAGAGGTTTGGGTTCAGTCGATGTTGTGCCTTCCTCACTGGTTTATCCTTATAATTTAACAATATATGATGTGTACAGATTGATGGGCTAATACTAGGAATGTCAGCAAGTGTCCATCCCAAAGCTTGTTTATACTCCCTAAAAAGTTCAAGTAGTCACAATTTATGCTTATAAGGGAGTGAAGTAGCAATGATGATGGGTATCTTTTTTCCATTCTCAAGATATGAATATTTTTATTTTTGAGGTCATTGCTTTAGTTCCAATTCAGGTGTATTTTTTATTGATGGAAGTGTGTGTGAAAGTGAGAGGTCGCTGATCTCATCTATCTTCTCAATAGTATTATCCTCAATAGAGGAATGAGATTTTACAAGCTTAGTAGTATCATCGATGGTCATTGGATCCTCAGTGTTCAATAAATTATCAATTAATAAACATGGATGACACTTTTCTAGACCACTACAAAAATCAATGTATGATTTGTTACCAATAATTTCAATTAAGGATGAAAAATCAGAAAGGGGATTGGGGTAATAAAAAGAAGTGTTTTCAGGGGAAGGGAGTACATCAAATGAATTTACTGAGAGAGAGGAATATTCTTCTGAGGGGTGCTTCATGGCATCAAGGATGTTGAAATGGACTATGTCACCACCAAATTCTATAGATAATGTACCATTATGGACATTAATTTTGGTTTTTGTAGTTTTCAAGAATGGTCTCCCCAATATAATTGGGGTATGTCCATTGATCATATCATCTTCCATTTTTAGCAGATAAAACTCAGCAGGAAAAATTAAAATTTTCACCCTCACGAGAACATCCTCTAACACACCATAAGGGTGTGTTGTACTCTGATTTTCTAGATAAACAACTATCCAAGTTGTATTCAATTATCCAACCTGTAATGAAGAGTAAATGGAGTGAGGCATCACATTTATGGAATCACCTAAATCAAGCATATAATTGGAAAATGAATACTCCCCTATGGTTCATGGAATCAAGAAGGTTCCAGGATCATTTCATTTGGTAGGTAGTGATGGTTCAATCAATGTTGAGAAATTATTCCCCAAGCTTACCTTCTCATCACCACAAAGTCTCCTTCGATGTGTACACATATACTTTAAAATCTTTTCATATCTTGGAATTTTCTTCATGACATCAATCAAAGGAATGTTAACCTACACTTTTTTGAAAGTTTCCAATATTGTTTATCAATTTCAGTTTCCTTTTTTCTTGGTTGGGTGTCCCTTTGTGTAAATGGAAGACGAATGGTTGGGATAGGAGACTCATAGACATACACACTCTTCTTTTTGGAAGGGATTCTCTTAGGATAATAATTTTCTTCTCTTGGACCATTTTAAGCAGTTGGTATGGTGTTTTCCCCAGGAGTGGATGAATCTAATGGAGGTTGAATTTGGTTTTTAAGTTTTTTCCCACTCCTAAGGGTGATGGCACTAACATTTCCCTTATCCCTATGGTTAACTACTGATTGAGAGGGTAGTTTACCCAGCCCATGACTTTGAATTTCCCCCACTGAGTTAGCTAGTTTTCCTAATTGGGTTTTTAGGCCTTGTATGGAATCTTGAGTGGTTTTTTGGAATTGAAGATTGTTGGCAACCATTTGTTTCATCATATCTTTGAGGATATTCTTGGGTTTGGGAGGGACAGTTGGAAATTCCTTTGGGGTGGTTGAGTATTTCTGGGTGGTGTTGGTAGATGACTATTCTGCCCTTGTTGGTTCCAAGGTTGATGAGGCTGGTTTGAATACCCCCTTTCCTATAATCTTAGTTTTCTTTCCACCCATATTTGGATGAATAGTATGGTTCTTACCTAAAGGGTTGGTTATAGGGATGTCTTGGGAATATTTCCTCACAACTCTCAGAAGTTTCTCTCAATTGGGGGAATTGGTCAGAATAATGGGTGTCATAAGGGTAGATTCCACAATGGATTGGAGGAGGAGATTGAGATTTACCTTGGGAGAGAGCAAGTTGTTGTAAACTGGTACTTACCTCTACAAACTTTGTGTCTACCTTCTTCTCAAATTCAGTACTTTGCACCTCATGGACACCTCGAATGGGTACACTGGACCTTGTACTGAATTGTTGAGTGTTTTGTGTCATGTTCTCAATCAAGGTTCTTACAGTGATTGGGGTTTTATCTACTAGTGCACCACCTACAGAAGAATCAATCATGTTATGATCAATTGGAATTAAACCTTCATAAAAATACTATATTAAAATTTGATCACTTATTTGGTGGTGTGGGAAACTTGAACATAATCTTTTAAATCTTTCCCAATATTCATGAACTGTTTCCCCTTGAGATTGTCTTATATCACATATTTCTTTCCTTATTGTTGTAGTTCGAGAGGTGGAGAAATATTTTTCAATAAAAAGGCGTTTCATGTCTGTCCAGTCTCTAATTGGTGAATTAACATAACAAATCCAATCTTTTGTGGTGTATTCTAATGAAAATGGAAATTCCCTAAGCTTTACTTGTTCTTAATCAACATTTGTATGTTTTAATGTTGAAAAAACAGTGTGAAATTATTTTAAATTCTTATTTTGATATTCTCTAGTAAGTCCATGGAATCTTGGTAATAGATGAATTAAACCAGATTATAGTTCAAAATTGGGTGCCTTGCCTTGTAATTGAATGTATGTGTGATGGATATCGACATCAGGTGAGGTTGGTTCTTTTAGTGTTCTATTTTTTTCAGCCATTTTATACAAGTTTATTTCAGTTTTTATGTTAGTTCCAGAAGAATAAGATGAAAGGTGAAGAAGAGTTTCAATGTGTGGTGTGTCCTCCTTCGAAGTGTTGTCTTGTGTGTCTCAGTGTCGTTGATGTAGGGTCCTCTCCGGTTCAGGTTTGAAATGTGCTAAATCTACCAGAGTAGAATGCATCATGAACTAAACCTACACAAAAAATAGATCATAACAAAAAAATAATTTAAAAGGTATAAGATAAAACAAATAAATATTCACAAAAAATTAAAAAAAACCTTATCAAAAACAAGCACTAAAAACCAAAGTGATCCCCGTAAATGGTGCCAAACTTTGACCGCGTTGTCGTAACACATCAAATTGATTATTATTTTAAGTTTGATTTATAGTATATTTAATACCCAAGTTCATCTCTCAAGGATCATTGGTGGGTTTAGAGTGTGTATTTCTAATAATAAGTACTAAAATAGGGGGTGGTTTTGAAAAATAGTTTTAGGATGAAATGACTTAATTGAAAGCTTAAAAGTTTAGAAACCAAATAGATTTTGAAAAATATGAGATAAAAGGGTTCATTTTGATTTCACTACACACATTTCAAGTTCATTTTTCATAGATATTCATTTAGGTTTGGAGTAATTATTTGGTTGAAATTAATTGTAATCCTGGTTAATTTCTAAGCTTTTATTTCAATGTTTAAAGAACCAAACCTTGACGTAACTATCATATTGTCAAGTTCCAACACTTATGCATGGAATAAGAGATTCCAAAGAAGATTTAAATCTCAAAAAGGTGGGTATGAAAAGGATTATTGTGTTGTCCAATCATAACAACACAAGTCATGCACTCAAAACCTCACACCGGTCAGTTAGAAGTTAAGAGCATAACATTTACATGTATCAAAAAAAGAATTAAAATATGAAATAATGTAAGGTATATGGAATGAAATGTTTAAACACCCAAATTAATCCAAAATAGAAGCTAATATATTCATCATAAATCCCTCGACATGTGTGTAGATCCCTCACAATGAACGCCCACTGTTTAGCTTGACATCGGGAGGAGGAGGAAGCTTAGGTGGAACTCCTTCTTCATGTTTGATCACCCTATGAGGATAGGGACCTATATAACTTATAGTATAAGGAGGATACTCCTATAGGACTCCAAATTGGTAGATATTGTCCTTCTAGTCGAACTTAAAAATGAGGTTCCCATTGTGCCTTTTTATAGCCAAAATGGGACATGGTTTTGAGCACCCTGTTTTTGAGATACCATTTGTGTCACGGTTTTGGAATAGTAAAAATCCATATCATGAATTTTACAAAAGAGAATAGTTGTTGGACGGCCTATTTAATGTATCCATTTCAAATTTAGTGTCCATTAGACATCTGGATTGGGAGATATAGTCAAAATAATGAACTAAACTTTTAATTTCGTGTAGATTCTGTCTCTTGGGTAGAATGGTTCGGATGGGCCACAAGATGGTCGACTTGGGATCTGGTTCCCTGATAAGAGTTGTATACCATGATGTTTTGGAGAGTACCACAAAGTTTCATCCCATTTAGATGCACTGAATACTTGTAATGATCAAAATAGTGTACATATGTCCATGGGATGTCATGCAGTTTGGCCCATTTTTCTTCTAGATCATCTCTGGGGCCTCCAAATCACATCCTCCTACAAAGTAAACACCAAAACAAGTAAAAATACCCTATTAAATAGTGATAACCATTAATTCATTGAATCAAACATGAAGTTAAATTTATTATTATATTTTTAATATTCATTACAAAACCAGTTTAAAAAAGATGTGTAATGGTGAAGTTAAATAGTGAATTGCTATGCGATCAGGCATCTAACATCCTTTCTACCCTCTTAGATTGTGTCTGAGAAACATGGTTTCATTAAGGGGAGGTCTATTCATGGAGCTAATAGTCTGGCTCAAGAAATAGTGAGGTATATCAACCTAAAAAAGGTGGGGTCCAATGTTGTTGTTAAGCTAGACATGGACAAGGCCTATGATAGGCTCGAATGGAATTTCATCTTGAGGGTTCTATCTAGAATGGGTCTCTATACTTGGTGTTGGAATTTTTTGTTCAGGTGTTTCAATTCCTCTTATCTAGCCTTTCAATTTATGGGGAGACCCTGTAGCTTCTCCAAGCCAGTGTGTGGTCTTCATCAAGGTGATCTGATTTCCCCTAACTTATTTATTCTCATGAAAAATTCCCTTAGTAGGTATATCTTCAAAATCCTCGTAGATGGTTTTATCCTCCCATTCAAGTTCCGAAAACATTTTTGTGGGGTCTCTCACCTCATGTATATTGATGATACCATAATTTTCCTGAATAGTAGTAGAAAATCCATTTTTGGACTATGAAATCTCCTGAAAGAATACTATAAGTGGAGTAGTTAAGTAGTCAACCAGGAAAAGAGTAGTCTTTTCATCTCTTCCTGGTTCCCAGAGAGAAGATCTAGAAAAATAGAAAGAATGCTAGTATTTTATAGGTGGAACTTCCTGATGGTCTATCTTGGGGCTCCAGTATCTACAAGAAGAGTTTTAATCCACCACTTTAACCAGGTGGTTGACAAGATCATGAGTTTCATTAATAACTAGAAAAACCGGTTTTTATCTTTTGGTGGTCATATTACTCTAGTTAATATAATTCTAACCTCTATTCTAATGCATGTCCTCTCTGCAATCAAGGTCCTGAAGAACATCATCACAAGTATTGAAAACACCCTGGCCGCCTTCATTTGGGACTCCCACTTAGAAGGTAAGAGCATCCAGTGAGGGAGGTATTAACGTCAGGAGCGTTTCTAGAGAGATCCTCGGGCTACATACTAAACTAGCATGGGATTTGATATAGGGTCGTACATTATGGGGAAAACTGATGAACTAAAAATATGGAACTAATTTGAATACTATGAACAACACCCCCTCTCCATTAAGGACTGTTGTGAAACCTCACATTCAGCACCTACATCATCTTTCTCGCTGGATTGTGGGTAGGGTAGATCTTAATTTCTAAAATATCATTACACCCATTTAAATAAAATACAAAGTTAAGTTGGAGATTATTGAAATCCATGTTTTATTCCTATTTATATTTTTAACATGATTTCTAAGTTGAGTAATTTATATCTAATTTTAGATTCTTGAAACTGATTTTGATTGACTTATTACTAGATACTATACCCTGGGTTATTTCCAATTATTTTTATATACTCCCATTCCTAAGAGGATTGTATACTTACACTATCATGTTCTTTTTTAGCATATTTCTTGAGAGATACTTGGGAAATATAAACCTATCAGAACTTTCATTGAGATCTTATTGATGTTATGATTGAACAAATACACTTTTAAAATGATTGAGGAAATTTTTGTTGATCCCTTTTACTAAGACCCACTTGTGCATATTTCCTTATTTTTCTCATAGTACCCATGAATGGCCTTATTATAATGGATTTATTTCAATCCTATTATCCCTTTCAACCCTGTAATTAGTTCGATGCATGATTATCCTTTGAAAAAGTTTAGGGATATTTTCACTATTTATGAACATGGGATATTAATACTGAGGAGACATATGATGGAACTTTCACCAAATTGATATGATGTGGTTCTTTATTACTTTTGGCATTTTCCAAACCTATATTATTCCTTTGAAAAAAAATAAAATAAAATAAAAAGATATTGGACTATGTATTAGGAAGGTCAAAAATCACCATTACCAGGCTGATGAATCCTATGATGGATCATATGTGGTTAGGTGATGGATATGAGACCTGGAATAGACATGATTTTTGAAAAATAAATAAAAACAAAAATAAAGAAGCATGGTACATTCTTGATACTGACTTGACACATTCTTGGACCCACTGAGTTGTTTCGAGCATAGACACATTTTTTTCCAGGACGAGTTACTTCGTTTCAATATTCATGATTATCATGAATTTTACTTTAGAGCTTACCCCCCCCCCCTCTTTGAGATTTATTTTTATCACTTTTCTACTTTACCTCAAACTCTAAGACATTAGAACCTTATTGTTGAAGCCCTCATGATTAATTTTGTATTTTTCTTTATGAAGTGGAGATGTTAAAACCAATACAATCCTATGGTTAGGAACATGCATTCAGGGTATGATAATAACTATTGTTACATTTTCCCTTAAGTGGTGAGAGAAATTTTATTATGAGGTAAATTGAAAAATGGGTATATTTCTAAGGAATAATTATGAAATTGAAATTAAAAGATTAAAGAATCTGAATAAAAGAACTTGATTGTGAGGCATGATTGATTTTCTTTATAATATTTATTTTGGAGGAATTTATTTTTCTACTTGCACTTAGTTTTATTTTCCTAGTTGTGATGCATATTCCTTGTTTAAGAAAAATTTAATTTGAAATCCCTATTGAGATACTTTTTGGTTGAGGAAAAGTAATTATTCAAGTGTGCATGGATTTGATAATCCAAATTTATATACACATTTCGGATACATTTATTTAAGGTTTAATCATGTTTTAATTTATAATACACTCATTATTTTGTTTTAAAAGGAATCAATAATTTTGGACTCAAAGTATGAAATGATAAAATATGGAAAAAACAGGTTTTACACATTGTAAAAGGGGTTCAAGATGTGTATTTCTCATTCACAGCATCATTGCGGACCAAAGGCTAGCCCTTGAAAAACTACATGATGTGAAGTGTTTAAATTATGTATAAATATATTACACATCGTGAGATTTTCAAAGTCCAATTCCTTATGAAATTACACAACGTTCAGAAAGTACAGGATGTGAATCCCGTACATGACATGTAGAATTTACACAATGTGAAAAAAGTCTGAGATCTCATCCAATAAAAGATACAACCTTAGGATTCCATAGGATTCAAGATTATTGGAGGAGATTGTGGATCTAAAGTATACAAAGTGTAAAGATTTCACATTATGTAAGTGTTGACATAGAATCCACTTAAAGAAAATACATGACATGAATGCTTTACATGTCATGTAACTTTTATGACTATAAATATTTTAGTGATTCCCTCTGTGGATAGAGATTTAGGAGAAGCCATTATTCTCTCATTTCCTCCTATTTTTCTTCTCATTTTTCCTTCCAAACTCAGTTTTAATTCAATCCTTTACTCATTCTATCAAACCCTTTTGCATTGTTTTCCATTATACATCTATTATTCGATTGTTTCATTTTCACCTTCTATTTCGGTGCTTGTTTTGATACCAATCATTATCCAACTTTAATGTTTGAATTGTTTCATTATTTTTTATTCATTCATATTAGGATTTTGATTTATTTTTACTTGTTTGAATTATTGATTTCTTATTTCTAAATTATTGTATAATTATACTGAGTATGTTTATTATTCCTTTTCTTTTGATCAACACCATCATGTGCAGCTAATCCTCTTAGGGTTAGGGGTCAAGAGTAAGGGTGTTTCTGAGCCTAATGAATCTACAAATTGGGCCTTTGTGACCTTATGTCTAGTAATTAGGTTAAAAACAACTGTTTATCACATTCTCTTGTATAAACCTGGCCATGGGAGGTGCAATTGAATGAACCTAACCTAATTGGAGTTAAACAGGATATGACTATTATCCTGTGGCACTTTTGCCATAGAATCCGAGCATAAAAATATATGTTGTTAGATATACCTAAACCAAGGGATAGTTTTATCATAGGTAGATCCAATTGGTTTGACCATAACCAATTGGTGACCCTTTCACTACTCCACAATCTAATTCATAGGTTTATCCCAAGCAATATTTAGGATTATCTTTTGCCTAAATCCCTAAAATTAACCCTAATCCCTTATTTGTTATCTTATCTAAATCCAAACTACAAAGTTCTACTGAAACCAAATCTACAAAGTGAACATGAGGAATTCTTCTATAGGGTTTGAATTGCTAGGTTTCTTGTCTGTCAGTTCTCCCTGTGGGTTTGACTCCACACTACTGCTTTACTACACTTTAGTAGTAAGCGTAGTTTGTGAACAATAAATTTATAATCTAATCATGTAAATAGGATTTAATAACATCATGTGAGAACATCAATAATTATTTATTTCATGAATACTGATAAATATGAAAATGATTTATTCTATCATTACTCAGGTCATTAAACAACTAATCGTATGAAATCCTCTCTAATCTCTCTTCATTTTCATAGCATGTTTATCACCCTCATTGAAGACGCTAGAATATCTTAAAGTATACGAGATTCCTCTGATTGAGATCAGGATCATGCGACTAGTGTCCCCCCTTGGATGTTGGAGATCTTTGTGAGCTGCTTTAGTGATCTTCCTCAAGCATTCTCCCCACATCAAGAAGGAATAAATACACTCCAAACAAGATTTGTATATTCTCTATTTTTTGTTTATTTTTATTTATGATGCATGTTTATTTTATTTGAGGAAGTTCCTACATGTTTGGGTATGATTCCACTTCTAAAGGATCATGAAATGATCCTCAAAAACCTAACAGTGGTATCAAAAGAGAGGCTAAAGGGTTAGCAGAATCTTGGGAATTCTCACACATGATTGGTGATGAAGTGAAACTCTTCATCAGGGGGATCCATTACTAATGTAAATATTTACATATCCTAATTTTTTGGGTAATAGGGTACTCTGATAGGTTCATATAGATATCACATTGGATTTGTCTATATAAGAGAATATGATTCCCACCTAACAGTGGCAGCAAAGTGAGCTTCCTCATTGAATCAACATGCATTTATCTCTATTTATAAAAACATGATATATGTTACATTACTGGTTCAATTTTGGTCGATATTCGGTTATATGATGAAAATATGAAATAAATGAATTAATTCATCAAAATGGTCAATTTAATCTGTTAACTTGATCAAAATAAATAAAATCTTCAAGTTTTGATCATGTTTAAATCACTGATTTGTGAAACTAAAAACCGGTTTACATAAATAACTACCCATGCATGAGATCTTTGCATAAAGGTAATCACATATTTTCTCTTTCATGGGTGATTAATATAAATTTAAAATCCATTTACACTTAAACAGAGTGTTTACGTAAGGGAAATAGTAGATTTCCCTCACACGAAATAGGGATTCTGCATAAGGGTACATGAAAATTTTCAAAAAAATTATGTTTTGTAAATTTTGATTATGATTTATAAAATTTTTATAATTCATAGAAAATGTTATTTTAGGAATATTTTAATTTATAAAATTTTTATAAATTATTTAATTAAAAAATGATAATTAATTAATTAAATTTTTATAAACCATTCATAAAAAAAATATTCCAAATATTAAATGTTAATATTTAAAATACCTTTCGCCAAATTATTTGGTATACCTTGTGATCTAGAAATAAAATGTTTATTTCAAAGTAATAAGGGTTAATTTATAAAGGGTTATAAATTATCTAATAAGGCCTAAATATAAATAATTTTATATTCAAAATTGTGAATTGTGAATTGTTCATAAATAATTAATTTGAAGTTATTCAAATTAAAAGGGGTATTATTTTGATTAATTATCAAAAATGTTTTGGTAACTAAATAATTCAATTAAGAATTGGATTAGATTATTTATAATTTTTTTATAAAATAGTGTTTTATAAATTAATTAACTATAAAATGTTTATAGATGAATTAAATGTTTTTGAAACATTTAATACAAATATTTATTTAATATTAAAAATTGATATTAAGAATATCCTTTTCACATTAATATGATTTATAAATGTTATAAATCATAATAAATGGTATTAAAACCTTTTTAACTAAAATTATATTGCCCATTTATAATTTTTAAATAAAGTTTTTATTTAAATATTATAAAAATCATTTATAAAAGAGTTTATAGAACACATAAATAAAGTCAAAATATAAAAGGTGTTTATATTTATAATTATGAATTATTCATAATTAATTAATTTAAAATTTTTCAAATTAAAATGGAACCTTATTTAAATATATTAATTAAATATATTATTTAAACTACATCAAAATTTGTTGATTGTTGATTTGACCAAAGGTGTAAATAATAAATCAAATGTCATATAATAAATAATTTGAAATATCTAATATTGGATTGAGTATAAAAGAGTTTATATTAAAAATTATATAATGCCCATGATGTTAGCTGATTTATAGAAGGGTTTTTTCATGACTCCCTCTCCATTAGTACCCCTCCTAGGTCAGTAATGAAGAGTAAGAGTGACCCCCAAATCCCACCTCTAATAGTCCCTAGGTTGGTGAATAGCATCGAGAGTATAAACACAATGTGAGGCATTACCCTCGTAATATAATTCAAGGGAAAGAGATAAGAGGAAAAACACTAATCAACATGGTATCATATAAATAAACAATGCATTCCATGCCATACAAAATAAAACTTCAAAAGAAAATCCAAAACAAAACCTAAGATTCATCTCTAATAATAAATCTTTAATCCAAACTAGTACAATCCATCTCAGTAACCAATACCCTCCTAAACACCAGAAAAAAATTATATTTACATATGGTTAGCATAACATGTATACTCAGTAGGATCATCCTCAGGACATCTTGTGTAAATGTGAGAAAAGAATATTAATGCTCTAGTGAGTAAGTAAAAGAACCATCATGCACCCATTAAGTCAAATACCCATTCCTAGCCTCACCAAGGATCACTCACAAAGTATCACACCCAATTATAATAAGATAATATCATAATAATATAATCATAGGTTCTATGAAACCACTTCCCCACTGGTTTTTTGCTCTCACACCCCAATGTCAAGACATCTTATGCTCTCATCCCTTCCTGACTGATGTGGGTTGGGTCATAACCCTACCAACACCAATTCTTGCAAAGTCCAACATCTCATGTTAGCATCAAGGAAAAATACATACCACATCACATCCACTTCCATCACCTCATAACTAAAGAAGTATGGTATCATGAACATTAAGGACATCAACCCTATCCCCCCTCCTACCATGCATAGACCCCACTATATAACCATCATTCCATTATCACCACATCATCGAGTACACCACATGAAACTCCCACAACTTTCATGGTCGTACCAACCTGATACTATCACAACCAGTCTACTGCTAAAGGGAGAGTAAGGAATAAGGGGTAGTCAGCCATCAGTACTCACCAACTTGGATATTGTGGAAAACACATGAAACTAAAACATTTGGTGTCTATAAAATACTCGACTCAGGTGGGGGTTCAAAACCCACTGGGCGCAGGTACTATAGCAGACTGTAGCGTACTGTAGAAGTGGTGGAACTGTAGCAGCGGTAGGCACTGTAGTGGCAGTAGGGTACTGTAGCAGCGGTAGAGCACTATAGAAGTGGCGGGTACTGTGCAGTACTGTAGCAGCGCAGGTACTGTAGCAGTACTATTCACAGAATGGGCTTTGGGCCAAAAAAATGGGTCTACGGGCCATGTAATGGGATAAATGCCCACTGGGCTTTCGGGCTATATAATGGGTCTCCCTTTACCCAGTTAAAGAGGTCTTTTCTTTGCTTTAATAATAAATGAGGCTTCGGCCCCAACCTTTTAAAAAAAATACCCAAACACGCACACATATATACACATACTCTCACACAAGCCTAACCTAAAGGTTTCACATAAATAATTCATCATCTCTATCTACCATCAAAACCATATTAATGTTACCACATGATACCACCATCCACTGCCACTACTAAATGCAACTCATAAACAAAATTACGACACACATTCCACATTTCACTTTTCTACATTCACTAATTCCACCATTTAATGGATTATCACATTACCGACCAATACTTGTTAATTAATCCCTTTTAATACCATATATAATGAAAAACCACTCTAACCATACCCCACATGTGATTTCATTAAGATAAAACTTTTTCATTAATAATTAGAACATGAATTTAATCACTGGACATTAATCTCCATCCCAAATTATTCAATTTTAACTCATATCACCTTACCATATTTTAATTAACAACCAAATGTTTATTTATTATAGTCTCAATCCACACTATATGGCATATATAAAACCTTCACATCAATTATCAAAACCATAACCAAAAACAGTAAGAAACAAACATATATTTAGGCATCTATATTACATGGGATAATGCCAACATCATGCAATTATTGATTATTCAAACAACTCATTTAATTATTAAATTTAATTATTAGTTAATTATGTGAAGTGATTTCAGCATTAAAACACAAAAATATTTCATGAAAATAGTTCACAATACTTAAACATGAAAAAAAATCAACCATTCAATGGAAATAAGTTCACAACCATAAAGAAGGGCTCATCTTAATGACCAAACATGCAGCGGTTCTCTTCAAATTAAGAAGTTGTATCTATTTTAAAAATATCAAGTTTCATGCGTCACTTTATCTCCACAAATTTTCTCTCTTTTACTGTTATATTCCTATTTTGTTATCCATAATAATTTATTTCATATAAAAGCACAATCAAGAACACATAAAATAATATAAAAATGTGTAGGAAAAATATATGTGCAACACATCCCCTCTTTTCTTCCATTATTAAAATTTATTTAACTATTTTTAAGTTAATTCATTCTAATTACCTAGTATAAAAAATATCATGGTAAAACCATGATTTACACAATAAAGAGATGATCTTGAATCCCCTATCTATGCAAGGAGCTTCAAAATTCTTTGTAGAAAAAAAACTAAGTGAGGGAAGGAATAATCATCTAGGACTATGAGGAAGGGCATGAACTAATCTGAGAAGGCTATTAGATATTTAATAGAGATTTTTTGATCATCCAAACTCAAAGGTAATATCAAGAAGACTCAAAAAAAGGGAGTCATAGATTTAATTTAGACATTTCATAACATGTTTATAATGATGTTTTTCCACTCATGAGGAAATCTACCTACACACAACATGATACTTGACCTTATGAGAGATGAGCCTACCTTAACATGACATTTATAAATTTCTATCTACCCTCAAATGAGTATCTACATCACCAACATGAAAATTGAACAAAACCCACCTAACCTTTACACAGGACTCAAAGAACACCTCATACTGCCACCGTAGCATCCACCATGATGTAGGGAGGAATCACTCACTATTTGACCCAACACACCAAAGACCATAGCATAGATGCACCCCACTCACCATTTCAAACTCCATTATGTGATTGGTATCACCACACCCTTGCACACCAACATGACCAATTCCTTGGGAATTTCCCCTTTCCCATTTTAAATAAGTTGGTTACTCAGGAAAAAATCCTTATAAAATGGAATCCCTAACCATTTATCTACCTATGGAACACCTTAAACCACACAAAAAACTAAAAAATGCTCACCCCTTTCAAAAGACCTATCCAAATGATATGGTACCATGCTCACAGATCCAAGGAACTTAAAACATCCAAAACCACACAAACATAAGGTGGTTCTTAAGATGGCCAAACTCTTCTCTAGACTCTAGAGAAATTATAAATTTTTATAAATAAAAGGAAAAAAGCTAAAAGGGTCTAGAATATTAAACTAGATACCCCTTAAACTATCATCATCCTTGAGAATAAAAATAAATCCAAAAAAGGAAAGAGGAGGTAAGGTTCAAACAACCACTCCATGTAACACTTCCCTGAGATATAGTTATAAATTGAACATGATCACCACCCAATAAGGTCAAGGTGTTGATAATATGTGAAATTAACATTCACCCAAATCTCCATAGAATTGATGTGTAGCCTATCATGGAGATTCTATAAAATGAATTTTTGAACCTAAGTAAATGCAGTAAAGTGGAACTCGAGTTGTCTCCAGAGAAGACGGTTCTACAAATGTTTTTTTATCTTGTTTAATGGGTTAAAATTATAGAAATAGTGGATGAAATTGATTGTTTTTAATATTATTTTTAAGAATAGTGGTATATACTTGTACCATTCCTTCATTATCCTATTGAACCATTATTCAAATTGTTTCATGCTCATCCTCTAATCAAATGATACCTCACTGATTACTCTTATTTAGTTAATTGATAGGTAAATACAATGATAATTGTATCTTATATCCTTACCTATACTAGTAATAAGATATATATTATCACACTCAAATTACCCCACTACTTGATATCACATGCAGTGACTTAAATTTGAGTGGCTTTTGTGTGCAATCCTAAGAATTTTTTGTGCATGTGTATGTTTTTCTTTTTTTGATTACTTTTCCATTGTATTTTGATGATATATCAATCAATAGTGTTCAGTTTTATGTGATTATTATCACTTTAAATATATAATATATTTATCTAAAATTCATTAGTTTATTAGGAAGTCTGAAAATTATTTTCTAATACTCTAAAAATTCAAGGAAGTTGTTGTTATAGTTTTAGAAACTCTACAATGAACAATTTTGAAAGGTTAGTGTATTTAATTTACTGAAAGTTTTAAAGTTATCATATTTTCAAGAAAATTTATTTTATATAAATCCAATATTTTTATCTTGAATTAATTATTTTACATTGAAGTCTGAAAAGGTCGTTTGGATGTTCAATGAATTATCTAAATTTATGAAATGTTGTTTCATAGTTACACTTTTTCGAGAATGTTTTTTATTTTCTTTTTGATAATTTAAGGAGAAGTAGAAGTAATATTTATTCAATTATTAATTCATTTTAAATATAATAAGTTTTTCTAAAAATAAGTTTTCTTGGCTAAAGGTTGAATCTATTGTTAAGAGCCTTTAAAAATTCATTAAATTTTGTCAAAGTATGTTGTCCATTTTTTCTCAAAGTATGGTTCGGAAACCCTACTTTCACAATGTATGATTCAACAACCCTAATTTTGAAAAGTACAGATCAACTAATTTATGTTGATAAACCCTATATACCCTAAGTTTATTTGATGAATCCTATGTTACTTTGATGAACCCTACTTTACTTTGATGAATCCTATGTTACTTTGATGAACCCTACTTTCATGTACCCAACTTTCATGTACCCTGCTTTCGTGTAACCTACTTTATTATACCCTAATTTTGTGTACTCTACTTTCTTGTACCCTACTTTCATGTACCCTACATTCATGCAACCTATTTTTTTAACCCTACTTTAATTCACCTTACTTTCATGCACCCTACTTTCATGCACCCTACTTTTGTGGACCCTACTTTTATGGATACTACTTTTGTGTACCCTACTTTCCTATACCCTACTTTATTTTACCCTACTTTCATGTACCCTACTTTTGTGTACCTTAATTTCGTGCACCCTACTTTGTGTACCCTACTTTGTTTTTTTTCACTTTTTGCTTTTATATTAAACATTGATTTTATGAATATTTATTTGGATTATTTTTAGAGGTTTTTCTTGACGGATAAATTCACATTAAATATAAGAATTGTGATCGAAGAGTTTTTGATGATTTTGGTGAAATTTTTAAAGATAAAAATTAATAAATTATTTCAACATATTTTTTTGATATATTCAGAGGATACAAGATTATTTAAATTCAAATATTTGAATTTACTTTCAGATTGTGCTATTAATTTTTAGGAACTGTATTGACTAAGTTTAAATAGATTTAAATCAGAGTTTTAAAATCATTCAACACTATTATTTTTCTGGAGATATTATTGGAAGATTTATTCAAATTATTTTAAATTCTTTTTAAGTTTTATTCTACAGGAATAAAGAGGAAATAGTGATGCGATTTTTATGGAGATATTTATGAAATATCTTAACTCAATTTATTTTGAATATCCAAAGGAAGATAAGATGATTCAACTGATGAATTTTTATTCTATATATATATAGTAGAAATAATATACATGGGTTAACATATTCGATACTCTATTTTTCAAAGATAAAGTTTTGTGAACTTTGAACATGTTATGCATTTTCAATGTCCTGTGAGACTCTATTTCATCACCTAGATGTTCTCTCAAGTGACAAATTAATTCTACTTTGAATAAAATTTCCTTGAAGAGATGTGTTAATCCAAATCTCAAGAACCAGTACTAGTTCTTTCATTGTTTATCTTCTATTATCTGGTTTCTGAGTATGTAACACTATTTCTCATCTCTCACACGCACTCTATTTTTTCTATTTATACTTTTAAACACAAAATCAATATTTTTTATTCTTTTTTCTCAGGTTGTGACTCCTAGATTCTAAATTTAGGATCTAAGGTTTGTGAATCCCTATATCTAAAGTCAGGACTATTTGGTTTTTTACTCCCTCTGTCTAAATTTAGTTTATAAGGTTTGTGACTCCCCATACAAAAGTCAATGTTGTGGTTATCCCTCCACTAGAAAAGGATTATGTAATTGGGTTTTGATTCCCCCTAAAAATCATTTTTAGTGCACATGTATCTCTCATTGAGTATATAGTTATAAGAGTAGAGTAGGCCCACATTGAACTGAACTACTATAAAAAACATCCTTGTGTTATTTACTTTTTCTACTACCGTTTAACTATAATAATTAACATTGATAATTAATTAAATTAATCAATTTATTTGTTTAATTTGTTTAATATAGTATATTCACCCCCTCTATACCATCTATCATTACCCTCTTCAACCTAACAAGAATGGGAGTATAAAAAATTAAAAGTTAAATCTATAAGAAATATTTAACTGGTTAACCCATTAAAATCCATAGAGAAAGTAGCATAATAATTAACTATAATGATTGTAATTAATTAATAGGGTAATGGGGGTATTTTCCTTAGCACAACCACAAATTTCATAGTGTTCCATCATCAGGGTATTACCGAAATATTATAAGAAATTAAGAAAGAAGGATAGAAAATAAAGAAATAGAAGTAGTGGCTCAATAGCTTTATCTGGTGATTGTTGAAGAAATCCCCCCTATATTTAAAGAGATCCTCAATCCTATATTCCTACCATGTGATAAGATTAATCTATTTTAATGTTCTCTAATGAATTTAGATCTCCCAAAATAATCTTCAATTTATGTATCAGGACTAAATGAATTCTTCTCTAATATATTATTGACATGTACACAGCTCCAAAGTTCATGGTTTTAATCACTATAATGTTTTTTATTGACATATTTTCTTCCCATGATTTCAATCCAGTAATTCATTGAGAGAAATATGAATGTGATTTCTTTAATGCTTCATGATGTAGTGATAATCCATGCTCTATTTTGTGTGCTCCTAAAAGGAGATGCACGTGCTGGGTGCATGGGTTCAATGAATTGGAGAAGTAAGCATGGGATTTGACTAGGAAATCATTGCACTTAGTCCTGTGTTTTATCATATAAATGTTGGTATTTGTATGGATTATTCACGGTGGTGCAGATTTGGTATCTTGCATGCAACTTCAAGAAAAACTGGATAGATTGGAATCTTTGACTCCTGTTATTCTCTTTATTAACAATATAAGAATTTGGTCTTGTGGTTGAATCATTGAGAATCAATGGGCCAGTTACAATCTTCAAAATTCATCAAACAGAACTTGGTCAAAATGTTGTTGGATTATTTAATTGGTTGGAATAGGTTGGAGAGCTTAGGTTCCTCATCATGAGTCAACCTCGACATCTCCAATCGGCCGATGAGATTCATTTTCATCCTCTTTGAGAATAGGTGGAGCTTGAATTCATCTTATCGTGACTTTACTGATATAGACATAGCTCAGGTTCATCTCCTTTCTTAAAAATCTCCCATAAAACTTTGTATCATATTCTTCCTCAAGGAGCACCATAGGTGTTGAGTTTCCACAGACAGTGTGGTTCGACCGACCTTAGTGAGCTTCATTCTTCTCTACTCAGTGCTCAGTTCTTCATCATGGTTTAAATTAGTGAAACATCCTCCTTACTTCCTACATCTTCACCAAAAAGCAACACATAATCATCTTCAACAAGCTTCAGGGCAGATTCAACTGGAGATTTTGAAGGATTCTTTACACATCCAGATTTGAAATTTTAGTCATCTCTAGGTTCAGAATTGTCTTCTATGGATTAAATTGGTTGTGTTTTAGTTTTATAAGGGTTTTTTTTTATGATTTCATAAAATCGGTCTTATAATTCCTTAAATTTTCATTTTTCAGAAGTATATGGGGGCGGAAGAGTGGTGGAAGGAATGGGCAGTGAAGTCTAGCAGTAGAAAAATAGAGGGAGCAGTAGTGGATGTAGGCAGGGCAATGATACTGATAGAAAGTTTTTTTTCTCAGTGGAAGTAGGGTAGTGGTAGAATAATAGGGGAGGCAACAATAGTTGAAAGTTGGTGCTACTGTTGATGGTATGAGGGGGACAATGGAAGTGAAAATAGGGGATCGGTAGTATATTTTATTTTAGTGGTAACAGGTATCAATATTAGATAAGAGTGGTAGCAGGAGTCAACATTATTTACTTGTGATAGCAGGGGAATTAATTTTATGGAAGTAGAGCTTTTTTATCTGAATATATAAGGAATTTGGGACAGTAAAAAACTGATAGTAGCAGGCTTCTTCCTTCTGAAAAAAGTAGAGGCTTACTGGCATGGTTAAACATTTTTCATGAAATTCACATAAACATTTTTTATATAATAATTTCTTTAAAAATAATTAAAATTAAAATTTGAATGCCTTTATATAATTTAAACTAAGATTAATTTTCAAATTCATTTTCTAAATCATAAAAAATCCAATCTCATCATTTTAAACTTATTCAAAAGATCCTAAATTAAATTTCATTATTCAAAATTCTCAATTATCTTTTTAAAACAATTAAAATTTATTTATTTTCAATTAATTTCAAAAAATGAATAAAATAATTAAAACTCATGAATAAATCTATAAAACATTTAAATTCCATATTGAATCAAACAAATCACAATTCAAAATTAAAATCAATTTCAATTTCAATATTTTTCAAAACCAATGTATGTATTCATCATTATCTTAAAAAAATCATTAATCATCAACATTAAATCCATTTACATATTAAATTTTAAATTCCTCAAAAGTCAAGTGAATGATTACCCGGTATTTTAATTAAATTAGGGGGTTAATTATCATTAAAATTCAATTAAAATTTTTAAAATTTTGGGCTCACATCACTCCCTTATACTTGAACTATTGAAATCCTTGAAAATTTTATCATTGAATTCCAAAAATAGGATTTTCCTACCTAACTTAAAATACACAATTCATAACAAAAGAAGGTCAAAGAATTTTTTTCCTCCAAATGGTCATGCCTCTTATGTGACTTTCACACACTATTTTACTTCCATTAAATTAAAATTTTAGTTTCACAAGTGAATTCAGTGGATTTAAGTGGAATTAAAATTTTAACCAGTATAACTTCTATTTATCCCTTTCTATTAAACTTCCTAAACCAAAATCTATTTTCACACTTCCTTAATACTCTCTAAATGACATTTTTATAAGTAATTTTTCTCCTTCTTCATTAAGGTTAAATTTTAACCCCACCTGAATTAATTAATTATTGACAAATAGACACTTTATTATCTCTATTTTTTGAATTTTTTCCATCCATGTATGTATGAGGATCTGTGAAAAAACACTTATTGAATATTTACTGATGGAATAAACTCACACAGCCGATTCCATTGTCTTAGATATTCATTATGAGATCTCAATTTCCCATTTTACTCTAGGTTCAAAGGAATTATATGAATTCCTTTTAGGAAGGCTCCATAAGATTCTATTCAATCATAAAGGTTGGGTCACTCGATATTGAGTATAAAATTACAGTGACCACATGATATGATTTTGATCCTATAAAGATCTTTCCAATTTTCTCTCTATTTCCCTAGTCTTCAAACAGAATTTCCATAACACAGTGGTTATGTTCACTCTGTAATCATTCTAATTTAGTAATTTATAATCAATGTAATCCTAAAATCCATATTGGTACTTTAATTAGGCATGAAAAATTAAAGTTCAATTTTCCTATCTTAAAGACACTGCAATGTTTTCAAAAACAAGTATAAAAAAGTATGTAGAGGCTCTGAAACCTCTATTTTTTTTCTTTTTTTTTTGTTTATTTATTTAGTACCATTATCATTTTTTTCTTTTTTCATCCTAAGATACTTTGTACACCTCTCCCAAAATTTGTGTATAAAAACTTCTAATTAAAATCCAACATGAATTTTTTCAATAAAAATAGTTCTAAATAATGTAAGCATCAAGAGAAATATGAGGGAAAGTAACTACCTAACAATGATCTATTTAAATGTATAAGGGAGGATTTTAGACTCCTCTAAGGGTTCTTTCCAAAAATTATCATGAAACTTCTTCAATTCTTGGTTATTCACCTTAAATAAATTCTTTAAACCTTCTCCTTGAATCACAAATATTTCAAAAGGAAACGTATTAGTTACTGTGTATGTTCCAGTCCACTAGGAATAAAGCTTACCAGGGAAGAGATTCATCCTTGAATAAAATAATAGAACTTTGTATCCAACTTGGAATTCTATTTTCTAGGTTATTTTATCATAAGAATATTTGGATTTATCCTTATATAATAGTGACTTATAATATGATTCCATTCTCAGCTCCTCAAGTTCCACCATCTACAGATTCCTCTACTTTCTAGTCATGTCAAACTTCATGTTCACTCTTTTAATAGCCCAATAGGATTTGTGTATTATATTAATAGTCAAGTGATAATTTTTAACACAAACAATTTTATAGGGTGACATTCCTAATGGGGGTTTATTGGTAGTTCTTTATACCCAAAATGCATCCTCTAATTTATTATTCTAGTCTTTGAGGTTAGGTTTCACTATTTTAACTAAAATTCTTTGGACTTATCTGTTGGATGCCTCATCCAATCCATTTGTCTGTGGGTGGTAGGTAGTCAAAGTTTTATGGTGTACTTTATAGTTCTTCATGATGGCTTCCATGTTCTTGTTTAAAAATAGGGTTCCTTGGACAATTATTATTTCTCAAGGAACTCTAAACCTATAAAAAATTGATTTTATAAACTCAATCGTAGATTTTGAATCATCATTTCAATTATATTTTTTCTTCAATACACTTAAAAACATAGTGCACTACTATAAAAATGTAGTAAATCCAAATTAAACTGGAAAGGGTCCCATGAAATCTATTCCCCATACATCTAATATCTCATAGAAAATCAAATTTGTTGGGGCATCTCATGTCTTTTGGAAATTCCACCAGTAAACTGGTAGTTGGTATATTTTCTGAAAAAATATTGTGAATCATTAAAAAATGAGGTCCAAAATAATCTAGCTTCTAAAACATTTCTAGCAGTTCTTTGCAGTCCAAAATAGCCTCTATATACAAGATTCAGGAAGAAAATATACCACACATTTCATCTCCTCTTTAGGGATGCACCTCCTAATGAATTTTTCATTTCAAAATTTTCATAAATAAGGATCCACCCATATATATTATTTTGATTAAGATTTCAATTTAGCATTTTAATGTTTGTAAAAGAAGGAGGGTACCTGTGTTGTGGCCATAAAATTCAATATGTCAATATAGCAAGGCATTTAGGTGAATTTGTGTGGTTTCTTGCTATAGAATGAATCATCCAGATTTGTTTTAGTGAGTGGTTCTACCTCTACAGGGTTAGTCAATCAGCTCATTTGGTTTGTCACCATATTCTCACAACCCTTATTTTCTTTGATTTTTAGGTTAATCTCTTATAGTATCATCATCCATATCACTATTCTAGGATTTGTATAGACTTTCTTGATCAAATATCTTAATCTTTCATGATCGGAATAAATAGTTACTTTACTCCCTAAAAGATAGGAATGAAATTTTTTTAAGGCTACAACAATAGAATAAAACCCATTCTATGTTGTTCTATAGTTAATCTGGTTAGTATCAAGTTTTTGTAAAGTGTAAGTTATCACTTTTTTAATTCCACCAATCTTTTGGGAAATCATATCCCCTATAGATTTGTTAGAATCATCACAAAGGATCTCAAAGGAGTAAATCTAGTTTTTTGGACAGATAATGGGGGTAGTGGTCAAGCATTCTTTCAATTTTTCAAAATATTCCCTATATGTATCATCAAAGACAAAATTATTTTCATTCTTGAGTATGTTAGTTAGGGGAAATTAATTTTTATAAAGTATCTAATAAACCTTTTATAAAATTCAACATGGCTTGGAAATGATTTAATGTGTCTTATAGTGGTAGGGTGATACAGTGTGGAAATAACCCCAACTTTGGATTTATCTACTTCAATTCCATAATTAGAAATTATATAGACAAAAATATTTCCTTTTGTACCATAAAATGTAACTTTTCAAAATTTAAAACCAAATTTTATCAATTCATATTTTTAAAACCTTTTCTAAATATTTCAGATAGCTTTTAAAACTAGTTCCATACATAGTGAAGTCATTAATAAATACTTATAGGTAGTGTACAATTAAGTTAAAGAAAATAATCACCATACAACACTTGAATGTATCCGGAGTATTGTAAAGCCCAAAAGGCATCCTTTGGTGGGAAAATGTACTTAAGGGACATGTGAAGGTAGTATTATTTGGTCCTCCAGAGAAATTAGAACCTAAAAATACCGAAAAAATCCATCGAGGAAGCAATAATGGCCCTTCCTAGATAATCTCTCTAGTATTTGGTCCATAAAGGGTATGGGAAAATAGTCTTTTATAGTCACACGGTTTAACCTCCTGTAATATATGCAGACTCTAAATCTATTTTGAATCATGATGGATAATAATTCATTATTCTCATTTTTCACAATTGTGTATCCATATTTTTTTGGGACAATTTGAATGGGACTCTCCCACTTGGAGTCTGGGATGGGGTAGATTATTCCATCTCCTAAAATTCATTCATTTCCTTTTCCACTACATCCAAAAGGGTCAGGTTGAACCTTATTTGGGGTTGTATCACTATTTTGTATTCATATTCAAGAAAAATACTATACATGTAGGTGGTGGGGCTAATCTATGGAATGTCCCCTAATGTCCAACCTATGGCCCTAGAATTTTGTTTTAGAATTTCTAACAGTTGGTATTTTTGGATAAGATCCAAATTATTTGATATTATGACAATAATTTTTTTATATTCCTTTAAAAAATCATATTTTAAGTTCAATGGAAGAAAATTAAGTTCCAGTTTAGGGGTTTTTTCAAATATGATTTTAGTTTAGAGCTCTTTATTTTTCCAACCTGCACATGCAGAGAGGAAATATTAGTAGCAGATTAGAGTAACTCATCAAGATAACTCTTATCAATTTCTTCACATTGTTCAACACTAAAATCTGTTTCCCTATTAAGCTCATTTTCAAAAACATATTTTTCAATCATATTAGGTTTTTCTAAATATTCTCCTAATCTGATTATTTCATTGAAAATTTCAATTCCCTCCCTATAAGAACAAGGTTATTCACAATGTTTTAATGTAAAAAAATATTTCTCTTTATGTGGGTATTTCATTGATTCAAGGATGTTGAAATCCACTGTGTCCTTACCAAAATTCATAAAAATAGTTCCTTCATTGACATTTATTATGATTTTAATGGTCTTGAGTAATTAATAACCAAGAATTATGGGAGATTAATCTTTACCTTTTCCTTCTTCCATGTTGAGAATGTAGAAGTCTTTAGGGGAAGTAAATCTGTGTACACTTTCCAAGACATCTTCAAGAACACCTACCGAGTATACAGTGGCTTGATTGGTGTGTTACACAACCACGCTAGTTGGGTTTAGTTATCCCGTATATAAATAATAATAAATAGAATAGGGCATTACATTAATTGATTCTCCCAAATCACACAGTACATTGGAAAAAGTAAGCTCTCCTATGGTGTGGGGGTAATTAAAGTAACTAGATCTTGAAATTTATTAGAAATTTGTGGGGTAGCAAGGGTAGAAACAATATTACCTAATATTACATATTCATTTCCTTTTAATATCCTTCTCTCGGTGCACATTTCTTTAATGAATTTTTCATACATTGGAATTTGGAGGATGGACTCTAACAAAGGGATATTGATTTTTACTTTTTTGAACACCTATAGGATCTATTGTTTTAATGAATCTTTATTATTTTTATTGGGTAATTGTATCCTTATAGAGAATAGGGGTTGGGGTTGATATGGGTCTTTCATTTTAGCATTCCCCTTTTCTTTCCTCACAGTAGGTGTCTTCACATATCCCTCTTTGAGAACTTTTTTAGGGAAAATTTCTTCAAGTAATATGGGTTGTACACTTCAAACTTATATCACTAGGGGTAATCCTTTACTACTTCATAACTCATTTATACTCCTTATTTTAATATAACTAACATTTACTTTGTGTTGGTAATTGGTTAGGTAGGAATATTAACTAAAACTTGATTCATCAAATTATTGAGGGTGGTCATGAGCTGGATGAATTATCCTTTTAGTTATTTTAACTATGATCCATGAGTGGTGAGAGTTTTTTTTTACTATTTTTAGATTTTATCACCTTTATCATTATTTCCTTCATGGAAGGATCTTAAGATTTTTCTTACTGGTAGCTTATGGAATGTTGGAAACTTTTTCTATGGGATAGTCAGGTTCCAAAAGGCTATTGAGAAGCCTATTAGAAAGTTTTATGGAATGGTGTCCTTAGAGCCTATTGGCTCCCATATCCAAACTGATTGGTGGGAAATTCTCTAAATCCATGGTTTTCACTTTTTTATTCTAGAACTACCTTTGGAACATGGCATCTCAACTTTCAGTACCTTAAACTTGAGGGCATCCATCAGTGTAAATCTCCTAAGAATAATAAATATTCCAGAATCAAGGGGGTGTGGTGGGTGATGTCTTATATACCTTATTCATAGATAATTGTTTCACATTATAGTTTAGTTCTTCAATTTTATTTTCTATTAAATTTTATTTGGAAATCTTAACCTCATGTACACCTCTAGTTGCAGTTCTTGTACAGAATTCTTGATGATTTTAGGATATTATCTCAATCAGTTCTCTAACTTCAATAGGTGACTTATCTATCATTTCTCCTCTTGAAAAATAATTGAGTAGGTTCCAATAATTTTACATCATTTCTTGGTAAAATAATACTAATAAGTGATGTTCTTTATAAGGTTTTTTTGGGAAGGATGCAGCCGGTTTCTTGAACCTTTCCCAAAACTCATAAAGAGTTTCTACTACTACTTATTTGATTCCATAGATATCCTTCCTTATTTTATCACTCTTTAAATCGGGGAAAATTTATAAAGGTAGGATCTATATAGCTCATCCAATGAGTGTACTTCTTTAGTTTTTAAATTGTAGAGGCACTCCTAGGCTACCCTTTAAGAGAGAAGGGGAAATCCTTCTAGTTCACTTGAGCCTTAGTGACTCATATGGTTCTGAATCTGTTACATAAATATTATCAAATGAATATTGGGATCTTCACCTCATAATCCATGAAATTTAGCCAAAAAAACAATTATTCTAGTTTTAATTTTACAATCTTGTTTTCATTCAATTACAATTGTCGATTATTAATGTTGAAATTAGGTGAATATATTTCCCTCAAAGTATTATTCACTTGAGTAGTACTATATTCTATTTTTAACTTCTTAATGTAACTCTAGTGAAAGATAAAGATGAGGAAGTAGAGTTAGCCAATGGAATAGTAGAAATCTCTCTTTCCTCTTATTCAGTGATTTTTAAGGCATAGTGTCTTGCAAGTATAATTCTGTAAATCTCAGGATTAAAACCGATGAGGTTGGAAGAACTGGATCTGGTCATTTATTGAAATCATTTTAAACAAAATTTAAACATTAACAATGTCCTCCCTAGAAATGGTGTTATTTTTAATGTACATCCTATCATAGGGTAACCAACAAAAGAATTTTTGAACCTACGTAAAATGCAATAAAGTGGAACTCATGTTGTCTCCGGAAAAAAAAACTTTGCAGGTTTGATTTAATCTTGTTTAATGGGTTTGAATTGTGGAAATAGTAGATGTAATTGATTAGTTTTAATATCAGTTTTAAGAATAGTGTTCTAGCCTTATATTATTCATTCATTCCCATATTGAATCATTATTCAAATTTTTTCATATTCATCCTATAATCAAATGATACCATATCAATTACTCTAATCTAGTTGTTTTAGTTTAGATAGGAATATAAAATGATAATTGTATCCTCTATCCTTCCCAATAATTGTAGTCAAATATCTTTGATCACCCTTAAATTATCCCACTTCTTGGAATTTCATTTAGTGAATTAAGTCTGAGTGGATTGTGTGTACAATCCTGAGAATGAGAGTATAAGAAATTAAAACCAAAATCCAGAAGAAATATCTAAGTGATTAAACTATTAAAGTCTACAAAGAAAGTAATGGTATAATTAACTATAATGATTAGAATTCATCAATATGGGAATGGGGGTATTTTCCTTGGTGTGACCAAAAATTCCCTAGTGTGGCATCATTCGAGTATTATAGAAAAAATTTAATAAATTAAGAATGAAAGAAGGAAAAGGGAGAAAGAGAAGCAGAAGTTGAGCAACTTTATCTCGTGATTATGAAAGTAGCCCCCCCTCTTAGGTGAATAGTTCCCTATTTAAAGTGATTTTAAATCTTCTATTCTTGCCATATGATAATCTTGAGATTATTTTATTTTATTTAATGAATTCATAGCTTACATAATAATATTTAATTTTAGTGTTGGTCACAAGTGAATTATTCTCCTACAGATGATTGACACGTGCACAACTTTGAGGGTCATGATCATCATCATTGTAATATTTTTATTGACATATTTTCTTCCCATAATCATGCTCTAGTAAATCATCAGGAAAACTATAAGTGGGGGTGCTTTACTACTTTTTGGTGTAGTGAAAATTCATGCTCTATTTTTTGTGCTCTGGGAAGGAGATGCATGTGCTGGGTGCATGGGTCGGATGAATTGGAGAACCAGGATTGGGCCTGGACTTAGATTTCATTGCATTTGGGCCCGTATTTTGGAACAGAAATGGTGGGATTGGTCTAGATTCTTAAAGTCAGCATCATGATGGTGGCTTTCATACAGCTTCAAGGAAGACTGGGAAAATCATCCTCTCTCACCCTCATTGTTATCTTCATCAACAAACCATGAATATGAGCTTGGGGTTGAATCATTGAGAATCAATGGGCCAATTACAATCTTTAACATTCATCAAACCAAAATTGGTTTGTGAGAATTCACATTCTTTAATCAGATAGAATAGGGTGGCGAGCTTGGGTTCCTCATCGTGAGTCAACCTCGACATCTCTAATCAGACGAAGAGCTTCATATTCATCCTCTCTATGAATTAGTGGAGCGTAGTGTCATCTTGGTGTAGATTTGGTGATATAGATGTATCTTGGGATCATATTCTTACTTGTTAAGCTTAAAATACATCCTCTCTATGAATCAGTGAATGCCTTTGTACAATTTAAACCCATATCAATTTCAAATTTATTTTATAAATAACAAAAAATTCAGTTTCATCATATTTAACTTATTCAAAGAGTCCCTTATCAAATTTCATTATTAAAAAATTATCAATTCTATTTTTAAAATAATTACAATTTATGGATTTTAAATTAATTTCAAAAAATAGATAAAATAATTAAAACTCATGAATAAATCCATTAAACCTTTAAATTCTAGATTGATTCAAACAGTCACAGTTAAAAATCAAAATCAATTTCAATTTCAATATTTTTAAAAATAAATGCATGGATTCATCATTAACTTAAAAAATGAATAATTATTTAATCCTAAACATTAAATCCAATTACATTTTAAATTAAAAATTCCTCAAAATTCACAAAAGTGAATGATTACTCAATATTTTAATTAAATTAGGGGTTAATTGTCATTTTAAATCTATTAATATTTTCAAAAATATGGGATTTAATTAGGGATATACCCCCAAATAATAGAAACACTATTTTCAAAACATGAACTTGACACTAGGAATGGAAACATCGATCATAACAACATGGGACATAACTAAAATTCATTCATCAATTATAAAAACAAAGAAAATCATTTCAATAGAAAAAAACACATAGATCATTTTAAAAAAGGAGCCAGTTATAACTACCCATGGGAAACCCCAATCATCCTTACGATCAATCAACTACTTAACCAAAACCCAAGAACCCCATGAAACAAAAATCATTGGGGTCATCGGTGCCCCATCACACCACAACCAAAGCACCACAACCCACCTTGTTCAAAACACCCAGAGCAAGGTAGACCCCAAGCCCAAGGTGGAACCCAAGTCTTGAGAGATCGCTTGGCTCCCTGCCTCCACTTATTGCAAGTGTAATAGCTTTAAGCACCACTATCATGAACCAACTTGATCCATCCCTCCATAAAATGCTCGATCTAAATCTTAATAAGTCCCAAAGGTCATTTATAATCCCAAAGGGATGAAAAAAGTGTCTATGAATCTAGGAAACACCATTTATAAATAATTTCTCCCGAATGAAACAAAAAAAACAAGTAGCATAAACTAATGAAAAACTAGAATGACCCATCCATATATCAGACATCCTTTCCAAATTATACATGAAATATTAATAAATATACAAATCATATGAAAGAAAAATGGTAAAAAAATTATATAAACAATCCCTATGGTTCCCCTAACTCCCTCCCTTGTAAAGAAAATTGTTTCCACCTTTCGTACCCTCCTGGCCTCCCAAAGATATTTCCACCCTCCATCTATAGAAATAAATAAAAAGGCTTATATGGTTGATATGTGGAAAGATAAAAAATAAATAAAATAGCTAACATGCCTGAATAGACTATCCCTTATGACCTGAGGTCACTCTCCTACCTAACTAGAAAAATAATCACTCCATGAATGATTAAGAGATGAACCTAAAACTGGATATATATATATATATATATATATATATAAGTGCGATAAAAACAAATCACAGTAGGAAAACTCCTACCTTACTACATGCTTACCCTTTAACTAAAGATCCATTGTTATTATAGTTTTAAATTATACTATTAAAAATAGGTTTTTATTACTTGATCATATAAATTCTATATCTCATTTTAGAAACTTTCTTTTATATTTTCCTTAAATGGAAACATTCACATTGGAAAAAATTTATTAGAACCAAGATCCTTTTTAATAAAAAACCCATTTTATGAATTTCTATTAAATAAAATTTTCAAAATATTATAGAATACCTTTTGAAGATAAAAGAATAAGGCTCAAGAAATAGTAAAAAACTATAAATCATAGATAGTATAAAATAAAACAAGAATAATATGAACTCAAGTAAGCATGTATTTTAAAATAAATGCCATGGGATAGATTCCATGAGGGTCACTAAGGCTATGAGAAACTTATAAATGACATAATTAATTAGGGAGACCCTCAATTAGTGGAAAGAGTGATATGTCACTGACCAGTGTAAAGAGCATCATATTTACTTCACTGGGAATAACTAGTGGAAGGTAAATCTTCCCGAACTAGATTATCCTACCCAAGCACCCAAGATTCCCATGAATTTTTGAATAATAATAACCACACGCAATATATTGAAATATCACTAAAAAGATTTACAAATTACATAATCATATAAAAAGAATAAGCCACCTAGGAAAGTTTCAAATCACACATCCAACCCCTTTAAAATTGAATTTAAAATGAAACTTGAGGATTTCTGGTTAAAACTTATTAAGGATTAGATACTTATTGAAATTTTACAACTAGGAATTATAGTTTATTTTGAAATTAAATTAAATACTTGTTTTTAATCAAGTTTTAAAATTAATTTTAAATTCATAAGGTTTCCTCTTGTTATTCACATATACAAACAAACACACAGACACACACACGTGTTTGTGTGTGTGTATTTCACTAATAGCACAAATTTACATGCTTCCATGTGAATTTGTGCACTTAAAAATATATATTATTACCCTTGTATATACACATAACCATCAAATACTTAAAAATTAATATGCATAATCTCACACTTATTCTATTAAATTCATTCTTGAAACACTTTAGGAATACAAGTATATATATACACTCTCAATAGAATGAACATATCCACACATCATTGTATAAATATGTGAAATAGTGTGTGTGTGTGTGTGTGAGTGTAATAATTGTAAATAAATAAATAAATAGTTTAAAATAAACTATAATTAAACTATAATGGAATAAATAATGTGAGTTCATTTAAATTCCTTTAATAATTCATATAAAAATTATAAAAAAACTCAAGAGCTATCAAAATACCCAATTTCATTTTAGGAATCATCACAAATATTTTTTCAGTAAAGGTAAAAACATATATTTAAAAACTAGAGGAAACTTAAGGAAGAATCTATGTAAAACCAAGTTATACCCCAATTTCATCCTTATAAATTCAATAAATATAAATAGTACAATCATTGGATAATTAAAAAATAAATTTAAAAGGCAGGCAATCAAGGGTTCCAAAATTAAAGAGTTTAGCATGGGGAAAGCCTACCTTAATAAAATTTGGAGATTTAACACCCTAGATCCCATAATATCAAGGAATAAAAATCCAAACCCACATAAGGTTTAACCTAGATCATGGTTCAAAGAGAGGGAGAGCAAAAGATGGGAAGATTAAGGAAGAAGAAGGTAACATATGAGGAGGAACTCGAACCATAGGAGATATCATGTGAAAATGAGGAGGAAATCGGAGGAGGCTTGTGCACCATGGGGGATGATTGTGTATAAAGGATGGGAGGGGGTTAGTTTAAGCTTTATTATTAAGTCCTAGAAGAGACACATTGTTTGACTACACACTTGGTCAAATTATGCGTCATCTGTGCAACCAGTGCTAGCCAGTTGGGAAACCCGCATGTTAGGATCACAGGGTTTATTAAAGAATGTTCCAACCATGAAAACAAACTCTATTAAGAAAAAGGTATGCATGTACGACTGCTACATGGTTTGACCAAATATGCATCTGAATCATGTAACATGCTAAAAATCTTACATTTTTAAAAAAAATCTGATTAAAAACCTAGACTTCCATAATAAAAATATGAATAAATAAATAAAATAATTATTAAATGGGGGTAGGTGCATGAAAATTCTTCCCACCATGACACTTTCTTCCCCTATAAATTCATAGAACCTAGAAAGGATGACACACTAAAGGGACTTAGACCAAAAAAAGAAACCACCTGAATAACTCCAAACCACTCAGCCTCTTAAGAATACTTAGGAATATACAAAAATCTCCAAATTTACACATCACACTCAACCAATTAAATCAAGGAAGATAAGGGATATAGACCCACATTGGATCTCCCCACTATTTAAGGGATTCACTAGAATTGAGGATCGATATGGAAAGGACACTCCATGAGAATCCCTACAAAACAAAACCTAAATTCCCAACTGAGGGGACTCAAACAGAACCTACAATCAAATATCAACCAAAACCTCATTAGAGAAAATACTAATTCTCTAAAGTATTGGCCCTAAGATCAAGAAAAAAATCAAAGGATTAAGGAAGAGAAAGAAAGAGAAAAGTGTAAGGAATAGGGAAAGGAAGATAATGCCCCAAAATTTCCCCCAAACCATTCCTAAGGAATAGCATGACCTAAGGGATAGCATGACCTAAGGAATACTTTGATGATTTCCAAAAACAAGGGCCAGCAACATTGTAATGACCCGAAATTTTGAATAAATCTTGTTTTCTAATTTTGTGTGTTATTTTATTTTATACTCAACAAAACTGTTTCATTTTATAACATGACTATAATTAAAATAAGCTCGTTGGGTTTCAACTGTTATATGATCATTGTTCAATATGACCGTTGGAAACTAAATGTTGTGATTATTGTCTCTAAATACAAGTGATCTTGGTTAATTAATATAGAAAGAGGATTTGATGGCCTCATCCAGTAGTCTCGGGCCAATCGAAGCTCATCTAACAGAACTTGGGAAGGAGGTAGCACCACTGGGCTTTCCTCTGGACCAAACTCAAGCTGAACTTCATCGTGTGAAGCTAGAACGGAATCGCCTTCGCGAGAAGTTCAAACTGATAGAAATTACTACTCGTGCAATGTTGTCAGAGCCGCCCTCAGATTCTCTCACCTTAGCACACCTTACACTTAGGTCCTATGCTAGGGTTATATGGGGCTATTTAAGGAGACCGTAACTGCTTTGTGTAATCCTTTGAGATAAATAAAATTGTGTTTTCTTCTTATGGTGAAGTTCGTAAATTTTTAAATGTCCGGATAAATGTAGGATGTATATTATTGATGAATTTGAAAAAAAGGATATTTTAAAATATTTTTGTAAACCTTAAATAATTAATGATGTGTAAATATTTTCAAAAAATGGTCTTCTACAAATGTGTTCAGTAAGAAATTTAGAGTCTAATAAGATCAACTTAATTTTTTGGTGAATAGTAATTTATGAATAGTGATTTTACGCTTAGCATTAGTAATGTGCCCAAATGGATTATTAATCTCACTTAAAGAAAGTATTAATATAATATAGGCACCTTGATTAAGTAATGTGATTCAATAAAATAGGTAAATAATGGTTTCAAAAATTATTAGTCAAGTATTAGTTTTTTGGGGTGAATAGTGTTTTTTAATTAAAAGTTAAATTAAAAATATTTAGAAAATTATTTTTATAAAATGGAGTTCATTTTTGAATTCAGAGCATTGATATTATGTTAAGGTAATTTTTGGGGATTTTTCTGAAAAAAATGAATTTTCGGTGAATAGTTTTTTTTATTTAAAAATTAAATTAAATATATTTATAAAATTGTTTTTATAAAATGGAGTTCATTTTTTAATTCAGTGCATCGATATTATGTTAAGGTAATTTTTTGGGATTTTTCTGAAAAAGTTGAATTTTTGGTGAATAGTGAATTTTCAGTTTGGAGTCTCGGGTGTTTAATGACTTCATTAATGATGTATTAAGTATGTAATCAAAATTTTCGACTTATTAATAGTAAGATAAGTTATGAGGTGTCCCAAGTGGCCAATACCATGGGAAAATACCATGGGCAAGCCCATGGTTTTGTCAATACCACCAATGAGGTGTCCCTTGGCCATTAATGCATTGTCCCCTCACTTCCCCTATAAATACCAAGCCATTCTCTCATCCTTTATATTCAAAAAATCCTCCTCAACTAATTTCTAGTCTCCTTACCTCCCAAGGAGTCCTCCCAAGGTTCCCTAAAGCCTCCCAAGGTCCCAAACATCAAGATTTCGAAGTTACTCTTCAAGGTAAGGGATCATCCCTCTCTCTTTCTTTTCATTATTCTCCTTTATGTCATTTATTTTAAGCTCCATGTTATTATGTTGGGGATGTTTTTTTATATTCATCATACTTTCCTTTTCATGTTCATATGATGAGAGACCCCCGCTTTCTCTCATCAATTCATTTTAATAATGTTTAAGTGGCACCGTTAGGCTGCCAAATTTTTAAGGGATTCTTTCACCCTTCTCATTTTCAAGTTATATTTTCATGTCAAGTATTTCAAGTTCCTTTTATTATGTTGGGGTATGATATCTATATCTATAATACTTATAATTTATGTTCATATGATCATATACCCTATTTGATCTCGTCAATTTATTTTTTTTTGAAGTTTTAAGTGACGTTGTTAGGCTGCCAAATTTTCATAAGAGAAATATTATTTTGTCTTCCTTCCATGATTTTCATTTCATATGGTATGTATTTAAAATTTCATTACCATGATCTTATATACTTTATATATTGTCCCTCTACTGATTTATGGATCATTTATGAGTGGGTGACCCATGTCCCCTCTCTTTTCAGTATTTTCTAAAACCCTATAACATAGCTATTATGCTGTAAAATTTCCGTCTCAAAATGTCTCTCTCTTTATCTCAAATTATTTTATTTTATTAAGTGAATACTAAAAGCTCTTTCTTCTATAGGTGTATTCACATATATATCAAAATGTTATATTTCTGGGACTTACATACACGAAACCCGCATTCCTTTTTCCATGGGTTTAAAGTGACATAAAGATCATGTCTTCAAAGCAGTTTTTAAAACGTTATGATTATGAAATGAAACCCATTTATTTTATGCTATACGGGTTGTTTATGAAATGATTGATGATGATATATGTGTCTCACATGATAATAAAGTAAAATTTAAGGGTGCGCCCTGATAGAGCTCCAATGCATTGGGTAAAGACTTAATCTCTAGAGATGACCATTTTTAATGACACCTTGGGGATGGACCTTGGTGAAACGAAAATTATTTTCTATGTTAAATGTTGTGGCCACATCTTCAAGTTATGAAACACGTTATTTTTTTATGATATTCCTCAGGATCTATTTCTCATGCCTTAAAGTTATTTTTCGTGACTTTTGATATATCTCAAGTTCACATGTAAAATGTTTCCCTTGTTTCCCTTACTGGGCCTTCTGCTCACCCTTTCCTTTGATGTATTCTCCCAGGTTATGAGATGTTTTAATGAACTTAGGATGAACAAATTAAGAATCATTTTATGTGTTTAAGAAGAATGTTTTATGTTGTCATGTATTAAGTTCCTTGTTTCCAAGACACTAAACCTTAAAGATCCTTGGTTTTGTATAATGTAATGAAAGTTTATGTGATAAAAAGGAAGAATGTTATAGTTGGTATCAAAGGATGATTTAGTTATTTTTGGAATTAGGAAATGAAAACTTTAGGAATAACCCTATAGAAAAGTTTAAATATAGGAAATCTTTTTGGTATTTTGGTGAGTATTGAGTAAGTGGGTTCCAAACAAATAAATCCCTATATGGATACGAATAAGTAGAGGTGGCTCTGGAACAGATGTTCCTAGCAGTGAAAACTCTGACAAGGTGTTTCGGGCTTGACCTGGGGTAACCTGGTGCACGACAACGGGCCTTGATGCACTCTTGGTTTGACACTCTCGGGGGATATACTTTGGTAAATTCATAAGCTTTGTATGAACCATTATTAAAGGGACAAAGATAAAATAAAATAAAGATTCACATAAGAATATATGATCATGGATAACCTAGATTGGAACCTAGGGGATCACAAATTAGGGTATACTTTTCTTCTATAAGTTTATCCTTATATACTTTAAGTTTCCTTTTCATGATTATTGGATAAGTATTTAAGCCCCCTAATTATACTTTCTTTTCTTAGTTAATGGCGGGAAATGGAAGAATATGTCCCAACAACCAATGTGATAGGAAATGTGACGATTGCCCTATTAATATGACAGAGATGACGAGAGATCAAGTTAAACATATTGTGATTATGCCAAACCAGCTATAAAAATCACAATTAATAATTGGTACCTAGTTGAATGCACAAATTCATCAAGGAAGAAGAAGACGAAGTCTCAAGGATATTCATCTGATAAAGTTGATAAGGGAAAGAAGACCCAATTTCCTTTGTGCAAAAAGTGTAGAAAGGGGAACCAAGTAGAATGTCACAAAGGAACCGGGAGATGTTTTAAGTGTGGGGTGATAGGGAATAAAGTAACCAATTGCTTTAAAAAATGGATAATGTGATGAATAGAGATAAGGTTCGATCTAATGTACCTTATACTTTTCAATGTCATAAATGTGGAGAATTTGGACATTATCCAAGGAAATGCTCTCTTGGAAGGGATGAGAAGCATGATGAGCATCAACAATCTTCAAGGACAAGGGAACAATGCAATTCCTATGCTGAGATGGATCATGATGACTAAAGTATATGTAACTTCTTCGCAATAATTATCTATTTCATGCTGTATTTTAGTTCGTGCCATATGAGCATATCTTTAATGTTTTCTAAGAACATAGATTCACTACCTAAGATGGTTTTATATCATTAAGGAAAACATATATTATTATGTACCACATGTTGATGTTGTGAAGTTGTTCTTCTTGAAAAAAAATATGATTAGGGGATTAAAAGATTATTATTATTTTGGAAGGCATTCACTATTTTGGGAACCCTATATGATCGAGGTAAATAGATTGCTATGGTATTTTCTTTGAGGAGTAAAGGTTGACTTATATTTTGAAGAATTGATGAATTTAATGTGAACTTATAGTAAATTAGGTTACTTATGGAAATGATTAACCTATCTTGGGGAAAATATGTTTAGGTTAGTTACTTTTGTTATAAGATGTTAGGAGTGGTTGATGTTGTTTGGAGATGAACGATAAAGTTTATCTTGGAAGACTATGTTATCAAATCCTTCTTATATTTGGGTTTCAATCTTAGTTTGGTTTATATTGAGTAATTTTAAGGACAGTTATTTATAGAATGGTCTATGATGAACTTTGGGTAGTACCGTGGAACTTTGAAGATTTAAAGTAGTTTCCCTTCCTATGGGGTTCTTTCTTTATGAAGAGTTGTTTTATCTTACCCTTTCTGTTTTTGGGATAAATGTTTAAAGATAGATATTTATTCTTTTGTGGATTACGTGATTCTCTATAAGATGATTCTTGTGCTTTGATGAAACCAAGTATTTTTGAATGCTCATCATTTGCAGAAAAGATTAGTCTTGGTAGAAACTTATTAAAGGATGAAACTTTGCTTGAAGGTAAGTACATTTCCTTGTGTTTTTATTCTATGTATTAAATGAATTCCTCAAAATTATTAAAAGGAACTTAAAACAAAAATGTTGTTGGTTTAAGTTTCCTACTGGTTAATCAAAGACCGTTTAACCCATCACAAGTTTGTGATTTTCTGGTGGTTAAATTTCTCTTAGACATGTTTTCTATAACTCTCCATCAGAACTTGACCGTTTATTTTCTCCTCCATATCCATGTTTTCCTACATGGAATCCTAGTATGGGTTAACTCTGGTGACATTTGTACTTCCCTTTCTTTCTTTTAAAGTAATAGTGTTACTCGCACTTTTTCCAATGTGGGACTTTCAATGAAATTTCCAAGCCCAATTTTAAAAATTAAGAGGACACAATTTCTTAAGGGGGGAAGATTGTAACGATCCGAAATTTTGAATAAATCTTGTTTCCTAATTTTGTGTGTTATTTTATTTTATACTCAACAAAACTATTTCATTTGATAACATGAGTATAATTAAAATAATCATGTTGGGTTTTGACTGTTATATGACCATTGGTCAATATGACTGTTGGAAACTAAATGTTATGATTATTGTCTCTAAATAAAAGTGATCTTGTTTAATTAATATAGAAAGAAGATTTGATGGCCTCATCCAGTAGTCTCGGGCCAATCGAATCCCATCTAACAGAACTTGGGAAGGAGGTAGCACCACTGGGATTTTCTCTGGACCAAACCCAATCTGAATTTCATTGTGTGAAGCTAGAACAGAATCGCCTCTGCGAGAAGTTCAAACTGATAGAAATTACTACTCATGCAATGTTGTTCGAGCCGCCCTCAGATTCTCTCACCTTAGCGCACCTTACACTTAGGTCCTGTGTTGGGGTTATAAGGGGCTATGTAAGGAGACTGTAACTACTTTGTGTAATCCTTTGAAATAAACAAAATTGTGTTTTCTTCTTATGGTGAAGTTTGTAAATTGTCAAACGTCCGGATAAATGTAGGATGTATATTGTTGATGAATTTGAAAAAAAAGGATATTTTAAAATATTTTTTTAAACCTTAAAAAATTAATGATGTGTAAATATTTTCAAAAAATGGTCTTCTAAAAATGTGTTCAGTAAGAAATTTAGAGTCTAATAAGATCAACTTAATTTTTGGTGAATAGTAATTTTTGAATAGTGATTTTATGCTTAGGATTAGTAATGTGCCCAAATGGATTAGTAATCTCACTTAAAGAAAGTATTAATATAATATAGGCACCTTGAATAAATAATGTGATTCAATAAAATAGGTAAATAATGGTTTCAAAAATTATTAGTCAAGTATTAGTTTTTTTGGGGTGAATAGTGTTTTCTAATTAAAAATTAAATTAAAAATATTTAGAAAATTATTTTTATAAAATGGAGTTCATTTTTGAATTCAGAGCATTGATATTATGTTAAGGTAATTTTTGGGGATTTTTCTGAAAAAAATGAATTTTCGGTGAATAGTGTTTTTTATTTAAAAATTAAATTAAATATATTTAGAAAATTATTTTTATAAAATGGAGTTCATTTTTGAATTTAGTGCATTGATATTATGTTAAGGTAATTTTTTGGGATTTTTCTAAAAAAGTTGAATTTTCGGTGAATAGTGAATTTTCAGTTTAGAGTCTCGGGTGTTTAATGACATCATTAATGATGTATTAAGTATGTAATCAATATGGTCGACTTATGAATAGTAAGATAAGGTATGAGGTTTCCCAAGTGGCCAATACCATGGGAAAATACCATGGGCAAGCCCATGGTTTTTCCAATACCACCAATGAGGTGTCCCTTGGCCACTAATCCCTTGTCCCCTCACTTCCCCTATAAATACCATGCCATTCTCTCATCCTTTCGATTCCAAAATCCTCTTCAACGAAGTTCTGGTCTCATTACCTCCCAAGGAGTCCTCCCAAGGTTCCCTCAAGCCTCCCAAGGTCCCAAACTTCAAGATTTCGAAGTTGATCTTCAAGGTAAGGGATCCTACCTCTCTCTTTCTTTTCATGTATTCTCCTTTATGTCATTTATTTTAAGCTTCATGTTCTTATGTTGGGGATTTTCTTTTATATTAATCCTAATTTACTTTTCATGTTCATATGATGATAGACCCCCTCTTTCTCTCATCAATTCATTTTAAGAATGTTTAAGTGGCGTCGTTAGGCTGCCGAATTTTTAAGGGATTCTTTCACCCTTCTCATTTTCAAGTTCTATTTTCATGTCAAGTCTTTCAAGTTCCTTTTATTATGTAGGTGTATGATATATATATATCTATCCTATTGATCATTTATGTTCATATGATTAGAGACCTTATTTGATCTCTTCAATTCATTTTTTTTTTTGATGTTTTAAGTGACGTCGTTAGGCTGCCGAATTTTCATAAGAGAAATCTTATTTTTGTCTTCCTTCCATGTTTTTCATTTCATATGGTATGTCTTTAAAATTTAATTAGAATGATCTTATATCCTTTATATAATATCCCTATACTTATTTATGGATCATTTATGAGTGGGTGACCCATGTCCCCTCTCTTTTCAGTATTTTCTAAAACCCTATAACATAGCCGTTATGCTGCAGTATTTCCGTCTCAAAATGTCTCTCTCTTTATCTCAAATTATTTTATTTTATTAAGTGAATACTCAAAGATCTTTCTTCTATAGTTGTATTCACATATATATCAAAATTTTCTATTTTAATTCTGGGACTTACATACATGAAACCCGCATTCCTTTTTCCGTGGGTTTAAAGTGACATAAAGATCATGTCTTCAAAGCAGTTTTTAAAACGTTATGATTATGAAATGAAACCCATTTATTTTATGCTATATGGGTTGTTTATGAAATTATTGATGATGATATATGTGGATCACATGATAATAAAGGAAAATTTAAGGGTGCACCCTGATAGCGCTCCAATGCATTGGGTAAAGACTTAATCTCTAGAGATGACCATTTTTAACGACACCTTGGTGAATAACCTTGGTGATTTTTAATGACACCTTGGGGATGGAACTTGGTGAAACGGAAATTATTGTCTATGTTAAATTTTGTAGCCACATATTCAAGTTATGAAACAAGTTATTTTTTTATGATATGCCTCATGATCTCTTTCTCATGCCTTAAAGTTATTTTTCATGACTTTTGATGTATCTCAAGTTCACATGTAAAATGTTTCCCTTATTTCCCTTACTGGGCCTTCTACTCACCCTTTCCTTTGATGTATGCTCCCAGGTTATGAGATGCTATAATGAAATTAGGATGAACAGATTAAGATTCCTTTCAAGTGTTTAAGAAGAATGTTTTATGTTGTCATTTATTAAGTTTTTGGTTTCCAAGACACTAAACCTTAAAGATCCTCGGTTTTGTATAATGTAATGAAAGTTTATGTGATAAAAAGGCGGGATGTTATAAACACACTCATCACCGCATTTTTAACTAGGAATGAATGGAAAAGAGGTCTAAAACATGAGTATTATTCTTTGAATGACATGGGCTCCAATTCGAGTTTAAAGTTAAAATAAGGGCACCCTGAGGCCTCAAATCCAAATCAACAACCACAGTGATCTCAACAATAATTAAATTAACACCAACCTGAGCATAAAATTGATTGGTGTGGGATACATCCAAGTCACCTAAAACACACATCAAGGGTTTCCCATATCCGATAAATTAGAAGAAGACCTCACCATAACCCTTGTAATAACCCGGATCTTCTTTTCAGGTAAGTTTTTCTTTTCAGGTTTTTTTTGAGAAAAAGAGGAGTTTCTGGAAATTCCAGGAGTATATGTCGTGTACTTTAAGTACACACCGTGTACCCAATTTCTGTGGGTGACCGTGTACTGGCCGTGTAATAGCTGAGTACATGGTCGTGTGTGGTGACCTGGAGACTGCCTAAAGCGGAGGCCGGAAAAGGAAAGTACATGTCGTGTACTTTTAAAATACACATTGTGTACTTTCTTTTTTTCATTAAATAGACCAGGGTCACCTCTAATCGACAGAACCCTTTTCTCTTCATCTGTCTCATCCAGGAGCAACCTTATGGCCGCGGATCTTTGCCGATCCCCTGACTCGCCATCTGTTCTCAAAATCAACTGTCGTTGATTGCGTTGGAATCGCCATGGTGAGTTCTTCCTTCTTCTAGAACTTCATCTCCTGATTTCTCCTCTCTCATGAGTTATCCTTGGTTGAACATTTTAAAAAAAAATTAGATCTATGGAATTCTAGGGTGATTCAAGGCCTAAGGTTCGCATGTATCAATCTCACGACACTGAGGTAGGTGGTTTGTTCCTTTCCATAGTTATTCTTTGAGTTATATGTGTAAAAGTGCTCAATGCCCTTGTTTGGGGTATTGCATGTTTATGGTTTTCAGACCTGTTATTGTCTGTTATGCCTTGTTTGTTTGGATAGAGGTTAATTTTTGTGAATAGGGTTAACTTAGTCATGATATGGATGTTTTTTCCATTTTTTCTTGTTATTGACCGTTTGGTATAGCCTTGCCTGTTAGGATACTGCTTGCTTTCCATGCCTAGTTTTGTTAGGATGGAGTGATTATTATTTTACAAGATATGATATGCTATAGTTGTTTATCCAATTAGTTATTGAGGTTTATGTTGGATGCTGATTATTTTTTGTGCATGATTGCTTTACACGGGGCTGCGGGAACCTGGTGTAGTGAGACCATAGGGTAAATTGACGTTGAGGGCTTTCCTAGAGTGTCTGTTATAATTATCACACTACAAGACCATAAGGGGGTTGATGTTGATTGCTCCCTTAGAGTGTCTATAGTTATGTTACGAGGCCATAGGAGGAATTGACGTTGAGTTCTTCCTCAGAGTGTCTATAGATTAATGTTAAAAGACTATAGGGGGAATTGATGGTGAATGCTTCTTTAGAGAGTCTTTGATCACACATGACTATAGAGGGAATTGACGGTGAGTGCGTCCTCAGAGAGTCTTTGTTATATATTCTCTTGTAATGTGAGCCAGAGGGGTTAGGCTATGAAAACTACCCAGAGGATTGATTGTATTTGTTTTTGGTTGATTAAATACTTAAAAGTAAATGTTTATAAATGGAACTGTATGACTGTTTACTTTTGAGTACTTCCTTGTTTACTGCTTATTTTTGCTTATTGCCTGCCATATATATTCACTTACTATTAGGCATAGATCCTTGGGTGGTTTCATACTAGGACTAATCTCACACCCTGTTTGGGTCATGATTTTGGTCCCAAAAAGATTATATTGATGTAGGTATAGACAAGGGAAAGTTCCCTTCTACTTCAGGTACTTGATTGTTGTAGAGCTGGGGAGCATGGGAATAAGCTGAGGATAGCGATGTTGTGGAGTTGTTTACTTTTTTTTCTTTTTTAATTTGGTTTAGTAATGTATTCCAGCATTGTGATTTGTTTGGTTTCTTTTCTAGACATATGTATCATGCATTATGTGTGTGTGTGTGTGTGTGCTCCAGTTGTTTATTACTTACACCGTTTACTTATTGCATGTTTTACTGCTTCTGTTATTCTTATCTATTTTACTTCCATTGTTTTACTCTGCCAATGAGGGCATAGCTTCCCTACTATCACACCCAAGTCCCTTGCTGCTATCCAGTAACCTTTGGCATTTGGGGAAATGTGCTTGAGGCCATGTGACCAACCGGGTACGGGGCACCTTTGGGAGGCTCTCGTAACCAAGACGTTACAAAGTGGTATCGTAGGGATTCTTTTCTTCTTGACTTACTTTTTGGAGCCTATATCTTGGGATAGGAAGGAATAGGTACTTGGTAATAAGTTGCACCCAGGATTATCTAACCCGTGTACAGGGAAAATCCAATCTACCTCGTTATTTCAATTTTTCTGGTTTTACAATTTTACAGTTGATTTGAATTCATCATTGGGTGATTCACATGTTTTGTGTTGTTATCGTTGATATTATTAAGTTTCTATTTCTGTTGCAACCTGATGAGATGAGGGTATTCCATCTCATGTATCATATAGGCACTTGTTAGAAATCACATGTCATGCATTCTCACCATGCCATTTAGGGTGAATTAGTGATTTCATATTGTTGTGATAGATGCCTTGATAGAATACCTGCTATTTGATAGGGTATTGGATTGTGTAAGGTTTTTTTGAGTGAATTCCAACCTTTGGTTCTTGAGGTGTTATGGGACCTCATGGATCAGAATTTGGTGGATCATTGTATTGTTATTCCTCATGTATGACATGTATAAGATGCCAAGATTTGATTCGTGGGGGGTATGGTCCCTCACAGATCGGAATTTGGAACTTTAATGTTCATTTTATTTTATTTTTTGGCTTTTGGAGTAGTTTTTAAGGATTATTGTCTGGAAAAACCCAGAATATGAGGTGTGTAATGATGAATACATGTCATGTGTCCTTCTGTTCAGGAGGGAACTGTTTTTCTTAAGTACACGCCATGTACTATAGGTACACTCCTTGTAGTCTCTAACCGTGTCACTGGCTGTGTGGGAAGATACACGGGGTTGGAAAATCTTGGAGGGACACACCGTGTACCGGATGTACACATCATGTTGTGGAGACCATGTGTCCACCCATGTGACTAACAACATGGATGGATAAAACTTGGGTTATACACACTGTGTCCATCTAGAACACATTGTGTAGAGTGAGCTGTGTAACTGGTCATGTGACTAACAACATGGGTTAGTGAAGTACGTCTAGTACACACCATGTCTGGCACTAACAAGCCATGTAGTCTAGTTCTAGGAGAACCGTGCAGCTTAACCATATAGAAGAACTCAGGCAGGGGAAGAGGATTCAAGTACACGTCGTGTGTTTGGACAGCATGCTGTGTATATGGGGTGTTACACGACCTGGGTTGGCAGAAGTACACACCCATATGAAGGCTTAAGGGAATACGCCATTTAGGCATTATACACGCCATGTATCCATGTTTTGAAAAACTTAAATTCTTTCTTTATCTTGTTCCCTTCTTACACTTCTAAGTTTCAGTCCATGTTAATCTTGATCTAAGTTGTGCACTTGACCTTGCAGAGTCATTCCACTGAGACATCCTCCAGTTGTCTGCCAGTTACAGGGTAGTTATTAGACACCAGATATGGTTGATCAGGGACTATTATCAGACCCTCCAATTGTGCTAGTTTTAGCATCATCCATCATCTCAGATTCAGGTGTCGAGGCATAGTTCCGAGAGGGCCTTTTGAGGTTTATGCATACCTTCCAGGGAGTACCGCATCCTGCCCTATTGATGGAAGAATTTTCATGGGTCTTTCAGCAGAAGAATCCTCCCACTTTCTTAGGGGATGGAGGACCCCAGGCTACTGAGTTATGGATAGAAGTCATGCTGATGATCTTCAAACATCTAGAGACACCTCCGGAGAGGAGGGTCAATCTTTCTACGTATATGCTTTAGGATTCCACCAAGATATGGTGGGATGTGATCTCAAAGACGGGACTCCAACAGTTTATGGCGTGGGATGAGTTTCAGCATACCATCTACAACTACTTCTACCCAGAGACTTTGAGGGCCGATCAAGCCAGAGAGTTCATGATTCTGAAGTAGGGTACTCTTTCAGTTATGGATTATTCTTCTCACTTCACAGAGTTGCAGCGCTTTACACCCTTTCTAAGGGGAGATGAGTTATTCCTTTCATGAAAGTTTAAGGATGGTCTCAGGAAGGACATTCGGGCTCAGGTTAACATCTTCAGGTTGACTTTCATCGCTTCTATAGCCAACTAGGCGCTGATAACGGAGCGCAACCTGAGAGATTCTGGAGCTGTGAGCCAGGGCGGTTCTGCATCCAGAGTTAGTGCTTCTCCGGCTGATAGTAGGAAGTACCATAGGGAGTCTACATGTGGAGATCTAAGTAGGTAGGATTCACCTCCAAGTAGCTAGGTGGTATGCTACTAGTGTGTAAGGGTCGGGCATACAAGTCCACATTGCTCGAGAGACCCAGTGGAGTGCCGATCTTGTGGCAATATGGGTCGTATTCAGCGCTTCTGTCAGATCTTCTCACCATTAGTTGGTGACAGGGGTTCTACTATGCCTCCTCATTCAGGAGTATCACCACTAGTTTCTCACCAGTCTGGTAACTAGAGTTCTTTAGGCTGTTCAGGACGAGGTGGAGGTTGTGGCCATGGTAGCTAGTCGCCAGGATTTCAGTGATAACAAGGTGGATCGGCTCAGGGTGGTCAGGCAGGGTCTCAGGGCCACAGTGCAAGTTAGAATTTTGCGGTGGAGCAGACCCAATAGGATTAGGATCCTAGACCCTCTACAGTTCGAGGTACGATCTTAGTTGCCTCAGTTTTAGCTTCTGTACTTTTCGATACAGGGGCTTCTCATAGCTTTATATTTTTTGTTGTTGTGAAGAGACCGGGGCTCTATATCTTTTCTTCTGCTGATTTCTTGACTCTAGACACTCTATTGGGAACTAGAAAGGCTAGTGTACGTCAGTGTAAGGAGTTCCCTCTTGTGGTTGGTGGGTGTCACTTCTTCTGGGACCTCTATTTCTTGGAGATGACGGGCTTTGATGTCATTCTCATAATGGATTGGTTGGTTCCCTTCCAGGATGTTGTCGAATTATATCATTGTAGGGTGAGTTTCACATCGCTAGAGGGCATATGTTTTCTTCATAAGGTCGAATGGGATGTTCAGGTGAGCAGAGCGGGACCTGAGCATCATGGGTTGGTAAGAGTTATAGCCCACATTTCTAGTCTATATCTGGATGACCAGGGGACTTCACAGATGAACTTTCCTCCAGTGGTGGATCATTTCAGGTACGTCTTTATAGAGGACTTTTCAGGTTTTCCTATGGAGAAAGAGGTGGAATTTTCTATTGATATCATTCTAGGAGCGGCACCAGTGTCCATTAATCCTTATAGGATGGGTACACCAGAGTTGCAGGAGATAAATAAGTAGTTGGAGGAGTTGAAGGTAAAGGGTTTCATCCGATCTAGTACTTCTCTTTGGGGTTTTCATGTCCTTTTAACGAAGAAGGCGGATGGTACCCTCAGACTTTGTGTGCATTATCAGAAGCTAAACCAGTTGGCAGTCAAGAACTGATATCCCTTATCAAGGATTGATGATCTCTTTGATCATATTAGAGGATCTCATGTGTTCTTGAAGATTGACATGAGGTGTGGTTACCATCAGTTGCGTGTTAGACCATCAGATTCACCTATTACAGCCTTTTGGAGTAGGTATGGTCTATACAAGTATGTGGTTATGTCATTCGGTCTCACAAACGTGCCTTCAGTTTTCATGGAACTAATGAACTGAGTGTTCCATCTATACTTGTATTTATTTATGGTAGTCATCGTGGATGATATCTTGGTGTACTCTCACACTCAACACGACCATGCCACACATCTTGAGATTGTTTTTAGTATACTGAGAGAACACTAGTTATATGTTAAGCTCTCAAAATTCCATTTTTGGATGGACCAGATTCACTTCTTGAATCATGTTATCTCAGAGACAGGAGTATCAGTAGATCCAGATAAAGTGAGAGCAGTAGTTTCCTGGGAGAAACCAAAGAATATATTTTAGGTATGAAGTTTTCTAGGGCTGGCTGGTTACTACAGGCATTTCATACATGACTTTTCATGCTTAGTAGTGCCACTGATGGGCCTGACTAAGAAGGGTGAGAAGTACTTGTGGTCAGAATCTTGCAAGTAATCCTTTCAGGAGCTGAAATGGAGGTTGACTTCAGTGTTGATACTAGTTTTTCCAGATCCAGGAAAGATCTATACTATTTACTGTGATGGATCGGGTATCGGGCTGGGAGCAGTGCTTATGCAGGGAGAAGGAGTCATTATATGTGGGTCTCGGCAGTTGAGGCCACATGAGAGGAACTACCCGATGCACAATCTCGAGCTGGTTGTAGTTGTTCATGCTTTACGCTTTTGGAGACATTATCTTCTGGGAGAGCATTTTGTGGTTTTCACCGACCAAAAGAATCTCAAGTATATATTCACTCAGCGCAATCTGAATTTGAGACAATGAAGGTGGGTCGAGTACCTTCAGTCTTTTGACTTTGAGCTTGCCTACACACCTGGGAAGGGAAATGTTGTGGCTAATGCGTTGAGCAGGAGGACTCAGATACAGGTAGTTTAGAATGCCAGTAGTGAGTGGAAGCTTATGGATCTATTCTCTGAGATGCATTTGGAGGTGCACGAAAGTCAAGGGTAGACATTTATTTCTTCTGTGCCTATTACCTCTACTCTACTTGATCGAGTGTGAATGAGGTAGTTATCAGATTCTGAAGGCCTAGTCCTATGGGAGAGTGTTTCAGGAGAGGACCCTATTCCTATATGGGCAGTAGGCGAGGATGAGATCTTGTGTTTTCATGGACGTGTGTGGGTTCCAGTAGAAATATGTGAGGAGTTGATGTGAGACTTTCATTCCTCAGTTTGGGAAGTTCATCCTGGTGTTACTAAGATGTATCGAGATCTGTACCATCAGTACTGGTGGTCAGGTATGAAGGGAGATGTTGCTGGTTTTGTCATCAGGTGTTCCACCTGTCAGCAGGTGAAGGTGGAGCATCAACAACCAGCTGGTCTTTTGCAGTAGTTACCCATTCCCGAGAGGAAATGGAATGATGTCGCAATGGATTTCGTGACAGGTTTTCCAAGGTCTCCTTGAGGGAATGATGCAGTTTGGGTTTTCATTGATAGACTCACAAAGTTTTCTCACTTCTTGATGATTAAGAAGAACTTCAGTTTTGATGAGTTGGGTAGGCTGTACATCTGAGAGATTGTACGTCTACATGGGGTTCCACACTCCATTATTTTAGATAGGGATGCCTATTTTACTTCTCGGGTCCAGCAGGGACTTTAGAGGGCTTTGGGTACATAGGTACTTCTGAGTACAACATATCATCCTCAGACAGATGGCCAGTCTGAGCATACAATTTAGGTGCTTGAGGACATGTTTCGAGCATGCATCCTGAATTTTGGAGGTTCTTGGGAGAATCACATAACTCTTGTGGATTTTTCCTACAATAATAGTTTTCAAGCAACTATTTAGATGGCACCTTATGAGGCCTTGTACGGTAGTCCATGTCGATCACCCTTATGCTGGCTGGAGGTAGGAGAGGCAGCTATGTTAGGACCTCAACTTGTCCAAGATACCACAAAGTAGATAGAGTTAATTCGAATGAGGATGGATACTGCACATTCAAGATATAAGTCTTATGCTGATCAACGGAGACGACCTCGGGAGTTTGAGGTTAGATATCAGGTTTTTCTACGTGTCACACCGAGGTTGGGACATGGGAGGATTAGGAGGCAGGTTAATCTTTCACCGAGGTATGTTGGACCATTTGAGGTGTTGTAGAGAGTCGGTCTAGTTGCATATCGGTTGCATTTACCTCATAGGTACTAGTCTATTCATGATGTCTTCCACATTTCTCAGCTTCGACATTACTTCTCAGACCCGTCTCATGTTTTCCAACCCCAGGAGGTTGAGTTAGAGGTGGATGCATCCTTCAAGGAGAATCCTATCCAAGTTGTTGATCGAAGTGTGAAGGTTCTCCATGGTCGTTTTGTTCCTTTTGTACGAATTACATAGTAGCATGGGTGAGTACAGGACAAGACTTGGGAGAGGGAGGCCGATGTACGATCACAGTGGCCGGAGTTGTTCGAGGTTTCTTCTTCTATGTCACATTCCTAGGGAAATTCGGGGATGAATTTCTTTAAGGGGGGAAGTTTTTAAGAACCCGGATCTTCTTTTTAGGTACGTTTTTCTTTTTAGGTTGTTTTTGAGAAAAAGGGGAGTTTTAGGAAATTCCAAGAGTACACGTCGTGTACTTTAAGTACACACCGTGTACCCTGTTGATATGGGTGACCGTGTACTGGCCATGTAATGGCTAAGTACATGGTTGTGTGTGGTGACCTGGAGACCGCCTAAAGTGGAGGTCGGAAAAGGAAATTACAAGCTATGTACTTTTAAAATAAACATCATATACCTTTTTTCATTAAACAGACCGGGGTCGCGTATAATCGACAGAACCCTTTTTCTCTTTTTCCTTCTCATCTAGGAGCGACCGTACGGTCTCAGATCTTATCTGATCCCCCAACTCGCCATCCCTTCTCCAAATTGACCTTCGTCGATTGCATTGGAATTTCCATAGTGATTTCTTCCTTCTTTGAAAACTTCATCTCCTAATTTATACTCTATAACAAGTTATCCTCGGTTGAACATTTTAATAATATTTATAGATATACGGAGTTCTAGGGCGATTCAAGGACTAAGGTTTATGTATATTGATCTCACGACGCTGAGGTAGGTGTTTTGTGTCTTTCCGTAGTTAGTCTTTGAGTTATATGTGAAAAATTGTCTAATACCTTTGTTCGAGGTATTGCGTGTTTATGGATTTTAACTCTGTTATTGTCTGATATGCCTTGTTTGTTTGGATAGAGGTTAATTGTTATGAATAGGGTTAACCTTTCCATGATATGGATGTTTTCCCCATGTTTTCTTATTATTGACCATTTGGTTTAGCCTTGCTTGTTAGGCTGCTGCTTTCTTTCCATACCTAGTATTGTTAGGATGGAGTGATTATTATTTGACCAGCTATGATATATTGTAGTTGTTTAGCCAAGTAGTTATTGAGGTTTATGTTTGTTGATGATTATCGTTTGTGAACGATTTCTTTACACAGGGCTGTGGGAACCTGGTGTAGTGAGACCATAGGGGAAATTAACGTTGAGGGATTTCTCAGAGTATCTATTATAATTATCACGTTGTGAGACCATAGGGGGGATTGACATTGAGTGCTCCCTCAGAGTGTCTATAGTTATGTTACGAGGCCATAGGAGGAATTGACATTGATTTATTCCTCAGAGTGTCTATATATTACTATTAAAAGACTATAGGGGGAATTGACGGTGAGTGCTTCCTCAGAGAGTCTTTGATCACACATGACTATAGGGGAAATTGACGGTGAGTGCTTCCTCAGAGAACCTTTGTTATATATTCTCTTTAAATGTGAGTCATAGGGGTTAGGCTGTGAGAACTACCTAGAGGGTTGCTTGTATTTTTTTTGGGTTCATTAAATTCTTAAAATTAAATGTTTTTAAATGGAACTGTAGGAATGTTTACTTTTGAGTACTTCCTTGTTTACTACTTCTTTTTTCTTATTGCCTACCATATATATTCAATGACTGTTAGGCACATATCCTTGGGTGATTGCCTACTGGGATTAGTCTCACACCTTGTTTGGGTCATGCTTTTGGGCCCAAAAATATTATATTTCTGCAGGTATAGACAAGGGAAAGCGCCCTTCTACTTGAGGTACTTGATTGTTGTGGAGCTGGGGAGCATGGGACAAAGACGAGGATTGCGATGCTATGGAGCAGTTTACTTTATTTTCTTTTATACTTTGGTTTAGTACTATATTCCAGCATTGTGATTTTTTTGTATTATTTCATAGAAATATGTATCATGCATTATATATGTGTGTGTGTGCTCCAGTTGTTTACTACTTCTGTTGTTTACTTATTGTATGTTTTATTGCTTCTGTTATTGTTATCTATTTTACTTCTACTGTATTACTCTTCCAATGAGGGAATATTTTCCCCACTATTACATCCAAGGCCCTCACTACTAGTCGGCAGCCTCTGGCGTTCGGGGAAATGCGCTTGAGTCCATGTGCCCAATCGGGTACGGGTCACCTCCGGGCGGCTCCCGGAACTGGGATGTTACAACCCTCATCATATATTATCCTCTAGAAGAACATTCCCCGCTGATGATTCAAGGACATAACCCAAAAAAACTCAAACCAGGAGAGAGATCAAAGAGGGACCCAAATAAACAACCCAAGAAAGGGATTCCTTAATAATTTAATCAATCAATAATTGATAATAGGAAATATCCAAGGCCTGATGAAACTTGATAATTTTATAGGAGGCATCTTCAAACAACACAAAACACACATCCCAAAAGAATTCCAAACTCATCATGATAAGACAAATGAAAAACTCTTATAAAAAAACAAAAAACATAGATTTAAATTTTTTAACTATTGATAAAAACATTTTTTTATTAAAAAATTACTTTTCATGGGATTTTACATAATTGAGAAACAATTTAAAACACTCCAACCAAAAAATAATTTACATTTCTGAAACAAAAACTCAAGAGCACAAATCACAACCACATGTCAAATAAATAAAAAGCAAACAAATCCAATTATTCCACCTTTCAAATCATTTTTAAAACCCAAAATTTGAATTTCAAAAGCTTATTGATAATCCATTTTGGTCCTTACTTTCCAATTTAAAAAAGTATAGTGCCGATTAAAATTAATTTAAAACCCTATACTCTCATTATTAAAACTTCAAGTGCCCATTTAAAAATCATTTTAAAACATTACAAGTTATTTTTTAGAACACCTCATGAGTATTTAAATAAAATAACATTTTATTTCATTTTAAATAAAATCCTTAGTAATCATTTCAAATATCACTTCTACCTTTTAAAATTGAATCCCAATTTAAAACCTAATTGAAAATTAAACAAATCATATTAACATGCTGCTTGAAAAAATTCCTAATCCAAAAGAACCCAAAATAAAATTTTGAAGGGGATAGTGGTAGTACATGGTTGGAATTTATAGTTTTATGGACCATGGTCTAATCATGAAACTACAACATAGAGTTTATTGGAACCACCCGCATAGTCTCAACATGGTTTTTCAAGCCATGTGAGCTACGAGTTCCTTTTGTTCAACTCTATTTCACCCCAAATTTTAAAATATAAATGAAACTCATAAAACATCCAAAGAATTCATAATGAAATAAACTCAAAAATAGGAATCCATAAAAAGTGTCAAAGAAAAACTAAAATTAAAAATTCAAATCCAGATATCCCCTAGTTACTTAGGCTTTGTTTCGAGAGGTGGTGATAAGGCACTAACCCATGACCTACCTCCCGAGCTCTGAAAATACTATATCCTATCTACCAAACATTCCAAATAACAAGTTCACTTCAAGAACCTAGGTCCACTTAAGAAACTAGTGCTCTGATACCATCTTGTCATGAACCAACTTGAGTCTTCCCTTATTCAGACACCTGATCCGACCCACGACACGGCTTTAAGGGAATTCCCCATCCCCACAGGCTGGAAAAAGTGCCTAGGAATCTAATAAACACAACTTGGGAATGATTTTTTTTGAATTAAACAAAAATAAACAAGAAATAGGCATTAAATAAAAATTGGCATGACCCATCTGCATATCAGATGTCCATGCCAAATCAAATATGAAACAGAAATAAATAGAAAAACAACGATAAATAAAAACGGTAAACAAATTAAAAAATCAATCCCTCCACTTCCCCTAATTCCCTCCCCTATAAATAAAATTGTATCCGCCTCTAGTACCCTCCTAGCCGTCCATATATATTTATACTATTAGTACATAAAAATAAATAAAAATACTTACATGGATGATGTAAAGAAAGAAACGAAATAAATAAAATGATTAACATACATGAATAAACTATCCCCTATGAACTAAGGTCACTCTCCAACAAAACTAAAACAAAAATCACTCTGATAGAGATTAATAACTAAACCTAAAAATGAAAAGATATATATAGGCGTGAGCATAAAAATTCCAAGTAGTCCACCACCCACCTTTCCACATGCTTACCATTTAACTAAATATCTATTATCATCTTAATTTCAAATTACATTATTAAAAATAGGTTTTTTATTACTTGACCATATAAAGGCCAAATCTCATTTTAGAAAATTTATTTTATATATTCCTTGAATAGAAACATTCGATTTGGAAAAAATTTATTGATCCTAAGATCCTTTTTAATAAAACACTCATTTTATGAATTCCTTTAAAATAATATTTTCAATGCATTATAGAATACCTTTTAAATTTAAAATAATATGGCTCAATAAATAGGAAAAAAATAACTACAAATCATGGATAGTATAAAATAAAAAAATAATAAGGGGAACTCAAGTAAGAATGTATTTAAAAAATAAGAATCATGAGATAAATATACTAAGGGTCACTAAGGCTAGGGGAAACCTAAAAATTATGTCACTAATTATAGAGAACCTTAACTAGTGGAAAGAGTAACACGTCACTCGCCATTGGAAAAAGAATTTCATTTTTATCACTAGGAATAACTAGTGAAAGGGAAGTTGTCCTAGACTAGGATCTCCTACCCAAGCACTCAGGCTTCCCATGAAGTTTTGAATAATAATAACTACAAGAAACATAGTTAAAATCGCTAAGCAGTTTTAAAAATTCCATAATCATATATAAATAATAAGCCACCCGGGGAAATTTCAAACCACACATTCAACCCCTTATAAGTGAATTTAAAATCACACCTAAGGATTTTCATTGAAAATTTAAAAAGGATTAGACACTTATTGAAATTTTCTAATCAAGTCTTATAATTTATTTTTAAATTCACTTAAAGAGTAATTTTAAACCAAGTTTGAAAACCAATTTAAAATTCATAAGGTTTCCTCTTGCTATGTGCATATACAAATACTAACACACACACCCATATATATATATTTGTGTGTATATCACTAATTGCATAAATTAACATGCTTAAATGTGAATTTGTACACTTACATATATATATGATTAAACATGTATATACACATAATCATGAGATACCTAAAAAGGCATATGTAAAACCTCACATTTATTCTATTGAAATCATTCTTGAAACATTTTAGATATAATAGGCTATATATATAGAGACACTATCATTTGAATGCACATATTCACACATCATTGTGTGAATATATGAAATAGTGTGTGTGTGTGTGTAGATATATAGATAAGAATCATAAATAGATAACAAAAAAAGGTTTAAAATAAATTATAATTAAAATGAAATGGAATAAAGAATGTGAGTCAATTTAAATACATTTAATAATTCATATAAAAATTATAAACAACTCAAGAGCTATCAAAATACCTAATTTCATTCTAGGAACAATCAATGGTTTTTTCAAGGTGAGGGAAAATATATTTTTTAAAAGCAGAGGAAACCCAAGGGATAATCTATAGAAAACCAAGTTAAAACCCAATTTATTCTTTAAAAATTTAATAAATATAAATAATAAAATCATTAGATAATTAATTTAACATCCCCAGTTTTTAAAATAAAACATTATGTTCAATATCATACATTATATGCCACATTGAGCTTAAATGAACAACTAAATATTATTATTTAATATGGTAGTTATCACATAACTGTTAGAATGGGGGTAATGAATATGATTAAATGACTTATAAAAATATGGATTACATATGTATATATATAATTAATTATTTTGTGACCAATTAATTATAAATGAAAATAAAACTCTTTTTAAAATAAAAGGAAATGTTTTTCTGAAAACTATTTAAATGTGGACAAGTGTGTTTTATACAAATAAATAATAAAATCACTCTTATTGGATTATATTAATAAAATTTATATATAATATATTTAATATAATTTTTAAAAGTGATATTATGTGTTTTATAGATATGATATAAGAAAAAATCCAATTTTACAGATAAAATAAGTATTTTTCTAAAAAGGGATATTTGTCACTCTTTGATGGCGCACTTGTTTTAAATATAATTTTTGAAACTTTTATAAATTATATTTGAAAAAATAAACTTATTATTTTAAATAGGAGTATAAAAATTTAATTTGGTTGAATTTTTTTTATTTTTCTGATAAGTTTCATTTTTTGAAGAATAGTAAAAAAATACTGCATTTTAATTGAAAACTGCTTTTTCATCAAATTTATTTATAGTGTTAAATTATATATTTGATTGTTTTTAAAGTATTATTAGATAATTATTTTATAAATTAATTTAATTAAAATAATTGGACTCAATTTCACATTGAATTTGGATATAAAAACATTTCAATATTTTGGACGTTTTAACTTTAAAAACTTTTTTCTCAATCCATTAACGAGATTAATTTTTAATTAATTTATGAAAATCATGTGAATTTAATTTGTAAAAATAGATTACATATTTATAATAATAAGGTCCAAATTTTTTTAATTGGTCCTTTTTATTTTTTGACATTGAATAGTAACTTTAGTAATATTTTTTATTACCACATTTAATGGTAAATTGGGTAATTAAGGGTAAAAATAATATTATAAATATTATAAAATTACCCTAAAACTTGTGATAATTTAATTATATGTGTGTATCTAGACCAAAATAATCCTTGGGAATAAATTATAACCTTTTTAATCCACTTTTATGAGAGTATGACATTTATAATATTATATTCAAAGAAAAGTCAATTTTGTCACACTTTTATTTTTAACAAGTGAAATATTTTTAATATGGGATTATATAGGGGATATATTCGACTATAAATATTATTTTTAAATATTAAACATTTATATTTATCATGATAATTTATTTGTAATTTTTAGAAAATAAATAATTAACTTAAAGGCTTATATAATGATGATGCAGTAATTGTTTAATTAAAGGAAATATCAAGTAAATTATATTAAACATATTAATATAAATATAATTTGGTATAATTAATGTCACAAAAGAATTATTTAGATTAATTTGATATATTATTGATGTTTTAGAATTATTTTTTGAATTTATCATGCTCTTATGATATTTTTAAAAAATTCAAGTAATGAATAGTGTCAAAATAGACATTAATGATATTTTAAAATAAATAATATTTTATTAAATGATATAAAATTTATAAAAATCTATATTTAGTCAAAATTATTTTTATAAGTCTTAAAATTTCATAAATTATTCATTTATTTGTTTTTTTAAATTTTAGAGTAATTATTTTAACCCTAAAAGTGTAAAATACATGATTTCATGATAAAAATTAAAAGGGTTAAAAAAAAGATAGGCATACAAAAATAGTCAAAACATGTATAATTTTAATTAGATCAGTTTATTTCATCCCATAATAATCCTAGATTATAAATAACTCAATTTTAAGAAATTTGGAATTAAATATTAATTTATATTAATTTACTATTTTGAAGAATTCCAAGAGTGCCCCTCCCCTATCCTATAAAAGGGCACCCATTATTATCTATTCCTCACACTTCAAAACATATTTTTTTCAGCCAATATGTACCCAAATACCTTCCTAGAATCTTTAAACAAATTTTATATCTCTTATTTTAGTCAGAACGCCCTCATTAGAGGTGTTAAGGTGTTAATCAAAGGTGGTCGTCTAAAGAAGAGGTGTCATTTTTAATTAAGTGTTTTTGTTTTATTTATTCTTCCAAATCCTTAAAAAATTCTTAAAACATGATGAAATAATAATTATAGTATCCTAAACATACTGATATTTTATTGTTTTAATATCATCACCTATATTCATCCTCAATTTCATCAAATAGGAAATGAATTATTCATTTGTGTGTATGGCGGACTACAATCTCGCGGACCGAAATAATTCATTTTCCACCACTGTCTCTCAAGACTGGTTATAATGATAGAATTAATGTTTATATATGATATTAATGACATATTTATTATTATAAAATAATAATATATCATTTAGGTTCTTACCTTTCCATGCACATAAAAATGATAATGTCATTCGTGCGTACATGTGAATTATCACATCCACGAAGTGATGTGATTCATTTTTCATCACCGCATCATATCAATGATATATATAAGTATATTTAAATTATTAATGTGATATTTATGATATTATTATAATTCTGTAAAGATTAAATAATAATTATCTTCTTTCTATAATGATCATTGAAAAATGGAAACGTTACTCATGCATATGTACGACCTACCATCTCTGTGATTATAACACAGTTTATTTTTCATAACCATACACAATGTTTTGATTTAAAAGTATAATTTCTGTATAAAAATGATAATAATTTTATGAATAATATTTTTGAGATGATGGACTAATGACCACTTTGACTATTGACATCGTACCAATGTCATTTTGGACTCAATTACTAAATATAGTCAGAACATCTGACATAAACAAAAATAATTAAGTAATTGTTATTACATGATAATAAGAGATATAAAAGGAATAATAAACTTTAAAAAGTTTTAAAATAAATTAAATAATTATCCTAAGTTTATTACCCAGGAATATAAATATTTTATGTGACGAGTTGGGCTCAAGGTAAGGAACTTTGTCTCAATTTTCTTTCGTTGAGGCATATTTTGATTTTATAAACCTATATTCTTTTATAAGGTGCATAAAAATATCATTTGAAATGTTATATCATGAATTTATTTATTTTAATTATATTTAATGTTTTTTTCAAATGTTACACTTTCATGTGGCATATGATTCTACTGATTAAAAAGTATTAAGGGAATTTTTAACCCATTTTCCACTGTTTGGGTTAAAATTATACTTATTGATTATGTCATACTAAGATTATGTGTGAAATGACTTTTGAATATATTATATTTTATTTAAACTTGTTTTTTTTCAATTTAAAATGGATATACATAATCAATTCATTTTATTAATACTCACTTCAATAATATGTTATTTGCAAGGGACTCTTTAACTAAAACATCTTTTTAAATGTTTTAATGATTTATTCTTATAAAACTTTATATTTCATGTACATGTTTTCAAAATGGATTTTATAAATTTATTTAAATGTACATGAATGCTTTAAAATTTTAATTTTCTAATTTCTCTCAAAAAAATTCAAAAGGGATCTTTTTTAGGTTTTATGTAAGGTACTTTCTTTGAAAACCTCTTTTAAAGTTACTCTTTCAACTATTTTTAAAAAATATAAAAGGAATGTTTTTTACATATGTGATAGAAATATAATTTACCAATTTCATATCACATTAATTTTTTGATGATTCCTTTACAATTTTACAATTTTATTTTTAAATAATGTGTTTTCTTTTTTGTGTGCATGGCTTTGTAAAAATGAAAAAGTGATTTCAAAGTGTAAATTTATAGTTCTTTTATGGATGATTTATGTGTTGTGCTTATGTTTTGGTTCTGGAATTCTTTATGAGTATGGGTAGTTCCATGATAAACCAAGGGCAGTTTATCCCATTATATCTCTCTAATGCATTGGGTAATGAGATGGAGTTAACCAATAGAGTTTCTCCTCAGAGATTATGGAAATATACTATGGTGGGTATTCCAAGTGTAACCATGAAGGTTGTTCCACATTTATTCATGAATGCTATAGTAAATGTAAGAGTGATATGGTAATTATGTCCCAAGGAAACTGTATGATTTTTATATGCATGCTAATGATTTTTTAAGAAAATTATTTTAATGGGTTTTCATGTTTTCACTGGACTAGTGATTTTCTTTCTTTATGTCCCTTACTAAGATTTTTTATGCTCATACCAAGTTTTAAATTTTTTTCATAGGGTTTATGGAATATTAGGGATAATTATGAGGTCATGAATAAAATTGTGAAGATATCTCATGAAAAGAAAATGTGATTTATTTTAAAAGGTTTTCTCTTGATAGAAAAAATGGATACTTAGTATAAGTGTTGGCATGTAATGTATAAGTTTATTATGTAAGTGTTTGTCCTAATTCTATAAAACTCTAAATCTAAAAGATATTTAGGAAAATAATGTGATTTATAATCTTAAAATAACTATAATATTTAATGTTTAAGGTTGGTTCCTTACAATTAAAACAAAAATTTAAAAATCAAGCAATCAAGGGTTCCAAAATTAAATAGTTTAGAATGGGGAAACCTACCTCAATCAAGTGTGGAGATTATAAAACCCTAAAACATAGGTTGAGGGAGACATGATATGGATATTTCACACCCTATAAACCCATAATGATAAGAAATAAGAAGTCAGCCCCACCTAGGGTTGACCTAAATCATGGATCAAAGGGAGGGAGAGAAAATGAGGGGGGAAAGGAAGAATAATGTAATAAATGAGGAGGAACTTAAACCTAAGGAGATTAAACATGAAAAAAAAAAGGAAATCATAGGAAGGAAGTTCTCTATGGGGTGTTGATCACATATGATGGATAGAAAGGGGTTAGTTTAGGGTTTTTTTTGTTTTTTTTGTTTTTTTATTGTTGTTGTTTTTGTTGTTTTTGTTGTTTTTGTTGTTTTTGTTGTTTTTGTTGTTTTTGTTGTTATTTTTGTTTTTGTTGTTGTTGTTGTTGTTGTTGTTTTTTGTATTTATTGTTGTTGTTGTTTTTTTTTTGTTTTTTTTTTGTTTTTTTTTTTGATCTTTTTGTTTTTGTTGTTTTATTTTTCATTTATTTTTAAGTCTTGGAAGAGATGCACGGTTTGGTCGCATGCTTGGCCAAACAGTGCACCAACCATGTGACTGGTGTTTTTTAGATGGGATACCCATAGAATTTATTAAACCATGTTCCAACCATGAAAATCCATCTGTTAAGAAATCGGCCCACTCGCATGGTTGTCACACGATTTAGCCAACCATGCAACCAAATAGTGTGACACGTTCAAAAGCTTAAAGTTATTAAAACTTTCCAAATTAAAAGACCAAGACTTCTGAAAAAAATATATAAAAAATTAATATAATAATTATTAAATGAGGGTTGGGGTGTGACAACCACCCCCATCCTTCTCATCACGATACCTCACCTAGTGAAAAAAACTCCTCCTTGACAAAGATAAAGAAGTCGCCTCATGAGACTCCTTCCATATGATGGTGATCTTCCTTCCAACACATTCAAGATACCCCATGGAGTGTACCCCATGATAAGGTAACCTGAAACTGGTTTGGGATCCTTGTAAACTTGAAAATAACCTCTAACTATGCTATCAGTTCCCCAACTATAGGACTCAACACTATTCTTAGGAACTTCAACACCTTCTATTACTGAAAGTGTATCTGCGCATCATCCCATGACTCCCCCTCCTATGTTTCAAACATAATGTTCTAATGATATTATATCAACATATCTTCACCACAACCATCAAATAAACAAGGATAGTTAAAATAATCAATTCACACACCATTATTAAAAAAGCTCAAAATTTATTTGAGAAAACATATTTTCAATAAATCCTCAAATTACCAAATCATATTAACAAGTGAGGTAATGTTTTATGTTAACAGATATTAAAATCTAAAATAATATGCTTAAAACGTTTCTTTTAAAAACCTTCAACTTAATTAAAAATCAATCGTCAAGAACATGCTTTAATCAAGAATCCTCATAAAAAAAAGTATCAACAACAAATATAATATTTTAGACATGTCTTATGAAAACATATTAACATGTTACTCATATTATTTTTTTAACATGCTTCACAATCTCATTAATTGGAATGTATTATCTTTAAATTAAAACTAGAATGGCATATAATGAATGGTTTACTGGACATTATATCATGCCAAGAGTTTAAATAAATAATATTTTTAACTACCATGAATCAATTTATTAAAATAATTCATCATTATTATAAGGATCATACTAAACACATTAAACATAATCACAAATAAAATTTAAATTTAAATATAACCTATAACAATGATGCATGAACCCTTATAATTTTAATTACTTTAAGCATGCTTGAAAATACCTTAAAACATAATGTTAGTTTTAAAATATGAATTTTATTTTATTTATTATTATTTTTTAAACCCAATATTTAAAACTTTTTAAGAAATTAAAAAAATTTGATGGGTAAAATTTAAATCATCCTTCAAAAAATAACAGAACCTCTTATATTTTCTTTTAAATCAAAAAGGTAACAAAACTTTACATAAAAATATTTAAATTAGTTACAAAAACAACTTTAGAATCATTCCATCCATTACTAAAAGATAACTTATTATTTATTAGGAAACGAGTTTCATTATAATACAAATCAAGTAAACTAAAAAAAACATCACTTTACATACTGACACACAATAAGGGGTAAATTATCAAAATCAATGTGAATAGATTTGTTACAATCATACAATCAAGGTAATCCATCCACTAAATCATGATATTGTTTACTTTGGGTGGCCTCGAATCTCCTACATGACTTTAAAATGTGTCTTGAAATAATGTTTCATGATAGGAGAAGGGTCACTCTCTTCATATGCTTGAATCCAAAACATATCTTATTAACAAAAAAATCCCTAATACCAATAACATGGAATTAGTTTAATTAGAATCATTTAATTCCTAATGTCACCCCATTAAAACACAATCAAAAATAGATATGATGCATGTACCTTTCCTGAGTCTCTACCCTGAAAAAAGTGCCACTTCACTTGATCATTTGGTAGACTCAGAGTCCTTATATCGGACCACAGGGGCCATAAAATCTCATGTCTTAGTTGGTGTCCCAATCCTTTGTGATGAACCAAGATAAAATAATATTTTTGACCTACCAATCCATACAATCCTTATATTACTGAATTCCAATATTCATCCTATCTTTCAACCATCACCTTTGATACCACTCTATTTTAACCCCATCTCCATTGGTACCCCTCTTGGGCTAGAAATAAAGAGGAGCGACCCTTAAAGCCTATCGCCAAGAGGTATTGGGTTGGAGACTGGCATCGAGGGTATAAAACATATAATGGGAAGAATTACCCTCATAATATAAGTTAAGTACCAAATATAAGAGTAGAAACACCAAACAACACCATATAATATAAATAAACTGAGATCCTATCAAATAGAATATAATAATGCATGTGTTTCATATCCCTTTTCAGGTGGTTTACAAAGAGGTTTATTCGTGGAACCATAAACACCCAATAGTTCTCACATCCATTATATGAACCTATTTTCCAAATGAAAATGGTCACTAGGAATTTTTTCAATGATTCTTAGGGATTTACATTGGTTGAGAGGATGGGAGGTTGGGCTCATCACACCCTTTTGGTGGGGGGAATTGTTGCCTACTTTGGGACTCTCTTATTGATATAAGTCATATTCATGAATCCTTTATAAACCTGAATATATGGTTGGACACCATTCACATCTGAAATCGATCACTTATATATACAAGAGTAACCATATGTATACATGAGAGGCTCTCCATCAATGGAACCATATGTATGTATCCTAGGTTCTCCATCAAGAGATCCATCTATATGCATCAGAGGTTCTCCATATGATCTTATTGTTTACTTGTTAATTATTTATTTTAAAGAAAATATAATTTAAAGCCTCATAATTGGTCACTTTGGAATTTATTGTCATCTAAGGAGATGGTTGGAGTTTTGATGTTAGAATTGGTCCCATGATAATAGATTCCTATGTATCCTGGTAAAAGTAATCAGAAACCCATGTAGGTTGGTACCGCTTAATGGGACACGTCATTTCTTTTAAGGTCATGTGATAAAGACTAAACCATGTAGTTTAACATCATGCAACATAGACGTCTATATGAAAGATGCCTAGCCGAAGTTGTTGCAGGGATTATGCATGAGAAACCCTTTACAGTTGATATCACAAGGAATATGGCCTGATGGGAATGGGTTGGTCCTATAATGAATGTGTCCCTATGATGATAGATCTCATTGGGAATATAGGTCTATGAGTATGATATGATTGGTCCTAGAAGTAATATGGCCCTTCATGTGTAGATTTGGTCTTATTGGGAATATGGCCTAGTGAGGATAATGGTGTATGTAAGTTGTTGGGTGTAAACCTCAGGGAGTCTTCCTATATATCCTATTAGTAAGGGAATCAAATCCCATATAATTCAGAAATGTTGGGGATTACACATATAAGGGATTCCCATTTGGTGTCTTGATCATGCTAGTGACATGATCACCAATGATCTCTAATCCCACGTGAGTCATGCTTGGTGTGAGAAATAAGATACATTATAAGATCATAATATCATACAATGGTTCCTAGGAAGGGATTTATACCTAAATTGGAAGCCCATTGGTAAAGTTCTTCCTCATCTTCTAGTGGATGAGGGTAGAGATATAAAAGCAAAGTGATATCTTAAAAGAAATGATAGGGGATTACTCTAGGAGGGGTTCCTATTATGAATATTTTCTCCTTGTTTATTGGTGGATGAGGGTGAGGTTATGACAGGGTAGTCAGGAAGAAATATGGGATTTAACCATTCTCACTACTACAAATAGGGCTTTTAATAGTGATAAAACCGCCTTTAAGAGCACTAGAAAAGCATTGTTAATTATGGTGAAGATAAAGGGGGGTCCCCTTTATCAGCGCTCAACATAGCGCTGATAAAGGGTCACCTTTATCTACACTAAAAAGAGCGTTGATAAAGGTCCCCCTTTATCAGCTCTATTTTGAGCACCGATAAATTTCCCCTTTATCAGCACTATTTTGAGTGCTGATAAATGTGTAATATATCATCACTCAAAATAGCGCTGATAAAGACCACCTTTACCAGTGCTAAATAAGTGCTAATATATTATACATTTATCAGCGCTTAATTAGCACTGATAAAGTCCAAGTTTCCTGAGCAAACCTAGCACCTGCACAACACCTGCACACCTGAGACAGTACTTGTACACACAGCACAAACAACACCTACACATAAAGCACAGAAGAAAAAAAATGCTATATACATTTACTTGAAATTATGAATAAAAAAACACTGTTATATACATTTCAAACAATGTTTAATATGGTTACAATTACAATTATCCAACAAACAGTTAAAAATATTAATGTTTTATCCTTTTTGCATCTATGATCTGCTCTCAAAAATTGTCGTCTATGGTATTAGTTGCCGAACAAAGCATTCGAACTCAGGAAAAAAAATTCACTTATATAAGAAAACAAATATTATGTTAGTAATACAATAATGAAATAAATTAAACATTAATATGAAAAAATACATTAATAAAATGTCAATTGTTACCTGTTGTAACCTTTACATGTCCATATTTCCTTGGATTGAATTAATATTTTAGAAGAGGATCAACATGATTCATTGACTTATAAATATTGTTTTGTTAAGATTACATGTATGAGAAAAGAAGAGGAATAAATTTCATCAACAACATGGAATCAAAAAGGTTTCATTTATTGACAATAAAAAAGGGGAGGAATCTCCACAGGTTATACAATATGACACATACATGATGGTGTATTCAATTTCATAGAAGTATTCAATTTTAGAATAGATTATAACATTTTTATAGTGATACCACCATCCTAGATAGGTTATAAACCTAATAGTTACATATATCAGGAGCCTCTAAGAGTGTACTCTCTCATGCCATGTCAAAGGGAATGAGTGCTAGTGCATCCGCATCATAATTGGGTCCAGCCCTTCTTGGACCCTGACCACTTATGCCTCTCCAAGGACCCCATACAATATCTAAGGTCCCATTGAAGGTATGGAAGGAATGTATTTCTCATTTTTAGAGAGGGATTGATGAGAACCTACACAATTAGATAGGCCATGATCATACCGGTTCACTTTTCTCTTGATCTCCTAGTTCTTTAGTGTGATTAGCCAAACCCCCCTCCCTCCCCTCCCTAAGACAGCCCCCTTTCTGCCCCTAGATACCCCCCCACACACCACTCCACCTGCAGCCCCCCTCCCTCCTCTTGGACAACCCACCCTCCCTCCCCATGCATCCCCCTCCCTTTTGCTAGACAGCCCCCTTCCCACCCCATGGACAGCCCCCTCCCCTCCTGGAAACCCCCCCTCCACTCATGGACACCCCATCCTTCCTGGACAACCCCTCCCTTTCTTTGGACCGCCCCCTTCCCACCCCCTGGATAGCCCCCTCCCCTCCTAAACATCCCCCCTCCCCTCCTGTACAGTCCCTCCTTCCTATAAAACCCCTACCTTTCCCAGGATATCCCCTTCCCACCCCCTAGACAGCCCCCTCCTCTCCCAGACATCCCCCCTCCCCTCCTGAACACCCCCCCCCCCCTCCACTCCTGGACACCCCTTCCTTCCTAGAAAACCCCTCCCTCCCCCTGCATACCCCCTCCCTTTCCCTGGACAGCCCCCTTCCCACCCCCTAGATAGCCCCCCTCCCCTCCTGGACACCCCCCCCCCCCACACACACACTCTTGGACCCCCCCCCCACCCACTCTTGGACACCCCCTCCCTCCAGGACACCCCCACCCACCCTCTCACCTAGACACCCCCTCCCTCCTAGACACCTCCTACCTCTTAGTTCTTTTGTTTATAGCCATTAATAACCTTCTTTATCCAACTTTATTTTCATCATATATTTGATAATGGAATAAATATTATTCATACACCATCATTCACTAGTATGAATTATAAAATCATATATATTTTTAATAGATACAGTTCAACAAATCAAGAAAAAACACCAAAAAAAATATATTGGAGGAATAGGAATGAAATTTCACATAACATTATCAAAAATATAATTTAAAAATACATAAAGCAGAAACATAGAGATCCTATGACACAACCGGAAGACTCCAATCCTATGGAAAGTGGTAGAAGGGATATATATATATAAGTAGCAGGGATACATCTTCTGTAATTTAGGTTATGGTAAAAAAACATCTCATTCTATATATTTTATCCACATTCCAGGATTGAGGGTCAAAATTGATTTAGTTGAGAGTGTCCTCACAACTCTTCTAGATCAGAAATTATTCCTTCCATCAAACTCATATATCATCAGTAATTTTTCCAGAAGATGTATTCTACTACAACATTGGTGTAGAGAAAAGGTGTGTTTCTTAGAATTCAAATGTGAGAAAGGTAAATGATTCATATATTGGGTATTTATGACATTAAATAAGATATATTGGGCCTCAAATTGAACTGGAATATAATTCTTATGCCTTTACATGGGCTTGGAATTGGTTTGGTTGGTTGGAACTTTTGATGCCTCACTACGGATCCACTTCAGGCTACTCTAGAAGTGATCTACCCATTGTATATTATTAGTATTGAATGGAATTTAATGGATCTCTTCCTGGACACCCCCTCCCTTCTGGACACACCCCCTCCCTCCCCTCCTATACACCCCACTCATGGACACCCCCTGGACACCCCCTCCCTTTTGGAAACCCCCCCTCCTGGACACCCCCCTCCTTCTTGGACACCCCCCCACCAACCTGGAGACCTCCCCTCCCACTTAGAGACCCCCTCCCTCCTAGACACCCCCTACCTCTTGGACACCTCCCTCCCCTCCTGGACACCCCCACCCCCCCCCCCCCCTCTCCTCCTAGACACCCCCTACCTCTTGGACACCTCCCTCCCCTCCTGGACACCCCCACCCCCCCCCCCCCTCTCCTCCTAGACACCCCCCACCCACCCTCACACCTGGACACCCCCTCCCTCCTGGACACCCCCTCCCTTCTGGACACACCCCCTCCCCCCCTCCTAGACACCCCACTCATGGACACCCCCTACCTTTTGGACACCCCCCACACTCTTGGACACCCCCTCCCTCCTAGAAACCCCCCTCCCCCACCCACCTGGAGACCCCCTCCCTCCTGGACAACCCCCCCCCTCTTGGACACCTCCCACCCCTCCTGAACACCCCCACCCACCCCCCCCCCCCACTCCTGGACACCCCCACCCACTCTCACACCTAAACACCACCTCCCTTATGATAACCCCCTCCCTTCTGAACACACCTTCTCCCTCCCCTCCGGGACACCCCACTCATGGACACCCCCCTATACACCCCCACCATTGAAGCTTTATGTGATCATGTAAATAATACAAGAATACATGAATCATGGTTAAAGTTAATTACCTTAATTGATTATGTGATTTTTTTTATGTGAATTGATCATGTGATGAGATCACATGATCAGTTCACATGAAGCATTCATACAAAGGAGCTTATGTGACACGATCATGTGAAGAGGATTATGTGAAGTATAGAAAAAACCTAAGATTTCTCATAGAGCTATGAAATATTGAGTCATTAGTGAAATAGATTTCCCATTACCTCTGTGATTGATCAGACACATCATTGTTTCTCTTCCTATAAAGGCATGTCACATGGACAGAAATCTTCTAAAATAAACGAACCCTATAAGGAATAATGAAAATAAAATCAAAATTTCATTATATAATTTTTCATTAAAATAGACATATTATATTGTAACATTACCTTTACATCTTTCCAAATGGTTTATTTGGTCCAGATATAAGCTAATAACAAAACTAATTATTCTTTGTGCACTTTACTAAAATTGGTAAACTACCGCTTACCATAATGGGTGTATAAAGAGAAGGAAAAGTGAACACTAAATGATGATATCATAGAGCTGGTGTCATATGAGAGAATCATAGGGACACCGTATCGGAAGTTCAGATCAGATGTTATGCTAAGTGGTAGTTAACCAACAGTAGTGAAGAATCCTTAGTTTTGTTATTAAATTTTTGAGTGATGCACGACCAATATTCTTCCAACACACTACATCAGTAGAAAAAGACGCATAAATGACCAAAATACAGAATATAAATGATTAATTCCATAATAGTTTAGGTCTGGTGATTTTGGAAACATATAAACATAAATAAATGGTTCATAAGAGTCTCTCATTAAGTTATGTTTTACTAGAAAGACAAATCATTTCTAAAACCATTATTCATAACCTAAGGATATAAAACATAATAAAGGGTGATTATATATGCTCAGTAAATGTAAACAAGGTAGATATCAATGATCAAATAAGTATATGATGTTATTAATATTTTCATGACTTATTATATTCCCTCTTTACTTATTTTATATGAAATGTGCATAATTTGTGTGAAATATTAATGTTTTAATATTAAGTATAATTTTTGAGCATTTTTAGAAGTAGTCCAACTGAGTCAGTTTAATGTTTTAATAATAACTATCACTATACTGATCCAAATTGTTTGGTTCCTGTTTTTTAGGATTCTAATTTAAATATACAAAATTTCATTAGAAGGTACCATGAGCCAATCCTGCCATTTGAAGGGTCATATGGTCCTCACAAACAAGACCAGAGAATCTGTGAACAAACTGGACCAGCCTTGAAGATTGATTTAATGGGCTCAATCCAGAAGTCCAAAAACATTAAATCTCCACCATAATTCGGGGGATACTACATGTCATCTTGGATAAAAATTTCAAGGCCCAAATCCAAGTACAAGGGGCCCAAATGAAGCTTTGAAGTCCAGCACACCATTCTGGACGAGAAATAAAATCAGTATAGTATTCATGACATATCTCATGATTTAAGAATCACATCAAGCTGATATTTTTCAGTGTGAAAGATGAGATATATGTGGAAGACTTTGTTGAAGCAGTCATTCGGATTTTAAGGCATATTACTGTTCCAAAATCCATTCACATTTTGGACATCGAAAAATCATGGATAGAAATGGACAGTTTACCTTTGTTTAATAAAACTTCTATAACTTTGGCTCCAATTGTCCAAATGCCTCCAAATTTTTACAGTAGTCGGAAAACTTTATTATCTACAACTTTGAAGAAGGATATATTTGGATATTCGGATGTATGAATATCCAAATTGGCGATGAATGTAGAGGTATATATTGGGAATGCAAACAGTTCACTCCTTGGGCTATAAATACTCTCCCCTTCTCTCCTTGAGAGGGGTTGGAATTTCAGAGCAAAGTAGGATTGATTGGAAGTACCAAGTCCCTTAAAAAGGCTTTGGAGGATCTTAAAAACTCAATTATTCACTTTATAATCCCTTCCTCCTCTCTTTGTTTTCATTTACTTTTGCATTTTTCTTCGTTGTGATTTTGAAAGTGTTTGTCTTTGTAATTCTGTTTTAATGCAATTTTATTCTTCTTAATTTATTATTCTCATCCACCTTATGTAGTTAAATATTAATGTTCTTATTGTAGTTTAAATCAATCTGAAATCTATCATCTTATTTTAATTTATTATTCAATAAAAAGTCCAGTTTTTTTTTTTACTCTCATCATCGTTCGTGTGTGTGTTCGGAGCACAACTCTTTTCTTATCTCTTTCTTTTTCTTCTATTTGTAATTAATCACCTTAAACATAATAGACCAGATTACTAATAATTTAAATGGATGAGTAAATATCTTATTGGGGTGAGTTATAATTTAGGGAAGTTAAGTGATTGAGTGGTTTTGCTCGATGAGTATTCTTTAATTTAACATTGTGTATGTTGGACTTAACATGTCATGGATTATTGATATATTATGTTCAACGTGTGGTTTCCATGGATTATTGGAACCATAAATAAACTTCCAAAATCAAGAACTTATTGAGATTAGAACCCTAAGTAAAGTTAAGGCTTGAATTAAAGGCTTAACACTTGGGAATTCCAATCAACATCAACTTTTGATGTGGGTGTTAATTTAATGCAATATAAAGCAAAGTTCAAGGATATAACATGCTTAACTCCCTAATGATGAACTCACCCCAATCTTTATCAACTTGTTAAATTAAACATCATCCATTAAACATTTCAATTAAGCTCTGCAAACAAACCCCCCAATCAAAATACAATCAACTAAAAACAATCGACTATTACGAAGTACCATCGCCGAGGATTCGACTCGAGTGCTGCTATACACATTAGCAGAGCACCGGAACCTTGACCAGTCGATAGGTGACAATCGGACATGCGTTTCAGGATAACATAAGTAGTAGGAATTCACCTTCATCCTATTTTTGTACAATCTTCAATCAGGTATGTTTCCCATTTGTTTTTAAACACATCTATATCGTCTTGTAAATATGAATTTTTGTGACAGTCATGGTAGTACTGAAAAAATATAAATACACAAAGGATTAATAGATATTTTAAATGAACTCATAATTATTTTCTAAAATACCTCTTCAGTGATGCTAGTTTGTTGATGAAATACGATCTCTTTCATAAATTTACAAACATAATAACCACAATCCTTTCTGTTTGTTTGTTTTGGACACTGTAGAAACATCGAGAAAAATAAGTAATTTGTTTTGATATGTGTTTGGATAGTGAAATGTTCTTATATATACCAGGATACTTTTCCAGTTGTATATCTTATATGAATTCTTGTCCTTAGGCCCTGGATTCATTCCATGAAGTAGATGATATTGATACATTACCCTATCATAACAGAATCCTCATTAAAATATAATATAAATTATATAACTAGATGTTTAGTTCTAAAATGTTGGATCTAGTGTATTAAAAATTAACAAACGCCATCATGCATGGTCGGTTTGTTGCATATCCATGCATTGAATCCAAAAAATAAATCTTTGGAGTATCCAAATTGACTGTAATCAGCATCCAATACTACCTAAAAACATAAAAAGGAATAAGTAATGAAAGAAATAAAAATATAGTATATATGATTAAATTGTAGAGTTTTACTCCTGCATCATTGGTATTAAAAAGATTCTGTCATCTGTAATTTTGTTTTCAAATGATTTGATCAGGGATGACATTATTGCAGCCTCTTTATCATAATCTATTTCTTCTTTTTAATAGGTGATGTGAGGAATAAAGAGTCCAAATTTTTGTTCATGGGGAAATCCCATCAATTATTTTTCATAAATACACCTGTGAAAAATATGAAATGTATTTAGTCATAATTATTAGAGGATGTCATATTTTGTAAAATAAAATCATGAAAACATACCCCATGTATACATTTACAGCTGAGGCACCTAACCATTCATACTTGAGGATTTCATTTACATTTTCAGCACTAATTAAATATGATTCTTCATCTTTGTACATACTTTTTTCAAAATCAATTGTTTGAGTATTTTCGTATATCATCTTTGTATCCACATGATCCTGCAATGATATTAACTATGGGTATAGAATAGGAAAGGTGAAGGTTATCTCAATAGACCGTTTCAATCGGTTGTTGATCCTTGAGATATTTTTGAGATGATATTTCATTTCACCCCCTTCTCTTTTTCATTCTATAATAACATGCATCAGTTCAAACCTTTTTTCATTAAATTTTAAAGGTCCAACTTGAAAAATAAATTGGAAATGGATACCTCCTTATCGATATGTTTTTACAAGAATTGACAGTCATGTGATGAATGTTCCAAAATCTTGTTCAATCGTATGAATGTCTTCATTTTCATTTGGAATAGGTAGCTCAGCACTCAACTCATTAGCTACATTAATTGACACTCTAAAATGATTTGTTAGAAGTTGTCTGTTGTGTAGCATGTTGTTCTGCATATTGAACACCGTAGCCCTCGCTATAAGGCAATAGGTGGGAGTTGATAGATATAAATCACAGTCATTTTCACCCTGTAGAATATTATTACAGGAAAGGTATCAGTGTCTATGTGATTCTCATTTCATAGAAACAATTATTAGAACATTGATTACCTCATATAAGTCAGGTTTTTTAGAGGAATAGCTCACCTCAAAGCTGGTGGGGGTGGGGTGGGATCTTCACGCACAGGTTGTTGTTGAGTTATTTCTTCTCTTTGCCTCTCCCCCATAAAACTTGATATCATCTCTCTCTGGTATTTTAATTCTTCTTGAAAAATATCTAATTTTACTTGCATATTTTCATTTCCTTAGTTTAATCCTCCGCTTGTTTTTGTTTTTGAAAATATGTTCTGGGTGTCACCCCAAAACCCGCACCTCTGATGCGGTCATACTGTTCTGGCTGCTTCAAGACTGCTGAAAGTATGTTTGCATCTGGTGCGAGTGTTTTTGATTCTTGTGACTATATCTGATAGAAAATATAGTAAAATAAGTAGTCATTGTTATGTAATAGCGATTTAAAAATAAAATTTATATTATGTCATACTTACACATGTTTCCCACACTTTTTGTGTGTTTTCATCTATCAGTATCCCATATTTATTTACATGATCCTCCTTCCATAGCACATGGTGTGGGATGGATATGGATTTCAATTTCGATTCATCAATCTATATATAAATAGCGAAACATAGTTATGGTGTCATTTTATGTCACATAAAAGTAGTATGGTATATTTAAAAGACATACCATTTTTTTCTCAAGTGAAGCGTACCTCATCCTTGCTTTAAGGTAGGGGTACGCTGGTTTTGTTGCATGTTCTTTATTTTTAGCACTCAGTTTTTGTTTCATAAATAAATAGCTATCAATCAAAGTGATGAATACAAGAAATGTCAAACAATGTATTACCAAACACAATGTACCTGAAAAGTATGCTCCCCACGACAGTTGCTAAATGCATACCACGCTCCTTGGGTTATCAAGTGTGCATAAAGAGGAGGTGGGTGCGGCTTGATTTTCCCTTCAGCATATTTAAGATGATATTTCATTAAAATTGTGCAGAAGCCTCTATGAGTCCTTCTTGAAACTCTTAATACATATTCCTTGTGCGAGGAATCTACTATAAATTCACTCTTCAATGAATGATGAAGAGTAAGTCAATGTTTTAGTATTTTATTTTATTTTAATAAATTAAAAAAATGATATCATAATGTTACCGTAATCTCTTCCCACATTAGAGTCTTAAGCCTGGTGACAACATGGTTCCACGACTGTACATCAATTGGAACGCGTTGTCGAGTGATGATTCTATTGTAACTACTAAAGATGGTTTTTTGGGGGTTAATATGTTGGCCTCTCTTATTCCATCCCACCTCAAATTTGATGCATTTTTCTTTTTCCTAAAGGATTTTAGCTAACACTGTCAAACTCTGGTGCTCTTTTTTTTTGTGTCGTCAGGGTTTCATTTCCTACCATTTCCTCATAAGAATCATCATTATGTTACTCCAAAGTGCTAGAATTGGCACTGAGACCAGCAGTAATGGGTTGAGAAACCTGTTGTACCTCAGCACTGAGACCAGTAATAATAGTTTGAGAAACATGTTATTGCTCTACACTGGGACCAACAGTAGAAGGTTGAGAGACCTGTTGTACCTTAAGATTGGGCGCATCAGCAGGTGTAGAAGTCATTATCTGCAGAAGTGGTTTAACATTTAATTTAGACTACATAAATACAGCAGTGAATAGATAATAACATAACGTAACACAATGTATATTACGATAAACAAATAACCTTATTATTGAACTCTCTTTTTTTAAAGGCTGAAGAGATTTGACCCCTCTATCGACTATGTAAATCCCTTCATTGTGGTCTCCTCTGACATACAAAATGTCGTCTACATTGGGACCACTGCGAAATGATTGTGAATTCCCTATGAAAGGTTCATCCTCCATTAAAATTTCATCTAACCCTTCAGTTGTTTTATTCGATAATAGAACAATTGACCAGTTTTGGTTTGTGGGGTCTAGAACATAAAATACTTTTATTGCCTATGATTCCATTATAAATGGTTCACCTTTCCCCCCTTCATTACTGAAATCACCTTTCACGAATCCCAAATCATCTATTTTTGTTATCAACCCACTTTCATTGAAAAATAAGCACTTATAATTTCGTATAATCTAACTCCCAAACTTTTTTTATGATGCCAAAGTATGACATATTCGCATAAATTGGATTTTTGTCCTTATCACCAGAAACATGCATCGCTTCAACCACAAGTGTAACCCCATTATTCTGCATGGTACCATATTCATCATGTTCATTTTTATAGAATGTATGACCATTAACTACATAATAATTGTAAGATAATACATACAAACTTGGTCCTCCAGCTAGCCATCGAAGTCAATCTGAAATTGAGTCTGGATTTTCATCTAGCTTCTTAAAAATATGGTCCCGCAACCATCCTATAAACTATCTATTATTTATCTAATATCCATTTTTCAGCCCTAGATGGATTCTAATTTCTAATAATTTCTTTATGGGTTTGAACATATGGGTCAACGTCGAAATTATTATGAAAAATGTAAAGGTGGGCCTACTCCTGATCTATAATATTGATTGTGACAACCTCTCTTCCAGAAATTCCTTCACCCTCAAGCCGCCCAGTGTGACGAGATTTTGGTAGTCCAACGTTTTCCACACCAGATAGATATTCGGTATAGAATTCAATGGCTTCCTCAACAATATATTTCTCCATAATAAAACCCTCTGGACGACTTCGATTTTTGACATACGCTTTCAAAATCTTCATATACCGTTCAATGGGGTACATCTATCTATAATGTACAGGACCACATAGTCGAATCTCTCTCACCAAATGAACCATCAAATGAACCATCATATCAAAAAATATCAGTGTAAAGAACATTTCCAATTCACATAATATAACGGAAATTTCTATTTCCATAGTTGGAAATTTTGTCGGGTCTATAAATTTGTTGCATATAGTTTTGAAGAAGAAATAGAGCTTCATTGATGTATAGCAGACATTCTTTGGAAAAAATGCAACGTAAAGCTATAGGAATTAGATCTTGTATCAAAACATGGCAGTCATGTGATTTCATACCCTTTAATTTTAAATCTCTCATTGACACGATGTTCTTTATATTTTATGAATACCCCTTTGGAACCTTTACGTCATTAAATAAGTTGCAAAACTGATATCTCTCCTTCCTAGAAAGAGTGTAAGCAGTAGGAGGAAGAAATGTTCATTTTTCCCCCTTCATTGTTACAACTCTTCTCATATTCTCATCTCAACCATGTCCAATCTAGCCTTAATTCCATCCTTTGTTTTGCCGGGTTCATTTAGCCACGTATCGATGACACTATCACATACATTTTTTTAAACATGCATAACATCAAGAAAATGTCTGACATACAGACAATTCCAGTATGGTAATTCAAAAAAAACTAATCTCTATTTCCAATTAGTTTTCGTAAGGTTTTTCGAAAACAGTTTACCAAAAGTAGTGTCCACATCTTTTTATTTCTCAAACAATTGATCACCTATTAGTGGAGACAGTGTTGTGCATTCTTCTGAACTTCCATCAAATGATGTCGTCCAAGATCGGTACTTATGTCGTCAAGGTAGAAATCTGTAATGTCTTAGAGACATGGTTTTCGATGAATGTTTCAACCTAATTTAATGTGTACCTTGTTCGAAAACAGGACACCCTTGAGTTCCTTTAATACTATATCCTGAACAATTTCTATAAGAAGGAAAGTCATTTATCATCTTGTATAACATGGATTTCAAAGTGAAATCTTAATTTTTGTAAGCATCATACAATGTAACACCTAAATCCCACAATAATTTCAAATACATGATCAATGGATCCAAATAAACATCAATATCATTACCCGTTTGTTTTGGTCCTGATATAAGCATAGATAACATGATGTATTTTTGTTTCATGCATAACCACGGTGGTAAGTTATAATTTACCAACATAATCATCCATGTACTATGAATGCTAATTTGAAAACTGAAAGGATTCACCCCATCTGTAGATAACTCAAGACGAAGGTTTCTTGGCTCATTTCCAAATTTAGGATACTCATGATCAATTCTCTTCTACTAAGGAGAGTATGTTGGGTGACATAGTTTCCCATCTTTAATTCTTGTATCTACATGCCATATCAATTATACTGTAGTCTCCTCACTTCCATATAGGAACCTAAACCTTGGAATGATTGGAAAGTACCATACAATTTTTTTAGGACTGGAATCATCTTTCTTGTATCGAGAAGCACCACACTTTGTTCATTATTTAAGTGATTTTTGGTCCTTAAGAAACAATATACAGTCATTCAGGTAAGCATGTATTCTTTTAGAGATCATACCCATTGAGCGTAGCATTCATTTGGCATCATATTTTTGGCTTGGGAGCTCATTATCTTCTGGGAGCATGTTATTCAGGAGAGAAAGTAGTTCTGTAAAACTGGCATCACTCCACCTATTGCCTTCTTTCAAATTATACAGCTTCAGTATGGCTGACAATGCTGTATATTTAGTGCAACCAGCATACAATGGTATTTTTTCACAACTCTTTAACTTCTCAAAAAAATTTGGGCAATCACGAAGTTCATCTTCAACTATACTTGTCATTTCCTCAATACGATATTCATTTTCATTCACATCTGTAATCACATCCTCCACACAATTGTCTTTATTTTTCACACTTATAATCATATCAGATGATCCATAAAACACTGTGTTATCCGAGCCACTACCTACATTCGTTTTTTCCCCATATTTATTCCAACATGTATAACTTCGATCTATTCCATGACATATCACGTGTTCTTCCAACTCCTCTAGACTAATTTGTCTTGAATAAAAACAGTATAAACACAGAAAAAGGATTTGAGAAGGTTCACATGCATAATCTTTTGAAAACTTGATAAACTCTTTCACGCCATATTCATACTCTTTTGTTAACTGATTAGAATTCATCCATTATTTATTCATATTCATCCTATTTGATACAGTAATATTAATATATAACAAAATAATTACACAAAATATGATCAACAAGCTATGAGAAGCCCTTACACTAGAATGTTTATATCCCACATGTGATCTATATGCATTGTTGTAAATCGGTTTTTTAGTGTTTCTCTAGAAACATAATGTCTCGAGTCAAGAACTATGGTACTAAACTAATAGATGGTATGATTTTAAATATATTGATTGTGGGTGGAAGGATTAATTACATGTTTTGTTATGGTTATTTGACTAGGGTGTCCATAAAGTGTCTCATAGAGTCCTCTAGTGAAGTGGTTTTCTATGATTCAGTGGAATTGCACTAGTAACAAAGTGGTAGTGCCATTTAAATGGGTAAAGTTTGGATTGATATTTAATGGTGGAAGAACTAAAACATGGAAAACAAATGGCATACCAATCATTCCAACAACTGCAACATCATACAAACACACAATCATGCTCATAATCAGAACACCATACAAACCAAACAATCATAATTTCAGATTTTACAAAGCATCCCTTATTCAATTTTTTTTGTTAATTCAGGGGTTATCATAGAAGTTTTATCATCCTGGGGAATTCACTCATAAGTCATGTATACGTAAATTACCAATTTTTATATTCAAATGTTCAACAGGAACCAACCAACATGCAATTTATTTATTGCACAAACAAGGACCACCAACGGCCACGATTTTCAGCGGGGCTTTTAGCCCGTACATTTCACATTATAACCATCAATATCAAATAGTAATAACTTGAGAACAAGAGGAAACCAATGAGTAACAGGAGAAAACTCACTGTGAAGGTGTCGTTCAGCGCACGATAGAGGTGTTTTTGTGGCATAGTAGAGGCGCACAGCAGAGGAGATTTCCAACTGAAAAGAAAACATAAAAATAGAAATCATATTTTATACCTATCCAAAATAGGTCCAATGAGATTTAGGAATGGTACATGTTTGGTTAAACATCATTGAAACCTATATATGATCATCCATGAAACCCATCCATTCAAGGGAACAATTTTTTCACTAAACACATCATCGGGTTCATGATGATACCCACTATGATCCTGATTCAAAGTGCTCCCCATCATCGTAAACTCCTATTGTAACACATCATCCAGTAGTCCAACAACCCACTTGGTGTGGTTTAAAACTAACCAAACCAAAACACATGAAAAAACCCTCCAAAATCTAGTAATAGTTGTCATATTTTATTCCAAAGATAATCAAACAAGTCTCTACTGCTTATGAACAAGGCCCTAACACACTGACTTTCCCTCAAAAAGTCCCAATCATACCTCAAAATGAACATGTCATACCCAATATGAAGTAACCATTTCCCTCTATTGTATACAATATCTAATCTTAGTTAAAACACTACCACTACATTTTTACACATGATTCAATCCTTGAATCATGTGTAGAAATAGGTCCACCCCCTAAATAATGTGATGAATGGGTTTCACCCCTAAAATCACATGATGAATCATGATTTACGTCATGAATCACCTTTGAATCACATCAAGATTATCCTGATCATTCTGTAAACATATAAAATTTATATAGTACATTATTTAAAATATAAATATGGTATTTATGGGGGACCAGATAAATCATATCCACCAACTCAATGACAGAAAAATGCCATATCAACCATCCAATAACCAGTCCCATTATACTGAAGACCCTTGTAACATGAGGGTCATAACTCCATAGTGAATGATCCATATATTATCATATATATTTAATATATGTGATCATATTTATCATACCTAATTTATAACATGAAATATCAAGTGCCACATATTCCCCAATCACTAAAATATTATACCCATCACCCATTGCAATTCATCTGGAATGAAAGTTGCACCCTCAAAAACCATTGGTTCACTCCCCACTACATTTTTACCTTATACCACTTATCGAGCATCAACTCAACATGTTATATCACCAAATGTGTGTTTCTTCTCCTGGTCCATAATCATTTATCCAAAGAAACACCTGTCTGGGATTAACTCTCAGATCAAACATGACACTATATTTGATCCATTTGTGATGTATCCTCCACTATAGATTGAAATTTTATATTTCATCCAAAACCCAAATCAATTGAGTATAAAATAATTTCTTCAACTCCACTGGTCCTTGGATCACACTTTACATCTCACTGACTTAAAATTTAAATGGGTACCATGCATAACCGGTGTGTACCATTCTCACCTCATCCAATATAATGGGTGTACAATATTATACCACCTGATCAAATTACATGACTCATGATCCCACAAGTCAAAAAACATATTGTTATAATAAAATACCATCTCCATGAGATACTCTAATTAACCTTATCTATAAACTTATCGATGTACACTCCATGCAACCGCACGAGCCAGTCTCTAGAACAGTGATCAACAACCCTCGTTATCGAAATAATGCATGTCTAGACAGGTGTAAATATCTGTGATACTCTGAATTATCACCTGACTTGGACTAACCTAATTTATATCTCATCTATATTAGGCTCACATGCCTAAACCCATGACCATGCTTCATGGTATGTAAATCATCAAAACAAAGAACCTCCATGCTACTTTCCAACAAGATTAACATTCTTAAAATTTTCATGAAAACCGCACTAATGCCTTTAAACCAGTATCATCTCAAAATCACATGTTTCCATCCATAATCTAATAACTACTCCACTAAGAAACATATCAAAAAAAACACAAGGCTAGGAATCACACTAATCTTGCCCTAAAAACAAACCTTGATACCAAAAACATCGACACTCAAGGCGCCCTTCTCAAAAATATTCCAAGGAATATCAATGCCTATACAATATCAAGTCAAGAAAATTACCCATACCTTCCACATTCCCAATGTCTAAGGCATAACCATGCATATATCCCATACTTGGTATGACACCACTTATGTTAATCACAACTCAAAGCATATACCTTAGCTTCATGCTTCTAAAGAATTAACAAGCCTAGGCTAACCCCTAACATATTTTACCTTCATAAAACTCATTTAATCTCATCCATAATACACAAAACACTCAAAGCATATACCTTTGTGGTGGAGGCAGCGGTGGTAAATGCAGTGTTGGCGGAACTAGTAGCGGTAGAGGAGGAGGATGGTCGCGGTGGAGGAGGAAAAGGAAGCAGCGGTGGAGGAGGTGGAGGAGGAGGAGGAGGAGGGGTCGCGGTGGAGGAGGGGTTAGTTTCATCTTCTATGAAGTCTTGAACACATGCGAGAGAGGAGGGTCCTATTAGGGTTCTTTTATAAAAACTTTTGGAACCTTTATCAGCACTAGTTAAAAGCACTGATAAAGTAGCTATTTATCAATGCTATAATTTTAGCACTGATAAATAGGTGTTTTATCAGCGATAAAATTATAGCACTAATAAATACTTATTTTATAACAGTGTAATTTTATTAATTTATTTATATTCTTATATGTTTATTTAAAATGATACATAGGATAAATATATATTTATTTATTAATAATTATAACTATAAATAGTATATATTTATAAATATTGGTATATAACTATTAATGTATACAAAAAACATTATTTTTGAATATAAATATAATAATTTTATATAAATTAATAATAAAAATATTTATCAGCACTTTTAGCTAGCGCTGATAAAGGCACACACCTTTATCAGCACTTTCTGTTTAGCATTGATAAAGGACAGCGCTTCTTTTTCCCTATTTTGTGGTAGTGTCTCACTTTCTTTCCTTTTTTAAACCCTGCCCTTGGGGATTACATATCTATTTAATTCAAAAATACTACCCGGTTTTCTTTACATTTCGAATAGCATGCAGGGGTGAATGCCACTACCTAAACTCCTTCCATAGTCCCTAGGGTTCAGATCCTCATTACCACAAGAATACATGATTGTGAAAATTCTAAGGACCCAAGTTATTAGGGAGGTTAAATGTGGGACTTCCTTTACCATAAGGTTCATGATTGATGGTACACTTTGGCATGTTTTTACACTAACCATATAGATATTTTGGTATGGGAGAAGGTCTTGGAGGCATAATTCCCAAATAAGAGGTTTGGGTAAAGGAGGGTTGTGTCACCTTTGGTATAAGAGATAATTAAGTCTTGGAGGGTGATTCAACCAGGTAGTACTTGGGTGAATCGGTATTATCTCACCTAAGTGTTACTTGGGTAGACCAAAGAGTACCTCACCTAAGTTATACTTGGGTGGATTGGAGAGTACCTCACCCAAGTGATACTTGGGTAGATTAGACAGCACCTTGACCAAGTGAAACCAGGGTGGATTGGAGAGTACCCCACCTAATGATACTTGGTAAAACCAGAGTTGACTTCTTGAGAGGGGAATAAACTAGACAAAAACACTTGGGTGAGGTTGTGTCCTCATGATCAAGGGTATCCTCAGGTGATCTTGGAAGGATTACATGTGAGTTTTGAGATAAATATTGGCCCTTCATCTTAGTGTATTTGTACAAAGTAGGAAGTGGTTCCTCCGAAGGTCTTTGGTCTTTTAGACCTTTTTGGGACTTTACGATCTTGTTCCTTTTGTTAACTCCCTCTTATTTAGTAAGCTTAGAAAGCTACCTGAGGGTTTTAGAGACTTGGGTGAGAAAATATTTAAGATGTTTCTATTTCTTCTAAGAGTTCCAAATGGAGATCCCATGGGTCCTATTTATAGGAAAACTCGAGACCCTAGTCAAAGTATGTAACTTCACACAAATCACTCATGCAGGTGATTCACACAGCTAGTTCACACATGTTGGACTTGCATAGGGTAAGTCATGCAACATATAACTATGTGGTATGTCTATCCACATATATGAATCATGCATACTCCACTTACATGTGTGAATAGTGGCACAAGTACTATGCTCAAGGACCACTTGCACGTATCCCAATGTTTTTTATTATACCTTTCTTTCTCTGTGTATTTGAAATGTTTTGCTTTTGAGTAATGAATCGCTTCAAAAAGGGAGTGACAAAAAATTCCCCCATATCTGGATTGGATCTAATTGTAACAAGAGGATTTGATCCTAAGTTAGAGAGGATCTTGAGCACATATTGACCCTTGATTCATTGGGCACCATGTGTTAACACACACCATTCATATTCTAAACTCGGTGTAACATTACCATGATTTTTGCTCATAAAAAGGGGAAGTGTATAGTTGGATCGTGTATGTAAATCACATAGATATACCTCATAGGTGACTAAACATCTATAAATATCATTACCCACCTAGTGGTCTCCCTCCCTATCTATACTATTTTTCTTTCCTAGTGAAGAAACGCTTTGCTCGCGCAATTCATCCACTCAAACTATTGTTACGTATTGAATTCTGTGTTTATCCTTTATGAGGTGACCTGCATGAGGTGAACTATGTAAGATGATCTATGAAAGGTGTCCTACACAATGAAACCTACGCAATGTGACCTATGCACGGTCATTTGGGTGATGCCTTGGGCGAGAAAGTATTTGATATTGTAGAATCCTTTCTCAAGGAAGGATGAACCACTTGGGTAAAATTTGACTAATCTTCTCCCCAGAATTGTCTTCTTACAAAATATTGAAAGTCTAATGAATTTTTATACCTCTTTGTGTATAGTTTCAATGGATAGACAAATGATTCACATTTCTAATGACCAAGTTTCTACTTGCATTAAGGATATGTTATACATTATCAGACCAAGATACTTTTGATTATATGTCCTCACCCCAATGAAACTTGAAAAGCATTTGAACAAGTTTCATTTTGAGTATCAAAAGAGAAAACAATTATCATTTTATGACCATGAACTTTTGAAGGATTTTTTATCCTGAAGCTGAATAATTAATTGTCATGCTTTTATTTTAAGGAATTCACCAATCTTACTACTGCCAACACTTCCTCCAAAGTATTGTATATTAATAAAGGGACAACACCCTCTATGTGTCTTATGTGTCATAGCAAAAGTTCCTTAGATTTGAAGACACGTACTCTTGAGTCAAAACCACACTATTACTCATCCATTTTCTATCATTATACAATGGAACAATAAAGGGTTGGAAGGAATAATGGGGATTTCGTGTCGAAGGGGGAGTCAAACTAGAGTGGATGTGGACCTGTTAGGTTCACAAGACCTATGCTGAGTTTGAAATTGAGTTGAAGTAGTTTGGTATCTATGAAGTTGTCTGGGTTGTGTATGCATACATGTATAAGCATCCTGATGTGGTCTCACAGCTGCTCACTTAATGGAATATGTAGACTAATAATTTCTACCTAAATCATGGAGAATTAAGCATCAGTTTATAGGATGTCTATAAGATTTTGGGATCCTCCATTCTTGGTGATATGTATGAAAATTTCATCCCACCAAAGGCAATGTGGGGTGACATTGAGTGGATGTATGCCTTGGATCATGAGTTGTTAAATATAACTTGGAAGGAAACTAAGAAAGACCCTTACCTAAGGGGTTATGTTTATCTTGAAGTATAGATGAATGTATTCTTGAAGGACCAGGGAAAGAGACCCAACTATAAGCATCTGACAGAGTGCCCTATAATATAAAAACATGGCATCCTGAGAAAATATTGACATGTGTTAGAGTAATGCCAATATAATACATGGGGGTATACCATCAAGATAGTCATCCCTATCAAGACTTGCCTTTTTGTATTTTTAGAAATGTGGATGAGCACCCATATATTGTCAATTCATGACTCTAATGGTTGTGTCTGAATGAGGATATACGCCATGGAGGCCAAGTTAGTGGGAGGAGAGCATGTAGGGTTGTCAATCTCAACCTTAAAAAAGATAAATTGATTCTTGTTTCATGTTTATATGGAGAAGTACCATTTTAGAATTTTAGGGTCATTATGGGCATGGCTAATGGCACATTTCAGTTATTACACAATGCTAAGTGAGGTTGGTAGACCCAGGTGTCGTTTCTCACTATTTTTTCAGTTGCCTCTAGAATTGAGCCTTTGAATTTGAAATATAGGGAAGATTTGAAGACTTTGGGATTATCTGGAGAATTAAACTACTTTCTATGTAGAGACCCACCCACCAGAACGATTATCAATAATGGCCTTGGTGATTATGGGATCAGATCATATATGATAGTCTCCAGGGACTACGTGTTGCTAGAACATATAGATGGAGAAATTATCTATGAAGCCTACGTTCCCTATATAATTGTGCATCAATTCAAGTACCTATAAAAACCAATAATGTCCCCTCTAATAGATTTCTAATCAGAGAAGCACTTGATGGTTCCTTGATAGCTCTAGGTCCTCATGTCTCATGAGTTATATCAATTGGTAATCAATCTCACTCCACTAGATAAAACCATTGGGTTGAATCATGAGTATGTTAACTCCCAGGTATCTTCATATCCTCAAGGGGTGCTAGAAAAAAGCATCCCCTAAGTCAAAGTTGTTACAACTATTGGGTGAGGTAAGAGCGGTAAGAAGGCCCACCCCAAAATTGATAGTGATGAAGATCTGAGATCATCCAAACGATCTCAAACGCATGCCATGTGTCAAGAAATAATTAAAAATACTACACCAATCAGAGCTGGTCCAAGATGATCCAACTGCCATCATCGAGAGGAAACTTGAGATCTGGTTACCCATCCTCCTATTGGGATGGAGAAAATTGGAAATCCTATGAAGTAGAGAGATGTTAGGTCTTATTCACAGCCGGCCATAGAAAAATCATATTATGTGTAGCCTAAGGTGGATCAATTTTAGAAATATTTGCTTTTTGATATCAAGGATTTGTGTATATTTCTCCAAGATGGGATGCATATTCCACAGCTTGGAGATGTTCAGGTACCCTCTGACTTTCATTATAATACCAGTCCTGCTAAGGTGGGAAAATATATCTTGGAGCTAGAAATTCTTATCTATACAACCAATAGTCAGATCCCTGGTACAAAACGGGTGACCAACATGATAAATTAGGGCACCACCAAAGGAGTGGGTGACTAATGAATGGGACAAAATTTTTCGATCCCAATGATGTAATTCTCTTCCACCCCCTCCTAAGTTTTTTTAATGAAGTGTTGTTATTGAGGAAATATGTAACATTGACCTATAGAGGGAGGAAGAGTCACCAGAATTGGAATCTCCAAGGTATACTTTAGCGGGAACCCCTAGCGGGGATGAGGGGTCTACTACTTTAGATTTAGGGAAATTATCCCTAGGTCAGAGGCTTGTGGAGGAAGAAATGATGGGAGGACCTTCACACCTTCCACCCCTAGTACTTTTATTTGAGATGACAAGCATGATCCTTCCACCACCTGAACTGAAACATCGACAGAGAGAAAATACATTATCCAAGCACATCATCAGTTATAATGAGTTTTATCAACACCATTTATCTTTGATATTCCTGATACACACATATATATATATATATACATCAGACCACTCTTGCAGAATCTATCTCACTTTCCTCCCTCAAAGGATCTAGCACTGATCCTTCAGGAATTGGGGAGGATAATCCTAATGAAATTCAAGCCCCTTCTGAGGAGTTTATTTCTTTGAATAGATAAGTGTCGAGGTAAAAACCCCACCTTTGCATGTTTTTGAAAATGGAGAAGATAATATCAATAATTTCAATTATTCATAATAGGATATCATGTATCAATCAATAACTCTTCTCTTCATGATATTTCAAATTCTTCACATTTGTTGGAGGACCCCATAACAATCACTTTTGGTCCCATAACTATCGCAAAAGGGGCCAATCGGTATCTTAGACCATTTGATGAGGTGGAAATAGTGATCCCAATTAAACAGGGCCTAAAAAGGTTATACCTTACAAAATAACAATGAGGGATCAGATAGGACAAATTTGGGTCCTAAACCAGGCATCTCAAATGTTCCTACTGAAGAGGATGTTTTGAGCCTTGATATATTAGCTAATGAAATAATGGAAATGGAAATAGAGGACATAATTATGAAACAAATTTATATTCTCAAATCTTTAGAGGAGTTTGGGAAATTCAATGAGGATTTGGATGGACGTGGGCCTTAATTTATACATAGTTAAGGTTCTTATGTATGATTTATTAATCAAAACTCTTATCTCATACAAATTTATCCATAGAGAATATTTCCAAGCCACTCTAACAATAAGGCGTTGAACCCCCTCATGCTTCTATGACAAATAAAACGCCAACTGAGGATCCTAGAGTGGGGTATTCCCATGATCCTTCTTCTCTAGGCACCAAGAAAACTCAATAAGGTGCTCTTTATCAGGAGATCCTCATTCAAGCTAATGAGGCAGGGGATACTAGGGGAGAATCAAACTGAGTGGTTGGTCCATCAACGTGTGAGTATTTTCAGCTACATTGATTATCTCTCTGCCCTTACCATTATTGTCTTTAAATATTGATGAAAAATTGATGTATTATTCAATTCCATCATCTTCAACATCCGAGTCTAAAGAGGAAGCCACTACTACGATTCAACCCATGATACTAGGTGAGGCTAACATTACTCTATAGAGAATAAAATAAGATAATTATATAAGTGAATCAATTATAGAGTATGTATCCCCACCAGAGAGTGGTTCTGAGGTAAATTTAGAGGCCAAAAATGCCTTATGTCTCTCCCATTATTTTATTTTTCAAGACATATAGAGGTTTTTCTCAGAGGCTCCCTTGGAATATCTACCCTCACAACTCTACCGACTCTAGATCATGTTCACCATAATAGTTTATGGGAGGTTTGACTACCACAAAGTTCATTATTCCATGAAGGAGATCATTCATCAGTAGAATCAAGATAAAAAGGTACAACAAATTCTCATCAAAGCAAATTTGATTGTTAAATCTGATGATCTCTGAGCCACATTATCCCAAGAAGATATTAACTGCTCCAAATAATTGTAAAATTTCCAACAACAATTGGATGGGAAATATCTTCAAATAATACGTCTCTAGAAATAATTGGATACTGGAAAGAGAGAACTTATAAAACTTCATCATTATTTGGAGGAGTTTAAACCTAAATGGAAAGTCTATATCATCATTTCAGTGGAGAATCTCCACATTTTTTAGGAATATAAGGCCAAATAATTGTTTGAGTTTCAGTAAAGTGTTGGGGAATCTCATGTATAAATCTAGTGGATCAAAAATTATGTTGATGGAATGTTTTAATCTATTACTATGGTGGATAGAGACTCTAACTTTTAGATTATCCTCTCATTTTTTTATCCATAAATGAATGGAATTTTGTTCTCGGTCATTTTTTTATTTCTCCCTACTTCCAATTGCAAGAATAATTATGGTTCTCAATCATATGAGTCTGAACTTTACCCTTTAGCATAGCTTATGGTGGATATAGGTGTAAATATACTCACTATAATTATAGAACTAGCTCATTTTAATGGACACCCTTACATTATTATATTCAAATTTTAATGATAGGAATAGGAGAATGTCATAACTTTTTCCTAAGTCTGATGTAAAGAAGACTCAGCAGGCAGGACTTGTCTTTTTATTGGGCTTACCTTTATTGGGTTTTAACCTAAAGATCTTTGTGCCTCTTTCCACTAGAAGCTTAGGGTCTTGAAAAATGGAATAATGCATATGGTGTTTTAGGTTGAACAACTTTGACCAATGGTTATCAGAATATTGACCCAAAATAGGGCTTGCGGGCCAAAGATTTTCTAACAACTTTTGGACATGGGGAGAAAAATTGTAATTCATTATCTTGGGGTTATTGGATCTGATAAAATTAAATGGGTCAATTACATAAATAATGACCACATACCATGTTCGAAAAGTTTCCTTTATTATGATTTTTTCAAAGCATACAAAGATAAAAAGATTTTATCCTATAGATAAAGATTCCTCTAGTTGAAAAGCCACATTAGGGGTGTATTATGTCGATCCATATTGGGGCATAGTATGTATAGTCAATGTTGACCCAAGTGAGTATCTCAATATGGGGTGAATTGAGTACCCAATAAAATTTCTATCAAAAACAGGTTTAAATAAAATCCCCCAATTAAATTAAAAATTTCCCAGTTAATCAAAATAGCAGATTGATATAAGTTATGGTCTTTTAAAAAAATCAAAGATTAATTAAGTATTATTTAAAAAAGTTATGAAAACTAATTTAACTTTTAAAATCAATTTACTTAATAAAAACCTATATAAACCTTAATTAATACTAACTATTAGAGTATTGTTTTTACTTAGAGTTTAAAATAGATTCCTTTTTAAAGCTTAGAAATAAAAAAAAACAAAACAAAATGCATAGTGAAAAGAATAAAAGAGGTTCAATACCAAGTTAAGACTTAATCTTTTCCACTTGTAAATCACCTGCTACCAAGTAGATTATATAAAATAATCTTTGATTCATAACCTAGATCAGGTATACAACAACAAATTTGTCTAGGAAACATAGGGACCTCTTCTAAAAAATCCATGGGAATAAAATAAACACAAGCCACATAGGGACCTCTTCCACAACACTGTGGAAAAATAGGAGTAAAGAGGGTTGATAAGATATCGAGTATCTTCTAGTTAAGTTACAAGAGACAGTGTGTGTGTTAATAATACATAGTAAACACACACTACTCGTAATGTAAAGATAATAAATAGAAAGATCAAGTAAAATAATATAGAAAAGATTTTGTTTCTCTTTATAATTTGATTTAAAGCTTTATACTCCTTGAATGTAGTTTTAATAAGATCTCAATTCATGTTTCTCAAAATGGTAGTGAAACAGGGCCTCGTAATCTCTCTTTGTTCTAACTATATGAGAGGATATGAGTGATCATGAAGATCCACTTTCTCATAGTCGTGTATAGGCTAGATACAGCGTGTAATCTCTCTTTTTTCTTGTTTTTTTTATGTGTGTCTCTGTGAATCCGAGTGTCTAAATAAACAAGTGTATTAGTGTTAGTGCATCTATGCATGAGGAAGTCTGCTTCTTTATTTAACAGTATCATGTAGGCATATCTATTTGAAGAAAAATCATCAGGATATTCTCCTTATACTAAGCTCTGACATTATCTTTAATGTTATCTTCAAGATTTTAAGAAACAATAATTAAAATAATCAATCGTATTAACTTCAATAAAATATCTGTTAGAAATAGTTAATTCAAAATAATGAAAAACAGTGATGGTGAATCCTTTTAATGGTGAGACAATATCTGTAAGTGATTCATCCTAATGGTGACTTAAGTTGGTGATGATACATGTCAACGGTGAGTTAGGTTGATGGTAGGTCATGCTCAATAGTGACTCGTCTCAGCGATAGGTCATTCCAGTACTTTTCCAAAATTCCACTTTGACAATAAGTCATATCAATACTTAGTTAATTTTGTTGGTGCCAAGATTTGATGGTGAGTCATCCTCTATCATCAGGTCTTCTAGAAACTTAGTCAATTTTTCATCCTAGTGGTAACTCATTGCTGATGGTAGCTCTTTTTCATACTTTTTCAAATTTCCATGGGTCATATCTAACGGTAGGTGTTTTCAACACTTAGCTAAATTTTTCATCCTCAATGGTGAATCACATCGGGCAGTGAGTATTTCCAACACTTTGTCAATTTTTCATTCCAATGGTGAGTATATCTAGCGGCGACTCATCTTCAATGGTGATTCATTCCAATACTTAGTCAAAAAAATTTCAATTTATCTTACATTATAAAATTCTACCTGATGTGGCTCTATTTTTTCATTGTTTTGCCACATATTTTTACTTAATTTTTAATGATTTAATTAATTATTTAATGACTTTATGCTAAATATTTTTACTTTTGTATTTTTATAATTAAATTTGTCAAATATTCATTTTTTATAACATTTTATGTAATTATGGGCCCTTAAATAATTGATTTATACCTTCTTTGTTTTTAACTTAATTAATTTTCAATTTGTTTATTTAATATATATTTTTTTATTTTATTTTATTTTTCATTTTTAATATTTATTGAGTTTGCTAATTAATTTAATTTTAATTTTTAAGTTTATATAACTTAGTTCGACTTGCCAGACTACCGGTAGCTTAGCTACCGATAGCAGGTTACCGGTACTTTGTATCGGTAACCTTGCTCTATCGGTGACCTTGCCTCTATCGGTGACTATGCCTCTATCGGTGACCCTTGTCACTGATACTCTTTGCCTATCGGTAGCTCTCTCCTAAGTCTGTCGGTAACCTTTAATTTAAACTACCGGTAAGCCCTTAAGCGGTGAGTATTTAATCTACATAATCCTTTTAATTTGTGTTGCTATATTAAATTAAATGGTTATCCCTTATTTATATGTGTTCAAATAATTAAATAATCAATTAATTAATAGTTTTTAAACATTAACTTTATTATTTTTTGTATACAGATTATTTATTAAGTCATTCAAATTTCGTTTTAGCCTACCGGTGAGGTATACGAGTCTACCAGTGACTTGTTTTATTTTTAACGCCCTTTCTATCGGTATCCCTGCTACCGATCCTCACCTCATCGTAACCCCACTGTAGCTTTTCCTTGGTTTAAATTTTTATTTGTTTTTAAACTTTAACTAGGAATCTAGTTTATCATATTAATTAAATTATATTTAATTGAATTCTTTTAGGTGAATAATTTAAATTTATTTAACATACAAGCAACTGGATTTATTTATTATTTTATTTTAATTGTTATTTTAGTAGTTAATTTTATGTTTAGTTCATTTAAGATTTATTTTATTTTAATTTATAATTTTACTTTCTTTTGGTTATGCATGCAGCGGTGACATTTCCTCACCGCTAATTCACTCTACCGGTGACTCTACCCCTTCTCATACCTCACCGATATTTTATTTTATTTTATTTTATTTTTCTATCGGTAGATTTAGCTACTGATACCCATTCTCACTGATACAGTTGTTACCCCTTTTCCTCACCGATAACATTCCTTATCGCCTACCGATGACAATCCTACTGCTCACTGTTAGGCATCTTTGTTGGCGGCCTCTGACGCACTTCGCCGCCACGCCCGTTCCCCTGCTTCGTTCCTTTGTTACAGATCCAGGCTTTCAATCACCACCACTTGGAGCTTCGAAGATGAGAGTCGCGCTTTGCTAGTGTTTTTCAGAATACCCAAATGTCATATTGGAGGTTCTGATACCTACTGTTGTGAAGTTCTGCTGAAGACGATGAAACCTGGAGGAGGCTGACGTCGCGCTGTTGCTGAAGGTTGTCGCACTACAACTGGTCGGAGAAGCTGCTGCACCCCAAACCGCTGTCGCTGGAAGGAGCAGGAGGCCAAACTTGCTGGGAGACAGACCAGCTTGCGGCGCTGGAGAAAAAACCGGTGTTCTCCTCTATTGTGCGCCAAGGGTTTGGGGAAAAAGAAACCGAAAAATATATATATATATATAATAAAAGTAAACTAAACATAAAGTTAAAATAAAATATAATAACATAACTAAATTTATTAAACATTAATAATTATTAATTAATAAAAATATACATAAGATAATTAATTAAACAGAATTACTAAATTAATCTTAATTATATTTAACTAAACTAGATGGATTCCTAAATTAATTTCATATTGATTTAATAAAAATTATCAATAAAATAAATTTTAATAAGAATTTAATCATTAAAGACTATTCTAATTAAATGGAAATAACCTTACTTTTCAAAATAATAATAATAAACTTAATAAGTATATTTAACATTAGTAATAATAATAGATCATAAATTCCAACTCTGTTATTTAAGATATCTTATAAACTTAAATTTTAACAACTTAAAAATTTAATGAGGTAACCTAATTTAATTAATGGACCATTTGATATTTCTTTTTCATAATTAAATTAACATTAATAAATATATTAAATTAAATTAGTCAATTACTCAATTACTTAATAATAATATTTAATAGTTAATAATTTAAGTTTTAGATTAACTAAATTAAATACCCAGCTAATATCGGTTAAGTGATTTATTTTTATCAACTGTTTTATTTTCGCGTTTTAATAGCGTTAACATTGTTTTGAAGTTCTTTACTTTGCAGGTTCATTCAAGAGTCGAGTATTCGTCCAGATTCAATTAACTGGCATGTTCGAAGTTAGTTACGTGAGAAAAACTCGTGTGACGTGCCAGTCGCAGAAAAAGCGCATGTGTGCGGTGCACTCATGAAGGACATTCCAAGTCGGTGGAGATCAAGCGGTGACGTGTAGCAGATGACAGGATATACTTAAACAGAGCAAGCAGTAGAATTTTAGGGGGCAGACCCTCATTCGCTGACTCTCATTCATTAATTCCACGACCACATCCATCCGAGAGCAGACGGAAGAGACTCCCCGGAGATGAGAGAGCAAGACATGGATGCAAAGGAGCCCGAGAATAGAGCATCGCTGAGGGAGTTCTTTTCCCTTCTTGTACTTAATTTATACAATACTCTGTAATTGATTTTATTTCACTGCATTAATCAATATGATCAAGGGATAAATTTTCTTAGCTCCAGAATTTGATTATGCTGGTAAATCTTTTAAGACTTCTTCATTTACTTAATTTTTCAGAATCATATTCAATCGGCGAGATTGAATAATGATTCTCTGTTTAGTTGTTTTACACCTTAAATGTTTTAAAGTTCATAAATTCAATAAATACTAGCGAGGTAATTCTTGAATACATTTATCGGAGCGTTAATGTCTTAAAAAGTGGAAATTTACGGTGAGTTTAGTTTCCACTGTTATCATTTTCTTTCTATCAAGCAGTTTGACTAATTTTGGAGTGTCGAACTCCTAAAGTCAGTCTTCTGTGTGTTTAGTTTCCTAGAGAGGGATAATTTTCACCTTAATTTCTTGAAGTGTGACTCAATAAAGTGTAGTGGAGAAGTTATCCATTAAACCAGTAGTTTGGAATTCTGAAGTATTAGTTTTGATCTGCTCCTTCGACCTTGTTGTTTTGTTTTAGTATTTTATTCTCTTTTGTTAGTTTTACTGAAGTTCTTAGTTTATTAGTATACTAGTAAGTGATTTAGTTTCTTGTCAACATTATTTACTTTACTGCTTGCTTTAAACAAAATATAAAAAAATAAAAAAATAAAAAATGCACACTCACTTCACTGCTAACAACAGTGGAGTTACTTTTGAATAAAACCTATAATTCTTGTCTTCCTTCTCTGTGGATCGACCTTGCACTATTATACTAGTGTAGGTTAATAAATGTAATTTTTGAGGGTCATGACGACCTCCGTCCTGTTCAAAATTTGGCGTCGTTGTCGGGGAATGCACGCACTGAGAGTATAGGGTTTGAAAAAAAATAAAAAAAACAATAAAAAAAACATAAAAAAATCATTTTAAAAAACTGATTTAAAAAAAACTACTTGAACTGTATATGTTGCTTTTGTTGTTTTGAAAAGAAAAATATGCTTCACTGAGAACTGTGGTGTGTTTAAGCTCATTTGATTTTCAATTAAAAATGGATGTAAATCAGAACTGGATTCAATCGGGACCTAACTGTGTTTGTTGTGGTGATTATGGACATACTGCTTGGCAGTGTGTCTATAACCAGCCACAACAGGATTTTTACATTGAAGAGAATGAGAAAAACTTTGAGTTTAGTCCTGACACCCTAGCCAAAATTGACTTAATTGATTCTAAACTGAATTCTAGGGTGGAAAAATTAATAATTGGTTAACTAAAACCCATGAAATAAAACTTAGAGATTCTATAGAGCGAGATCAAAGAATGAAAAAATTATGAAACATGCTCTTGGATTTACAACAAAGGGTTAAAGAACAAGAATAATTTGATGAAAAAGAAAAAGAAAGTGTTTATAAAAGATTTGAACATCAAGTTGAAGAGGATAGTGATTTTGAAACTGGGAAACAAAACTTTCATTTTGAAGAATCTGAAACTGTTGAACAAAACATGGAAATTACTGACTCAAAAATTCAATAACACAACATTGAAAATCCAATAAAAAACTTAAATGGAGTTGAGTTGGTCAATTTTGATGATGAATTAAAACAGATTGAAAAGGAATGCCCATTTCTCTTCATAATTCCTACTTTGGAGAAAAATCACTGTTTTAGAAGCTTTGAGAATGAAGTCACTCGGGTTGAAGAGATTCTTGAAACTGAAAAATTTAATGTTAAAAACTCTTCTCCCAAAATTTCTGAAATTCTGAACATTGAGCCTGAACTTGATATTGGGTATAATCTGGATGAGAACATTAAACTAGAAATCACAGAATCTCAAATTTTTTAACCCAAATTGAACACTAATCTTTCATATTTTGAATTTGTGAACCCAATTAATTCTGAAATTTTGTTGGATGATGAGGATGAGGAATTGACATTTGAAGAAAAACTAACTGATTAGTTCTCATTTCCCTATTCTAATAGTAATCACTTTTCTGAATCATTGTGCAATGAAATGGAAGTCTGTGTTGGCCAACTTGAGGAGAATTGTCTTAACTTGAACATTCTGGAAACTGAATTTATTGATGCTGAATTGGACATTACTCCTCTTGATTTAAACATTTTTCAACACACTACAGACATGGTTTTAGAAAGTGAGCCTTTTGAATTTGAACTTGATAAAGAGGTTGAACACACACTGGAATTAGACAGAGTTGATTTGTTAGAAGTAGTAGATATTCAATGTGAGTTATCAGATGAGGATCTTTTGGAAGAGATTTACCGCATTGTTAAATCTGAATCTAATTGTGATAAAATAAATTCTCTCCCTTGCCTATCACATCCATCCCCACCTGTGAAGGGTGTTGAGCCTTCTCTTGATACTGTTAACAGTCTAGAGGGGAAATCACACTTGAGTTCTATTGTACATGATTCTATTCGGCACTCTATTGAATCTCTTCTTGAACCTACTATTCAGTATTCACCCATATGCACCCTTGAATGTGAATCTTTGATTGTTGAAGTTGAGAGATAAATCCATGAAAATAATGCTACACCCTTTGAAGCACCCTGTGCTATGTTGTCCCTTCATGTGAACTCAACTATTGATAATTCTGAACTTATTCTGGAAGTGGACAGCACTATACCCACAACTATTAAAGGGTGCTTCTTAGGGGTTAATTCAGGCTATGAGAGTTCAATTTTAGTTTGCTTTAGTCTTGAAGCCCACAATTTCTACTGTTCTATTAAAAATAATTGGGCCAAACACATGTGGTGGTTCCTATTAAGGAAACCACATCCACCTAGTGACTATGGTTAGTTTCTAGGTGATTCTGGCTGGGGACTTTAAACCTAGCGCTGCATGGGAGGCAACCCATGGTTTTTCTCTTGTTAATAAATAAAAAATTTGTAATTAAATAAATTATAACTGAAGACTTAAAATTCAGTGCTTCTTGGGATTCAACCCATGTTCTTTTATTTGTGTTTACTTTTGTTTTTGTTCTTGTTTTACTTTGAATAAAGTTATGTTGTGATGCCTTCTGTTTGCACTATTTATGTTGGTTATTTGTTCATGGTTCTCATGCTCTGTGTTTCTAGGATGATGCTGCTGTGTCATTTAAGGAGTGGAATTCCCATGCTGAAGGGGTAATGTAAAACTTTAAATCAGGGAAGTACCTTAATGTTAAATTTTGTTTCATCTTTCTGCTCCTTAATGCTTTAAAAAATATGTTGCATGTCTTGCTACCGTGTAAATGAAAATTATGTTGCATGTCACTATGTTGTACATAAATTTTTCATGTTCCTCTTTGCTGAAAAACTGAATTGCACCATTATTAAAATCATTCACTGCATGAAATTAAGTGTGGGGGGTACATGCTTTTGGTATTTTAAATCTGATTAATGTTGGGGTGTTTATCATGAACTTTGTTTGCTTTATTGAATATCTAACTGAATAAATTCTGCTAAACTTGCTTACACCCAATTAATTGTGCACCCATAAGTTGCATGTCTTGTTTGATCTTAGTTGAAAATTTTTGTCACTGTACTTAAATTTTAGTGTTTGTGCTTGCTTATGAACCTGATGATTATTTATTTTGGAAAACAATATCTTTGAACTTCATTGAGACCCTTTATACATACTAAATTGAAAATCTATTTTGAACTTTAATTGATTAATTGTTTTATCCATAATTAGAATTCAACTTTTGGAACAAAGTTGGGTTTTAAGTGTGGGGGAGGGGGTCAATCCTTGACTGTACTAAACTGTGATTTAATGTAAGTTCATCAATTCCCACTGCAACTCAAATTTCTTGTAAAAAAATGGTTAATTTTTTTCAAAATTCTTACATACTATTAGGATTTAAATTTTTCTCATTTGGGTCTTACCTTAGGATAAGTTCCTTGCTGGTAGTTAAGGACTGATTTGAATCTGAAATTGATGACAATGGATGATTGCTGAGTGGTTTTACTTAGTGATTTGATGGAAATTCAGTTTAGGAACTACTTCTAGAAGTGATATGGGTTACATGTTTATGGAGTTATGGTCATAACCCTTGGAACTGTAAATTTGATTCTTATTCTAGGGGCCTCATTCATAATCTTTAAATTATTAAAAGTAATTTCTTTAATGAGCCAATGTAAATGAATTTTGTATAAATATTTTGAAACTGGAGTAATTTAGGCATCTGGGATCCCACTGTGAGTTTCTGAGACCCTAGATGCTGGGTGTGTCTCTATTAACTAAAATCCCTATGTACACTATGAAAAAGTGCATTGCATAGTGCTTAGAACAATGATACATGGCTTGGGAAAAATAAAATAAAGTACATGGGGTTAAAAATGAGCTCATTAAGGTGATGGGAATGATGAACGCCAAATGAAGAAGGGATCAGTTGGTTTATATGGAAATCATTTAGGTTGTATCATTAAGGTGATTCACAAAAATATATTTATTTCTGGGCCTTAAGATTGATTCAAAGTACAAAGCTCCTTGGTTGAGATCCTAATTCCATTGATATTTTATCTCCTGTCATTCTTGGGCTTGGAACCAGAGATTGGATGGAAGTTAGTCACTAAGTTGTATCACATATGAGGCATGACATATCCTTTGATGGATGGTCTTTGTGTTCTTAATTACTAGTGAGTATTTTATTATAAGCAAGATTCATATGAGTAATTCATTTTCTAAGAGCCTGCTATTATGTGTTGTCCTCTGTTTTAAGTTCTAGACACGTTACATTTTTATTTGAATTATAAACATACCTCTGTTTTCAAGTTTAATAAAACATTGGATTGTTTGAGGACAAACAATGTTTAAGTGTGGGGGAATTTGATGTGGCTCTATTTTTTCATTGTTTTGCCACATATTTTTACTTAATTTTTAATGATTTAATTAATTATTTAATCAATTTATGCTAAATATTTGTACTTTTGTATTTTTATAATTAAATTTGTCGAATATTCATTTTTTATAACATTTTATGTAATTATGGGCCCTTAAATAGTTGATTTATACCTTCTTTGTTTTTAATTTAATTAATTTTCAATTTGTTTATTTAATCTATATTTGTTTATTTTATTTAATTTTTCATTTTTAATATTTATTGAGTTTTCTAATTAATTTACTTTTAATTTTTAAGTTTATACAACTTAGTTCGGCTTGCCAGACTACCTGTAGCTTAGCTACTGATAGCAGGTTACCGGTACTTTGTATCGGTAACCTTGCTCTATCGATGACCTTGCCTATATCAGTGACCGTGTCTCTATCGGTGACCCTTGTCACCGATAATCTTTGCCTATCGGTAGCTCTCTCCTAAGTTTGTCGGTAACCTTTAATTTAAACTACCGGTGAGCCCTTAATCGATGAGTATTTAATCTACATAACCCTTTTAATTTGTGTTTCTATATTAAATTAAATGGTTCTCCCTTATTTATATGTGTTCAAATAATTAAATAATCAATTAATTAATAGTTTTAAAACATTAACTTTATTATTTTATGTATGCAGATTATTTATTAAGTCATTCAAATTTCGTTTTAGCCTACCGGTGAGGTATACGAGTTTACCAGTGACTTTTTTTATTTTTAACGCCCTTTCTATCGGTATCCTTGCTACCGATCCTCACCTCATCGTAACCCCACTGTAGCTTTTCCTTGGTTTAAATTTTTATTTGTTTTTAAAATTTAACTAGGAATATAGTTTATCTTATTAATCAAATTATATTTAATTAAATTCTTTTAGGTTAATAATTTAAATTTATTTAATATACAAGCAACTGGATTTATTTATTATTTTATTTTAATTGTTATTTTAGTATTTAATTTTATGTTTAGTTCATTTAAGCTTTATTTTATTTTAATTTATAATTTTACTTTCTTTTGGTTATGCATGCAGTGGCGATATTTCCTCACCGCTAAGTCACTCTACTGGTGACTCTACCCCTTCTCATACCTCACCAATATTTTATTTTATTTTTTTTTTCTATCAGTAGCTTCAACTACTGATACCCATTCTCACCGATACAGCTGTTACCCATTTTCCTCACCGATATCATTCCTTATCGCCTACCAGTGACAATCCTGTTGCTCACTGTTAGGCATCTTCTTTGGCGGCCTCTGATGCACTTCGCCGCCACGCCCGTTCCCCTGCTTCGTTCCTTTGTCACAAATCCAGGCTTTCAATCACCACCACTTGGAGCTTCGAAGATGAGAGTCGCGCTTTGCTGGTGTTTTTCGGAATACCCAAATGCCGTCTTGGAGGTTCTAAGACCTGCTGTTGTGAAGTTCTGCTGAAGATGATGAAACTTGGAGGAGGCTGACGTCGTGCTATTGCTGAAGGTTGCCACACTACAACTGGTCGGAGAAGCTTCCGCACCCCAAACCGCCGTCACTGGAAGGAGCAGGAGGCCAAACTTTTTGGGAGATGGACCAGCTTGCGGCGCTGGAGAAGAAACTGGTGTTCTCCTCTATTGTGCGCCGAGGGTTTGGGGAAAAATAAACCGAAAAAATATATATACATATAATAAAAGTAAACTAAACATAAATTTAAAATAAAATAGAATAACATAACTAAATTTATTAAACTTTAATACTTATTAAGTAATAAAAATATACATAAGATAATTAATTAAACAGAATTACTAATTTAATATTAATTATAGTTAACTAAACTATATTGATTCCTAAATTAATTTCATATTGATTTAATAAAAATTATCAATAAAATAAATTTTAATAATAATTTAATCATTAAAAACTATTCTAATTAAATGGAAATAACCTTACTTTTCAAAATAATAATAATAAACTTAATAAGTATATTTAACATTAGTAATAATAATAGATCATAAATTCCAACTCTGTTATTTAAGATATCTTTTAAACTTAAATTTTAACAACTTACAAATTTAATGAGGTAACCTAATTTAATTAATGGACCATTTGATATTTCTTTTTAATAATTAAATTAACATTAATAAATATATTAAATTAAATTACTCAATTACTTAATAATAATATTTAATTGTTAATAATTTAAGTTTTAGATTAACTAAATTAAATACCTAGATAATATCGGTTAAGTGATTTATTTTTATCAACTGTTTTATTTTCACGTTTTAATAACGTTAACATTGTTTTGAAGTTCTTTACTTTGTAGGTTTATTCAAGAGTCGAGTATTCATCCAGATTCTCTTAACTAACATGTTCTAAGTTAGTTACGTGAGAAAAACTCACATGACGTGTCAGTCGTGGAAAAAGTGCACGTGTGCGGTGCACTCATGAAGGACATTCCAAGTCGGTGGAGATCAAGCGGTGACGTGTAGCAGATGACAGGAGATACTTAAACAGAGCAAGTAGCAGAATTTTAGGGGGAAGACCCTCATTCGCTGACTCTCATTCATTAATTCCATGACCACATCCATCCGAGAGCAGACGGAGGAGACTCCCAGGAGATGAGAGAGCAAGCAATGGATGCGAAGGAGCCCGAGAACAGAGCATCACTGAAGGTGTTCCTTTCCCTTCTTGTACTTAATTTCTACAATACTCTGTAATCAATTGTATTTCACTGCATTAATCAATTTGATCAAGGGATAAATTTTCTTAGCTCCAGAATTCGATTATACTGGTAAATCTTTTAGACTTCTTCATTTACTTAATTTTTCAGAATCATATTCAATCGGCGAGATTGAATAATGATTCTCTGCTTAGTTGTTTTACATCTTAAATGTTTTAAAGTTCATAAATTCAAGAGCTATTGGTGAGGTAATTCTTGAATACATTTATCAGATCATTAATGTCTTAAACAGTGAAAATTTATGGCGAGTTTAGTTTCCACTTTTATCCTTTTCTTTCTATCAAGAAGTTTGACTAATTTTGGAGTGGCGAACTCCTAAAGTCAGTATTCTGTGTGTTTAGTTTCCTGGCGAGGGAGACTTTTCACCTTAATTTCTTGAAGTGTGACTCAATAAAGTGCAGTGGAGAAGTTATCCATTAAACCAGTAGTTTGGAATTCTAGAGTATTACTTTTGATATGCTCCTTCAACCTTGCTGTTTTGTTTTAGTATTTTGTTCTCTTTTGTTAGTTTTACTAAAGTTATTAGTTTATTAGTATACTAGTAAGTGATTTAGTTTATTGTCAACATTGTTTAATTTACTGCTTTCTTTAAACAAAATATAAAAAAAATAAAAAAATAAAAAATGCACACTCGCTTCACTACTGACAACAGTGGAGTTACTTTTGAATAAAACCTAGAATTATCGTCTACCTTCTCTGTGGATCGACCCTGCACTGCTATACTAGTGTAGGTTAATAAATGTAATTTTGAGGGTCGTGATGACCTCCGACATGTTCACTACCTTAAAACATAAAACTCATTAATAGCATAATAAACGTGATTTTGTGATCATTAAAACAAGGGTGATAATAATATCCCCCTTTTTTATGATCACAAATCATGGAATTTAATAAACCATAGTATAAAAAGGTAAAGGACAAACAATGGTATCAAATGAAATTAAATAGAAAATAGATAAATAAATCAAAGAAACATTACTATAAAAGAAAAATAAATTCCATAAAGTCTTTTCCCCTTTTTGGATTAGAAAAAAGTAGGAATAAAAGAGAAGATACAGAGGAACATAATAATAATAACTATATAATTCTCATTAAGTGTTTCCAAAATAGGAACAAAAAAAAGTGATACAAAAAAATCCCCATCAAAGACAAAAAAATCCCACTTTAGTGCTTCTTAGGTTGTGTTGAAGGTATAACTAGGGATTTTTCCTTCCCTTTATCAAAAGATGAAGGCTTGGAAGTAGAGCATGAGGTTACAGTAGGAGTGACTATAGGAACATCAGTAAGAGAAGGAGTCTCTCTGATGATGATTAGCCTGAGGTGTTATACTAATTCTCTGGGAGATAGGCTAAAATGTTGAAAATGATCTAGAAAGGGTGCATGCATATCTCCAATGATATCGGGCCTGAAGTACTCTAGATCTGAAGTTTGAGGGGTCAGATGAGTTTTAACTGGTATGGCATCCTAAGCCACCACTGTAGTTCCATAAATATTAAGAAAGGGTTTCATAAGATTTATGAAGTACATAATGATGTTTCCAACTCTCTCCATAACATTGAATAAACCATTCTTCTCTTCCATGAACATCTTAAGTATATAAGTCATAACCTTTACTAATTCACTTGCTCTTTAAATGCTTGGGTAATAGGAGGCATCCTTAGATTCTCAGCCAAAAACTTGAAACGATCATTAAGATCATGCTTAGTGTAAATCTAATATAGATAATAATTAATGGATTTTGTGATGGTCTATATATAATACTCCATATCTTTCATGTAATCCCTAACCATCACATGAACATGTTCACTGTTATGCTCAAGTTTCCTTAAATACTCCTAACATAGTTATAGAACATTACTTGAAGTAGATCTAAGATCTTCCATCACAACAGATCTGATCATTTCAACATCAATAGGAGGAGGAGTTTCACTTGATGAAGAATCCATAGAAGTAAGATTCTCGATCCTCTCCAGCAAAGTAGCCATGGAATCCATGAAATAAGACCTCATTTTATCCATTGTGTCTCTCATAGCTTCCATATCATTTTTCAACCTTCTATTTTCCACCTCTACTTCACAAATGTAAAGCATCATCTTAGGCTGGATATGTTGAATCACAAGCACCAACAGATGTCTCGTATCCTTCTCACTAAGCTTGGTAATCAAAGGAGTTTGATCTTTTAACAAAGCACCAAAATTAGAAAGAAGCATTTCGATGAAGGATTCAAGATCATCCTTGGTGACCACATCAACTGGAACAACATGAAAAAAAGTGTAGGAAAAGATGTATAGGTAATGATTGGTGTAGGCATATTAGAAGAAAAGCTCTGTAACTCACCAAAATAATAAATCTCATCTACTAAGGATCCCTTAGGATCCATCACTTCTCCATTATCAGGTCCACCGTGCCTTTGTGGACTATCATTCTCATCTGAATCTAAGTAATCTAGGACTTATATAACATAGCCAGGATACTTATTTCACTCCACAAGCATAGGTTCTATCAACCTACTAGAGGGGATATCATAATACTTAGCAGCAAAAGAGACAAAAACTAAGGGTTCACCAATAGTAGGAACCACACTCAACTAATCAACAAATATTTACACATTGCCAAATTTCTCAAAAACAGCAGGATCAACTTCCATCTATTTAGCAGCTAACTAATCCACATCTGTTTTCTCACCAAAATTTTTCACATCAGTTGAAGACACAACAAGATATCCAACAATAGGATCGACTAGATGACTAGCTAGACTTAGATATTACTCCCCTTCAACTGATGCTTCCTTTTCTTCTCTATTATCCAGGTCAATATCTTTAATAAGGTTGGTTCTCTATTATGATCTAGAGACTGGTACTCCTAGAGAAGGGACAAGTGCCTGAGGTATTTGAACATCCTTATCACAAATTATGTCATTGGAACCATCAGGGTTATAATATCCATCATTTTTATCTTCATCTCCATTTCCACTTCTCTATTTTCATCAGTATTTTCACCATCATCATATTCTTCTTCACCATTTCTATTTTCCTCAGAGGATTTGGAATAAATATTAAATTGATCCTCACCATAAGCCGCAGTTTCCTATTCCTCACTACCTTATTTCAAGAGAGTATATATATCAGGGAGATACCTGGGTGGACTAGTAGCACCAAATGATATAGCAGGAGAACTTTTGGGTAGATCTGTATAACTTCCTTCATCCATAGGAAAATATTGCTCCTAATCACCAGAGGAAACAACTTCTTCTTCCTCATTAGAATATTCAATAACTCTATCTGGCTCTAATCTAGGGTCTATAAGATTATTTGTTCTATATGGATGATCAACTGTATTGAATTCATCATAAAACCTTTCACTATCATCAACCCACTGCTTCTTCCAGGGGTTCCAGTTAATCTTCATCCTTTTGAAGATCACCCTTGTAATAAAAAAAACTCTATAGATCATTAATATTTATTCTCTTTCCATAACTATAACCTTGGCCTCTAGCATTTTTGAGATAAAATTAAGGTAAATTATAGAATTTGACCTTGAATATGGATTACACATTTCCATTATGTGAGTTATCAGGTATCTGAAAAGATTAATCTTTTATCCTCTTTTCATTAGACACAACTCATACACATATTAATATCTCAAGGTGGTAAATTCACCCTTCATTGGGAAAATAATATACTAGATAATCTTTAAGAGTAACTAGAATTCCCCATCAAGTTATATAACAACTATCCTTCTCAAAATTTCATATCCTGATAACTCTTCCAAAGAATCTTTATAAACAAAAGTATCACTAGAATCTGGAATAGTCCCTTGATAATAATTCAAAATAACCTCATGAGGAACCTTTAAACATCTTTCCCATTGCTTCAAAGAGAACAAACTTTATGGCCATTTACTCCACTTCTTGCCCAGTCTTCTTCTTCTTCAAAACTATACTCAAAAAATTGGTAGAACTATTGCACTAAACTAAGATAAAAAGGTCTCTCATTAGAAGAGAACCATTCCATCCATCCCTAGTTTTTAATAACTTTGAGCACCAAAGACTTTATAAACATTAACCATTCTTCTTAATCTTCTTTCTCAGGTATCATAACTCTCTTCGCAATCTCTAGATTCATCGGCTCAATAGAAAAACGACTTGACTCCCCTTTCTACTTCTTTGTAGGATGTAAATCATCTGGAGAAGATTCATAAGCTATATTAATTCTAACCATGGATATTGAATTGGTTAGTTCGAGTGAATTAAAGGGAAGGTCGATGGTTGGGAGAGAAAGAATCATGAAAATTTCAAGAGAAATACACAAGGAAAGGAGTACAATAAAATTTATACAAATGTATAATTTTATATCATTTTGGGATTTTAGTGATTCAAAGAATTAAAAATTAAATAACATTTTGAATGAGTTAAAAAAATATTACATAAATAAATTAGAAGTGGCATCTTAAAAAAACAGCATGAAATTTGACAAAGGAAAAAACAATTCCAACGGTAGGTATAACCCAACAGTGGGTAAAACCCAACGGTGGGTAAAACCCAACAGTGGGTAAAAACCCAATGGTGTGGGTGAAAACCCAAAGGTTTATAAAAACCCAATGGTGGGTAAAACCCAATTCTTGGTAAAACCCAATGGTGGTTCCATAAAAATTAAGTTTAACCAAAATTAATAATGCCTAATTCATGTTTGATGTAGTTCATTCTCTTATAATTCAAAGGCTTAGTGAAAATATCAATTAGTTGATGTTCAGTACCAATATATTCAATAATTATATTACCCTTTTGGAAAATTTGATGCTTACATCAATTTTTTTTTGTTCTATAGTGAGATACAGGGTTCTTAAAAAAATTTATATCACTTGTATTGTCACAATTTATAGGGACATGTTGGAATTGATATCCATAGTATGGTAATGTTTGTTTCATCCAAAAAATTTGAGCATAAAAACTACCTACTTCTATGTATCCATCTTCAGTAGTAAACAGTACAATAGAATTTTTTTTCTTGCTACACCAAGAAACTAGAGACTTTCCCAAAAGATGACATGTTCTAGAGGTGATTTTTCTATCTAACTTACAACCACTAAAATTAGAATCTGAATAACTAACTATATCAAATGCTTGTCCTATAGGATAGAACAATCCTAAATTCATTGTATATTTTAGTTATTTGAAAATTATTTTTACTATAATTAAGTGTGACTCTTTTGGGTTTTCTTGAAAATGAGCACACATACACAGACTAAGCATAACATCGGGTCGACTAGTAGTTAATTGTATAAGACTTGAAATCATACCTCTGTAACTATTTAGATCCATTTATTCCCCAAATTCATCAAGATCCAATTTACAAGTAGTACTCATAGTATTATCACTAATATTAGTGATATACAAACCAAAACTTTTTAAAATATCTTTAGTATGTTTACTTTGGTTTAAAATAATTCCATTTTTATTTTGAAAAATATGAAAACCAAGAAAGAATTTTAGTTCACCCATTAAAATCATTTCAAATTCATTTTATATTATTTTTTAAAAAACAATACATAAAGAATTTTTAGAAGACCCAAAAATAATATCATCTACATAAATTTGAACAACTAAAACATATTTTGAAATTATTTTTATAAAAAGGGTAGGATCAGCTACACCTTTTGTAAATCCCTTTGAAATAAGAAAAGAGATGAGCATATCATACCAAGATTTATGAGCTTGTTTTAAACCATACAAATATTTTGTTAACTTGAAAAAAAAAATTGGAAAATTAGGATTTTTAAATCCAGGGGTTTTTTCAACAAAAACATCCTCAACTATATACCCATTCAAGAATGTACTTTTTACATCCATTTGATATAGTTTGAAATTTAGATGTGCTGTATAAGTAAGAATTATTCTAATGGCTTCAAGTCTGGATACAAGTTAAAAGGTCTCTTTATAGTCTATACCCTCTTCTTAATTATACCCTTGTGCAATTATTATAGCCTTATTCATTACTATAGTGACAAATTCATCAACATTGTTTCTAAACACACATTTAGTTTCTGTATTTAAGGTGTCTTTGGGTCTATATATGAGTTACCAAACTTTATTTCTTTCAAATTGAATCAGTTCTTCCTATATATCCATCACCCATAATTCATCATTAATTTCATCATTGATGTTTTTAGGTTCAAGATGTGATAAGAAATCTTGATGTTCAACCCAGTTCCTTAGAGAAACTCTAGTTTGTTTACCTCTATATAAGTCTCCAACAACAACATCTAAAGGATGGTATTTAAGATTCCTAATATCTCTATAAAAAAGAAGGGTTGGTCACCTCGGGGTCCTCTATGGTTCAGGTTTAGGCTCTTGATGTTCCTTAGAAGTGAATTATTTTTCTATATGTTTTATAGTAGAAACATAAGGTTTTTAATTCAAGTTCAAAGTGGATAAATCGTCCTAAAGGTCTTTTAAATGGGTTGTTGACTCATGTGGATCTATCTCATCAAACTTTACATGAACAGACTCTTCCACATTCTTGGTTATTTTATTAAAAACTCTATAGGATTTACTATAGGTTGAATAACCAAGGAAAATGCCTTCATCACTTTTAGAGGAAAAATGTCCAATAGTATCCTTAGTATTAAGAATAAATACTTTGAAACCAAAAACTCTAAAGTAATTGACCTTAGTCTTTCTACTATTCAAAATTTCATAAAGGGTTTTCTTTAAGATAGGTCTGATTAAAACTCTATGGATTATATAACAGCTTATGTTCATATCCTCTACCCAAAATTAAATATGTAATTCATATTCATTAATAATATTCTAAGTTATCTCTTGAAGTTTTATATTTCTTCTTTCTATAACTCCATTCTGCTGAGGGGTTCTAGGAGCAGAGAAGTTATGACTATACCCATTTTTTGAGCAAAAGGATTAAAAGTCTTAATTTTCAAATTCACGATCATGGTCACTTCTTAAGGTCTTAATTATAAGTCCACTTAGGTTTTCTACATATTGAGAATACTTGGTAAAATAATAATAAGATTCAATTTTTTGAGCTAAAAAGAATACCCAATTATACCTAGAAAAATCATCTATAAGTATATAAACATAGTGTTTATCATTTAAACTAGAAACTATGGATGGTCAAAAAAACCCATGTGAACCAACTCAAGAGGTTGAGAAGTTGAAACATATTTCTTTGATTTAAAAGAAATATTGTGTTGTTTACTTTGTTGAAAAGGGTTATAGACTTTGTCGTTTGAGAGTTCAAGTTTGGGTAGATCCCTGAATAACCCTTTCCTAGTAATCTTTATAAGTGAGTGAATATTATAGTGGCCTAGTCTCTTATTCCAAAGTCAATATTATATATAAAAGGAACCTAAGAAAGAAAAATTTTGAGAAATCAAAGAATTAATATTAACATCATAAACATTGTCATTTATTAAAGAAGTAAATACTAAATCATTTTTTGAATTAAAAACATTACAATCATTGTTTTCAAAATTCACATGAAAACCATCATCAAATAATTGTGAGATTATAAGTAAATTATATTTTAAACTAACAAAAAAAGTACTTTAGAAATTAAAACTAAGTTAGTGTTACCAATTTGGCCAATTATCATTATCACCAAAGGTGACATGACCACCATAAACTTTTATAAGGTTCTTGAATCTCGATTAGTATCCTATCATATGTATGGAACAACCACTATCCAAGTACCATAGATTTATACAATATCTCTTCAAACAGCTTACCAACAAAACAAAGTTTATACCAAAAATGATTTTGGTGCCCAGATTTTCTAGGGTCCTGGTATATTAGTTATTAGGTCCTTAGGAACCCACATTTTCTTAATGGGTTTCCCATAAGTAGACTGTATTTTTTTTTGAAATAAATACTTTATTAGGTCCATTTGAAAAATAACTAGCAGTATAATTTCCAGAATTTAACTTAGGAACAAAAGTACTCTTAACAACTATTCTCTGTCTAGGTTGATATCCTAGACCAGTAATGTACTTAGGAGAAATTTTTTTCTAATATTTGAGTTATAGTTTCTCTACTATTTTTAAATATCTCTAAATATTTCTTTAGTTTCTCATTTTAAAGTTTCAGTTCAGTATTCTCCTTTAACAAGATCAGTTTTAACAGTAGCAGATAAAACAATTTGTTTCTTCAAAACATTATATTTGTCTTTAAGCTCATTAAAATAATCTTAAAGAATATTAAATTATTCAAAAATATATTCTCTATACATACCATCATCATTTTAAGAATGATCATGATTAAGTACTAGAGATATATCAGGTACCTCAGATATGTATGTCATGAATCACATATTTGCTCTGTCAGGCTTTTATTCATGAGTATAATATGAGTCACTGGAGCTATCCTCATAGGAACTCTATGTGGATTTCATGGATTTATTCTATTTTCTATATTTTTACTCATACTTCTTCTTATATTTCGACTTAGGACAGTCAGCCTTAACATGCCCTTTTCACTTACATTCATAACAAGTAATATCATTTGAGTTGTTATCTCTTTTCTAATCATTTTTTCAAGTTCCTTTATCATAATACTTACCTTTAAAGTTCATTTTCTTGAAGAACTTCTTCTTCCTGTAGAATTTCTTAAACCTTATGGCCAAATGGGTCATTTCCTCATCATTTTCAGCTGGTTATTCTTCATCATTGGATCTTTTGACTTGAACTTTCACTTTGTCTTTCTATTTTGATGTAGTAGACTTGAAAGCAACAAATTTTCTATTAGGTTTGTCATCTTCTTCATGATTGACCTTAATATATTCTTCATACATCATAAAATTCACAATCAATTCCTTGATAGGTAGTTTAATAATGACATAGGATTCCCTTATTGACATAGATGTCCTTATCCATCTTTCTAGAAGACAACTTAGTTGTCTCATTATTTTGTCTTTAACTGAAACTGAGTTTCCCAAGGAGCTCATTGTATTGAATATTTCATTGAACTTGAGATACATATCCAAAATTATCTCATTAGGTTTCATCTTAAATGTATCATATTTAATTGTATAAGTATTCAATCTCATTTCTTTAACATTCTTAGTTTCTTCATGTGAAATAGCTAAAGTATCCCAAATTTCAAAATTAGTTTTACTAGCAAATATCCTATTGAATTATTCATATCCTAAGTCATAATAAAGGGAATTCAAAGCTTCGTAATTATTATTATAAGAAAGCTTAGTTTTATCATCCCATTTAGCTCTATCATTCTTAGTTAACTCATACTTATCATCTATAACATACCAAATTTCAAAACCCATGATTTCTATATTCATTTTCATATTTATTTTCCATTGAGAATAATTATTTCCATTAAATAAAGAAGTTTTATTGGTAGTAGAACCTTCATGTATATTATCCATTTAAATAACTAAATTTTTAAGTGATAGAAATTTTATATCTTTAAAACATAACTAAAATCATAGTTGAAAAGTTTTTGAAACAACTCTGATACCAAATGTTGGTTCAAGTGAGTATCCCAATAGGGGGTGAATTGAGTACCCAATAAAATTTCTATCAAAAACAGATTTAAATAAAATCCCCCAATTAAATTAAAAATATAATATCTAATTAAAATAGTATATCTATATAAGTTCTAATCTTTTAAAAGATTTATCAATGATTGATTAAGTCTCCATTAAAATAGTTATGAAAACTAATTTAACTTTTGAAATCAATTTACTTAATCAAAACATTATATAAACACTAATTAAGACTAACTATCAGAGTATTGGTTTTGGTTAGAGTTTAAAATGGATTCAGTTTTAAATCTTAGAAATAAAACAAAAAAAATAAAATGCATAGCAGAAATAATACAAGAGTTTCAGTCTCAAGAAGAGACTTAATCCTCTTCACTTGGAAATCACCTGCTATCAAGAATATTATTTAAAATAATATTTGATCCACAACCTAGATCAGGTATACAAAAACAAAGCTATCCAGGCCACACAGGGTCCTATTCTACAAAACCTATGGTAATAAAATAAACACAAGTCACACATGGACCTATTCCACAAAACTGTGGGAAAACAAGAGTAAAGAGGGTTGAGAAGATATCGAGTATCTTCTAGTTAAGTTATAGGAGATTGTGTGTGTGTTAATAATAATGAGTAAACACACACTTCTCATAATGTAAAGATAATAAACATAAAGAGAAATTAAAATAATATATAAAATATCATGTTGCTTTATCTAATGTGATTTGAATCTTTGGACTTCTTGAATGTAGTTTGAACAAGAGATCGAGTTTTGTTTCTCAAAATGGAAGTGAAATAGAGCATCATAAGCTCTATTTTTTCTTACTATATGTGAGGATATAAGTGATCATGAAGCTCCACTTTCTCATAGTCGTGTATAGGCTAGATGCAGCATGTAATCTCTCTTTTTTATTTTTTTTTCTCTGTGTGTATCTCCTTTAATCTGAGTGTCTAAATGAACAAGTGTATCAATGTCAGCGTGTCTGCACATGAGGGAGTCTTCTTATTTATTTAACATCAGTATGCAGGCATATCCATTTGAAGAATAATCATTAGGAAATACTCCTCATACTAATCTCTAACATGCTCTTTAATATTCTCTATAAGAGGTTAAGAAATAACAATTAAAATAATAAATCGCATTAAATTTGATAAAATAGTTGTTATAAATAGTTAATTAAAAATAATGAAAAATAGTGATGGTGAATCCTTTGAATAGTGATACAATATCTGGAGGTGATTCATCCTAATGGTGACTTGAGTTGGTGGTGATAAATGCCAATGGTGAGTCAAGATGATGGTAGGTCATGCTCAATGGTGACTCATCTCGATGGTAGGTTATTCGAGTACTTTACTAAAACTCCACTCTAACGGTAGGTCATCTCAATACTTATCTAATTTTTGAGGTGCCAAAATCTGATGGTGATTCATCCTTTGGAGGTATGTCTTTATGGTACTTAGCCAATTTTTCATATTGGTTATGACTCATTACTAACGGTAGGAATTTTCTATACCTTTTAAAATTTACATGGTTCGTCTCTAATGGTATGTGTTTTCAAAACTTATCCAAATTTCTCATCCTCAATGGTGAGTCACATCTGGTGGTGAGTGTTTCCAACACTTTGTCAATGTTTTATTCCAATAGTGAGTCTGTCTGGCAGTGACTTATCTTCAATGACAAGTCATTCCAATACTTTTTCAAATTTTCAAAAATATGTCTTACATTATAAAATGCTATCATAAAACATAAAACTCATTAATAACATAATAAACATGATTTGGTGATCATTAAAACAAGGGTTCCAACAGTCAATACAAAGGTATTGTAATGGGTCGGACCTCTCCGGTCCATTAATTTGTCAAAAGAAGGTCACGAAGTGTTCTAGAGGGTAAAATGGACTTTTCCCACACTTTTCGGAATTTTGAAACTACACGCCGTGTAGTGTGAGTACACGTCGTGTACCCCCTCACCGGGTATACCCCGTGTTGAAGGCTGTGTCCTTGTCGTGTGAAATAAATGGGTACACGCCGTGTGTCCAATACTACACGCCGTGTAGTCCCTCCCCGCGTATGTGTTACCCTCAAGCCGTGTGTTGACCAGTCAACGGTCGTGTGATGTGTTGGAGCCGTGTCCTTGCCGTGTGAAATAAATGGGTACACGTCGTGTAGTCCCTCCCCGCGTATGTGTTACCCTCAAGCCGTGTGTTGACCATTCAACGGTCGTGTGCCGTGTTGGAGTTGTGTCCTTGCTGTGTGAAATAAATGGGTACACGCCGTGTGTCCAATAATACACGTCATGTAGTCCCTCCCCGCGTATTTGTTACCCTCAAGTTGTGTGTTGATCAGTCAACGGTCGCGTGTCGCGTTAAAGGCCGTGTTGGAAGCCGCGTGGAGACCGTGTGAAATGGTTGAGTACACGCCGTGTACCATAAAGTACACGCTGTGTAATTTTGTTTTTCTCGCCGATAAAAGGAGGGGTCCCCTCCTCCTTTTCAACTCACCCCTCTTCTACCCATTCCTCTAAGCAGAGCTCTCCCAAGAGACTCGAAGGCTCTTTTTCTTCCATAACTTCTTCATCCGAGCTATGATTTATGATCCTTCAGCGGCCACGGGATCGTAACAACGAGGCGAAACTTCTGAGCTTGGATCTGTTGTCTTTCCTTCGGCCTTTTCTTTCCAACTTCCACCTGAGGAGGTTTTGCTGGGACTCGACAGAAGTGACAGATGCCGACGGACATCTTCTAAAGTTGATCTGGGGGAGCGTTGTGATCAGAACCTATTGAAGTAGGGATCTTACCTTTATCTCTCTAAATTGTGTATCATGTGGGGTGGGTATCCTCTTGTTTTCATGAGAAATGGTTTAACCAATAAACGAAGATAATAACTGGTTAAAGAATGGGGATGGGGAAGCTGTTATGTTTATCTTTATATCCTGTGATATTATGTTGTGTATTGAATCAGATTCTTCCTACTGAAAATCACGGTCGTTGGGGGCCTTTGCTTGCGCAATTAAATGTTGCCCTATCTTTCTAGACCGTTTTTGTGGATGGAAACTTCGTTGAATGTGGAAATTTGGTTAATCATGTAAAGTTGGCTGATTAAAATCTGGAACCTTTGTGTGATCACGCCGGTTGAACAAAAAGGATTAATGAACATGTGGATGTTGGATTGGATACGTGGCATGTGAAGGGGGTGTTTTGTGGGTTGTTGTGGATCGGGTGAGAAGTGGGCTACTGTTGTCTTGGTTGTGGGTTGGTGTGAATGTTATGTTGGTGATGGGAAGCGGGGCTGCGATAAATGGTATTAAAGGGATAATGATGTACGGGTATCAGTGTGATTGTGGTTATGGTGGTTGGCAGCAGGGCTGCAGGGATGGGTTTGAATGTGAACGAGCTATGGGTTGTGAATAATAAATAAAAAGTGGAAGAGTTAATGGATGGTGGGTCATGGTAATGGAACGGGATTAATAATCAATGGGTTGGTTGGTTAATAAGAAGGGACTTGTTGTGCTGCTTGTGTTTTTCCTAACTTGATTTTTGGATGGCAGGGATATGTTTCACGAATGATTGATATGGTTGGTTGCAGTTGGTTGCCTAGTAGATAAGGAACTAAATAAACTAATTCTGCTGAAACATGAAAACCTAAATGGGGTTGGGGTTGTTTGTTGTATGCATGCTTCGTAGTAGTAGTGCCAAGGCACGTGCCCAGTTTCTCTGTTTAGAAGCCATAGGTTGGGCTGTGTGTTTGGTATACATATATGTATCTATATCTTTTGTGTTTTATCTTACCCCACCCATGTTGAGCACTTAGTGTCGAACACTCCCATTTCATGGGAGAGGGTGTTTTCCCCTTAGTTACTAGATCCTTCCTTCTCCTTCTTCCCTAGGTTGTGATGGCTTGAGGCGACCTTACACCTAAGACCCTTCAGGTAGGTTTCTATTGGGGTGGTTTTAGCCCAAGACTCTTTGGGCAGGTTTTACTGTTTCCCAAGAATCTTTGGGATGAGGCCCAGGTGTGTGCGGGCAGGATACGTGGTTGTGAGGCCCAGGTGTGTGCGGGCGGGATACGTGGTTGTGAGGCCCAGGTGTGTGCGGGAAGGATACATGGTTGTGAGGCCCAGGTGTGTGCGGGCGGGATGTGTGGTTCTTGAGGCCCAGGTGTGTGCGGGTGGGAAGAGTGTGGTAGCATCAGGACGTTCGCCATTAGGAAGAGTAGCTAACTAATGGGAAATGGTGCGGGGTACCCAATAATCTTGTTCTTATATACTACTACTACCTGTTGTGATTGTGTTTTTGGTGAGTGTGGTTGGTGAGGTTGGGTGGATAGATTTCCCTACTAGGTTTCTTCAGTTGTTCTCACGGGACATTAGGATGTCTCCCCACCTGTGCATGAGAGCTTTAGGTTTCCCTACTGAGTATACTTGTATGCTCACCCTGCGTTTACTTTCAGGTTTCCAGGAGGACTACCAGGGTCGTGTGAGACCCTACTAGTTGTAAAGTTGGAGTTGTTGCAGTTGTTGTACTCTTGTTTTCTTTTGGTATTGTACTTTTGAGCTTTCTTTTACTTGTACCTTGTTTCAGAACTATTTAAACATGCATGTGGGATTGGTTTGGGTTTATTTATATACACTAGTTCTTTTCCTTTTTTGTGGTTGACTTGTCCTATTTCCCGATATTAAAATAATAAAAGGGTAATTCCTCCCATATTTGTGAAAACTCATACCCTTGGTGCTAGTCGCCACTCCAGGGCCTACTGGAGGCGGGACTCGGGGGTCATTATCTCCCTTTCACCATTTCCAGCTCAGGAGGGGCATCTTTGGTGGGAGGGGGTCGTGACAGAATGGTATCAGAGGTGATGGTTGAGAGATAGGATGGAGTCTGGAGTTAGGCATAGTGAGGATTGCATGGGATGGTAGGGCAACAGTGTTGGGTAATCTTGGTGCGTGACATAGGCCAGGGAGGACCGGCTAGGACACGGGATTTTAGGGCCCCCCGTGATCTGATGCAAGGACTCTCAGCCTACCGAACGACCAAGTGAGACTACATTGATTGCAGGGTAGAGACCCTAGGGAAGGTACATGCATCATCATGATTGTGTTTTACTTGATTTGGGTGTTCTAGGAAATAAATTGAAATAAAAAAATGATCAAATAAAACCTTGAGAAATTTCCTTACTACTTGGGCTTAGGCGGTCTTTGTTTACCGTACAACTATGGCACCTGGACGTCATCCCTGGGTGGCTCAGACGGCCGAGGCCCAGCAGATTCAGGCGGTCGACCAGTTGAGGATTGACCGAGAGGAGGAAGATAGCCAGTGGCAGAAGACTCTTCATTCTTTCCAGCGGCAAACCCTCAAGAAGTACGAGGGTAGTACTTCGGATACAGAGATGGAGGGGTGGCTTGAGGAGCTATGGATCACTTTTACCTTGATTCGTGCTCTGAGGGAGTACTGGGTTCCCCTAGCAGTTAGTCAGCTGAGAGGTGCGGCGCGACAGTGGTGGACACTCTACCTCGGAGAGAGGATAGAGGCAGAGGTTTCATGGGCTGACTTTGAGAAGGAATTCCGAGAGGAATTTCTTTCTTCCATGATCAAGGCAGAGAAGTGGCAGGAGTTAATCTCCCTTCAGCAGGGGAGTATGTCAGTACAAGAGTTGAGGATCAAGTTCAAGGATCTCCTGTGCTTTACTCCGGATCTCTTTCCGGATGAGGAGTCTCGGGCGAGACGTTTGGAGGAGGCGCTTCGTCCTTCACTCCAGTATGTTTTCACCCCCTTCACTCTTCCGACGTACTTAGCAGTACAGAAGAAGGAAGAGGTTGTAGAGAGGATGCACTCGTAGGGAGGTGCACCACGTGACGGGATCCAGCCAGGTTCGTCGAAGGGGAAGGCAGTCAGTAGCAGGTCTCCTGCGACGGGACCTTCCAGGTTCAAGCCAGTGGGGAGCAGGCCCCAGCAGTTCCAGTTTAGATCTTCAGGTCCTCGTCCCTTTTTCAAGATCCCAGGACCGAAGTTCTTTTCTTGTGGAGGTTTCAGGCACATTCAGATTCAGTGCCCTACCTGAGCTCAGTACGGTGGAGGTGGGCAGGTTCAGCGCCCACCTCAGCAGCACCAGTTGCCGGCGAGGCCCTTCCAGCAGCAGCAGGACCATGCTCCTCCAAGGGCAGACTTTGCGGGAGGAGGACGACCTCAGGTTTCTCCTCAGGGACCTCGACCAGGGCATGGTCGGGGAGGTGGACGACATTAGAGAGGCAGAGGAGCTGGGGTGGATAGTTGCACGCAGCAGAGTTGACAGCTCCGGCAGGACCGGAGGTGGTGCGAGGTACGATTTGTTTGTTCAGTACTCTCGTTTATGCCTTGTTCGATTCGGGAGCTTCGCAATCCTTTGTTTCACCTGGTCTAGCCCATGCTTTGGGACTAGACGTAGAGATAATTTTCGTACCACTAGTGCTGAGTACACCAGTTGGAGGCCAGACCAGCATATCTTGTGTTTTCCGGGGATGTGGGCTAACATTGGGACCACATCGATCTAGTGGGGACCTTCTTTTTCTACAGATGAAGTCATACGATGTCATCCTATTCATCGACTGGTTTTTTTATGTTAGTGTCGTTATCGACTGCTTCCGAAGAAGGGTCGTGTTCTCCGACGTGGATGGGCAGCGCGTATCTTTTGTTGGCGAGAGGAGCTATCAGGTAGGAAGCCGACATGTGAAGCCTCTCCTTTCCTTGTTAGGAGGGTTATCAGTGGTTCCAGCTAATACAGAAATGATGGATGTTCCAAAGGTTGTTGGGGAGTTCCTAGATGTTTTTTTCAAGGAGGTTGTGACTCTACCCCCCCCCCCCCCGGCGTGACGTTGAGTTAGGGATAGACTTACAGCCTGGTGCCCGTCCGATTTCGATGGCCCCTTATCGGATGTCACCTTCGGAGTTGCGGGAGTTACGGATTCAGATTGACGATCTAATGGAGAAGGGTTTTGTTCGACCCAGCGTATCACCATGGGGTGCTCCGGTTTTGTTCGTAAAGAAGGAAGATGGTGGTCTCAAGCTATGCATAGACTACCAAAGGTTGAACCAGGTAACGATCAAGAACCGTTACCCCCTACCAAGGATAGATGATCTCTTCAACCAACTGAGGGGAGCAGGTTGGTTTTCTAATATTGATCTACAATCTGGATATCATCAGCTGAGGGTAAAGGATAGTGACATCTCAAAGACGTCTTTCAGGTGCAGGTATGGGAACTTCGAGTTTGTAGTGATGTCGTTTGGAGTTACGAATGCACCGGCTATGTTCATGGGACTTATGAACTTTGTCTTCCGAGAGTTTCTAGACCGGTTCGTCATTGTATTTATCGATGACATCCCGATCTACTCAAGATCATAGGAGGAACACGTTGAGTATCTCAGGACAGTCTTGGAAGTCCTTCGACACCACCAGCTTTATGGGAAATTGTTGAAGTGTAAGTTCTTGACACAAGAAGTAAACTTCCTTGGGCACGTAGTGTCTCAGCATGAAGTGTTAGTGGACCCGTCGAAGGTAGAGGCAGTTGTTTCTTGGGAAGCAACCAAGAGCGTGGCAGAAGTTCATAGTTTCATGGGGTTAGCTGGTTACTATCATAGGTTCGTTTCGGACTTCTCTCGAGTTGCTGCTCCATTGACAGCTTTGACTCGGAAGAACCGGGTCTTCCTATAGAGCGAGCAGTGCCAGAAATCTTTTGACTACCTGAAGGAGAAGTTGGTCAGTGCTCCCGTACTCAGGTTTCTAGAGGAAGGGTTGTTGTATGAGGTGTTTTGTGATTCTTCTGGCCTTGGTATGGGGTGTGTGCTGATGTAGAATAAGGGAGTGATCTGTTATGGGTCTAGGTAGTTACGCCCTCACAAGAATAATTATACCACCCATGACCTAGAGCTTGCAGCAGTAGTGTTCACACTGAAGTTGTGGCGGCATTACCACTTTAGGGAGCGCTTTGTGGTCTTCTCGGATCACAAGAGCCTACATTATATCTTCTCCCAATGTGACCTGAACTTATGGTAGTGGAGATGGGTCGAGTTTCTCCAAGACTATGACTTCAAGATCTCTTACACTGAAGGTAAGTGCAACGTTTTGGCTGATGGCCTGAGCAGGAAGTCGCACAAGGAAGTGGTTCGGGAATCCACTGATGCTTGGAAAGCGATGGGAGAGTTGGCATCCTTGCACTTGGATGCCAGGGTAGAAGGTGTTAGAGGCTGTTTGTTTCAAATGACGGTGCAGTCCTCCTTGTTGCAGCAGGTGGAAGAGTCTCAGTGGGGGGACTCCGAGGCAGAAGTAATGCAGGATCGTGTTGATCAGGGAAACGCTCCAGAAGGATGGTCAGAGGACAGCCGACATCGGATGCTTTTCCATGGAAGTTTTTTTGTTCCAGAAGTGATGTGTGAGGGAGTTATCCGTGAGTTCCATAGCTCAGCCTTGGCAGTACATCCAGAAGTTTCAAAAATGTACTGAGGCCTGAGGGAACAGTTTTGGTGGCCCGGGGTGAAACAGGCAGTGGCAGAGTTTGTGGCTAAATGCCTAGTGTGTCATCAAGTGAAGGCTGAACACCGTGTTCCTAGTGGTTTGTTGCATCCTTTAGATGTCCCCGAGTGGAATTGGGATGACATCTCAATGGACTTTGTCACAGGACTACCCAGAGCTCATGGTGGTTATGATTCTATCTGGGTAGTGGTGGATCGACTGACAAAATCATCTCACTTATTAGCAATTAAGGAGTCAGGCCCGGTGAGTACCTTAGCACAAAGGTATGTAGACTAGGTTGTTCGGTTGCATGGAGTTCCAAAGACTATCGTCTCAGATTGAGATACTCGGTTTACCTCACGAGTCTGGAGGGGGTTACACCATGATTTTGGCACCCAGCTATGCCTTAACACTGCTTTCCACCCACAGACCGATGGACAGACAGAGCGGACTATCCAGACGTTGGAGGACATGCTGCGAGCATGCGTTCTGGATTTCGGAAGATCATGGGTATGACACTTGTCTTTGGTAGAGTTTTCCTACAACAACAACTTCCACTCTACTATTGGCATGGCACCGTTTGAGGCTTTGTATGGAAGACCATGTCGTTCACCCATTTGCTAGGAAGAGGTTGGTGAGACAGGTGCTCTTGGGCTAGAGGTAGTGCAAAGCACCACAGAAAAGTCCAGCTTGTACGTGAGAGGATGAAAGCGGATCAGGACCGACATAAGTCTTATGCTGATCGTCGGAGGAGGCCCTTGGAGTTCGAGGTGGGAGATCATGTGTTCTTGAAGGTTTCCCCTCGATGGGGGAAGTGGAGGTTTGGAAAAGGAAGAAAGCTCTCACATAGGTTCATCGGACCTTTTGAGGTGCTGAGGTGAGTCGGCAAGGTGGCATATCAGCTAGCCCTGCCACCTCAGTTGGAGAAGGTTCATGATGTCTTCCACGTCTCCCAGCTACGTCGATACTTACATGACAACTCTCATGTTATCGACTGGGGAAAGTTAGATATGGGAGACGATGTGACCTTCGAGGAACGACCAGTCAGAATCGAGGATTGTAAAGAGAATGTGCTCTGTGGACGAACCATCGCCTTGGTTTTTGTGTTGTGGAGGCATGGCGGCCTCGAGGAGAGAACTTGGGAGCAGGAGGCCTAGATGCACGCTCAGTACCCGGAGTTGTTTTGACTTGTGTTTTCCCTTGTTCTTATGAGCTTTGTGTTGATTTTATACTTTGTACCTTTCATATATGGAATGCTTGGCTTGTCGGTTATGAGACCTTTTGTTTCCTTGTTCTCTAGAAGTGTGTAGCATGTCCGGATGTGTGGGGAAAGGAAAAAACATGACTCTTAATCGAGACGCATTAATGAGGATGCAACTGAACCCGTGCAGGTGAGTCAGTGCCGCCTAAAGCGGATAATAACTCGACATAGGATAATGAATTTTCCCCAAACCACATGTTCGGGCAATGTGTTGGTTGTGTGGTGTTGGGGGTAGTGCAAGTTGGAAAATCCTAATATATGGAAGTGGGAAGGCCCAATCCTTAATCGAGACGCATTAATGCAGATGCGATTAAACTCGTGTAGGCGAGTCAGTGCCGCCTAAAGCAGATAATATCTCGACATAGGAGAGGGAATTTCCTAACACCTATGATTAGGATTGTTGGTTGGGTTCCTGTTATAACGATAACCCTAAGAGGTATCTTGTTGGGTTCCTCTGGGTTGGGTTTTGAATTCTCGGGGAAGAGAATGTTTTAAGAGGTATCTGATGTAATGGCTCGGACCTCTCCGGCCCATTCCTTTGTCAAAAGAAGGTCACGAAGTGTTCTGAAGGGTAAAATGGACTTTTCTCACACTTTTCAGAATTTTGAAACTACACACCGTGTAGTGTGAGTACACCCCGTGTACCCCCTCGTCGGGTATACCCTATGTTGAAGGTCGTGTCCTTTCCGTGTGAAATAAATGGGTACACGCCGTGTGTCCAATACTACACGTCATGTAGTCCCTTCCCGCGTATGCATTACCCTCAAGCCGTGTGTTGACCAGTAAACGGTCGTGTGTCGTGTTGGAGCTGTGTCCTTGCTGTGTGAAATAAATGGGTACATGTCGTGTGTCCAATACTACACACCGTGTAGTCCCTCCCCGCGTATGCGTTACCCTCAAGCCGTGTGTTGACCAGTCAACAGTCGTGTGCCATGTTGGAGTCGTGTCCTTGCCGTGTGAAATAAATGGGTACACGCCGTGTGTCCAATACTACACACCGTGTAGTCCCTCCCTATGTATGCATTACCCTCAAGCCATGTGTTGTCCATTCAATGGCCACGTGCCGCGTTAAAGGCCGTGTTGGAAGCCGCGTGGAGACCTTGTGAAATGGTCGAGTACATGCCGTGTACCATAAAGTACATGTCGTGTACTTTTTTTTATTGCCTATAAAAGGAGGGGTCCCCTCCTCCTTTTCAACTCACCCCTATCCTCCCCATTCCTCTGAGCAGAGCTCTCCCAAGAGACTCGAAGGCTTCTTTTCTTCCATAACTTTTTCGTCCGAGCTCCGATTTATGATCCGTCAGCGGCCACGGGATCGTAACGACGAGGCAAAACTTCTGATCTTGGATCAGTTGTCTTTCCTTCAGCCTTTCCTTTCCAACTTACACCCAAGGAGGTTTTTTCGGGACTCGACAGAAGTGACGGACGCCGACAGGCGTCTTCTAAAGTTGATCCGGGGGAGCGTTGTGATCAGAACCTATTAAGGTAGGGATCTTACCTTCATCTCTCTAAATTGTGTATCATGTGGGGTTGGTATCCTCTTGTTTTCATGAGAAACAGTTGAACCAATAAATGAAGATAATAATTGGTTAAAGAACAGGGATGGGGAAGTTGTTATGTTTATCTTTATATCCTATTATATTATGTTGTGTATTGAATCAGATTCTGCCTACTGAAAATCACGGTCGTTGGGGGCCTTTGCTTGCGCAATTAAATGTTGCCCTATCTTTCTAGACCGTTTTTGTGGATGGAAACTTCGTTGAATGTGGAAATTTGGTTAATCACGTAAAGTTGGATGATTAAAATCTAGAACATTTGTGTGATCACCCCGGTTGAAAAAAATGGAATAATGAACATGTGGATGTTGGCTTGGATACGTGGCATGTGAAGGGGGTGTTTTGTGGGTTGTTGTGGATCAGGTGAGCAGTGGGCTGCGGTTGGCTTGGTTGTGGGTTGGTGTGAATGTTATGTTGGTGATAGGAAGCAGGGCTGCAATAAATGGTATTAAAGGGATAATGATGTATGGGTATCAGTGTGATTGTGGTTATGGTGGTTGGCAGTAGGGCTGCAGGGATGGGTTTGAATGTGAATGAGCTATGGGTTGTGAATAATAAATAAAAAGTGGAAGAGTTAATGGATGGTGGGTCATGGTAATGGAACGGGATTAATAATCAATGGGTTGGTTGGTTAATAAGAAGGGACTTGTTGTGCTGCTTGTGTTTTTCCTAACTTGATTTGTGGATGGTAGGGATATGTTTCATGAACAATTGATATGGTTGGTTGCGGTTGGTTTCACAGTAGATAAGGAACTAAATAAACTAATTCTACTAAAATGTGAAAACATAACTGAAGTTGGGGTTGTTTGTTGTATGCATGCTTCGTAGTAGTAGTGCCGAGGCACGTGCTCAGTTTCTCTATTTAGAAGCCATAGGTTGGGTTGTGTGTTTGGTATACATATATGTATCTGTATCTTTTGTGTTTTATCGCACCCCACCCATGTTGAGCACTTAGTGCCGAACACTCCCATTTCATGGGAGAGGGTGTTTTCCCCTTAGTTACTAGCTCCTTCCTGCTCCTTCTTCCCTAGGCTATGATGTCTTGAGGTGACCTTACACCTAAGAACCTTCAGGTAGGTTTCGATTGGGGTGGTTTTAGCCCAAGACTCTTCGGGCAGGTTTTACTGTTTCCCAAGAATCTTCGAGAAGAGGCCCAGGTGTGTGCAGGCGGGATACGTGGTTGTGAGGCCTAGGTGTGTGCGGGTGGGATACGTGGTTTTGAGGCCCAGGTGTGTGCGGGCGGGATATGTGGTTGTGAGTCCCAGGTGTGTGCGGGCGGGATGTGTGGTTCTTGAGGCCTAGGTGTGTGCGGGCGGGAAGAGTGTGGTAGGGTCAGGACGTTCGCCGTTAGGAAGAGCAGATAACTAATGGGAAATGGTGTGGGGTACCCAATACTCTTGTTCTTATATACTACTACTACCTGTTGTGATTGTTTTTTTGGTGAGTGTGACTGGTGAGGTTGGGTGGATAGATTTCCCTACTAGGTTTCTTCAGTTGTTCTCACGGGACATTAAGATGTCTCCCCACCTGTGCACGAGAGCTTTAGGTTTCCCTACTGAGTATACTTGTATGCTCACCCTACGTTTACTTTTAGGTTTCCAGGAGGACTACCAGGGCCGTACGGGACCCTACTAGTCGGACAGTTGGAGTTGTTGCAGTTGTTGTACTCTTTTTTTCTTTTGGTATTGTACTTTTGAGCTTTCTTTTACTTGTACCTTGTTTCAGAAATATTTAAACATGCATGTGGGATTGGTTTGGGTTTATTTATATACACTTGTTATTTTCCTTTTTGGTGGTTGACTTTTCCTATTTCCTGATCTTAAAATAATAAAAGGGTAATGCCTCCCATATTTGTGAAAACACATACCCTTGGTGCTAGTTGCCACTCTGGGGCCTACTGGAGGCGGGACTCAGGGGTCATTATCTCCATTTCACCATTTCCAGCTCAGGAGGGGCATCTTTGGTGGGAGGGGGTCATGATAGGTATCCTTTCAGAGTTGGATACTCTTATCACTAATGGCCAAGGGAATCTTGTGCGTATTTGAGCTTCTTGAGACCATAAAGTGTGGTTTACAAGAAGTAAGATGTTTCAAGAACATGATGGGGAAATTGGATTTGAGCTTATTATTGATTGATCGACTATAATTCCATTGAAAGGTTGAGACCAAGTTTCACGTGGATCTCATAATGATTTTCTTACCCAAACCCAACTCATAGGAAATGAGAAAGGGTATTTTCTTATTGCGGTTGGTCCAGGATATAGACTTTGGACATCACTACGTATCTCATTAGGGTGTGAATCAAGTTGCATGTTTTTCTAAAAAAAGGATGGCGGTGTAGTAGATGACCAACACTAAGAACATAGGTCCTCTCAAGTGGGGGCTGATGTGTCACATAGTTTTACATTGTATGATAGGGACGTGAACCATGAATTCTAACGTCATATAGTAAAGACGTTTTACATGTAGTTTAAAATTGTCTAGTAAGGACATCTAGTGTGACTTTTAAGGTCTTTCATCTTGGACCGTGCATTTTATGACTTTGGGTGTGACATAGTTTAACCATGAAAAATGTTATAATCATCCAAAATCACTAAACTCACATGATTCATGCTCAATGTGAGAAATAAGAGGAAATTAGAGGGTTACTAATTTCAGTAGAAGATTGTCTCTGAAAATCACCACATGATTTGTTATCTTATGATGGGAGAATTTCCTCATAGCTTAATGTCATGTGATGGTGACGAATGGTTTTTATAGTTTAATTTTTCATATCATTGACCATAATTATGGGGGTAATGAGAAAAATAGAGCTTATTGGGCTATGGATGTTCTAGTATATTCCGGATGTGAGGAGGGAAGTCATACACCATGATATTAGGGTTCTCAAATCTAAGGAAATGATATGGGACAAATGTGTAGGGAATATCTGCATACCATATTTGAAAGGTGGTTTCAGTTATGATGTCTTCAGAACATACAAAGAAAAGTGGACCTTCTTCTAAGGATGAATATAGCTCTAGTTGAGAGTTCACATTGGGGTTGTATTATACAGAGCCATATTGGGGCATAGTATTCATATTCAAAATAGAGGTATCCTTTAGAGTTAGATCCTCTTATCACTGATAGCTAAGGGATGTTTGTGATGATCTGAGTTTCCCAAGACAAGGATTGTGTTTTGTGAAAATAATATGTTCATATGTGAAATAAGTATTTAGATAGGCATTGGCCATGGAGGATAAATTCTCTACATAGATATGATTTGTATGTAAGGAAGGGGACATTTTGTTTCAGTCATGAGATCATAGATGAGGTAACCCATGTTAGAATCACCTACACAAATTGGGGTCATATTCAAGGTATAGGGGAAACACAAACATTTTTTTATTGTGTCTGGGCCTAGAATTATGGATCTGGGAATCACTACATATCTCACTGAAAATATAATCAATCCAAACATGGTTCTAAGTTCCCTACACTGATCAATTTCCTATATGGGAAGATGGAATTATCATAATATAGAGATTGGGTCATGGAATATGATTTAGGCACCACTACATATCTCATTGGAAAGAGAATCAAGCCACATATAGTCCTTGAAGAGGAAACTAGTGTGGTAGGATACCGACACCAAGAGTAGGGTTCCTCTCAAGTGTGATCCAAAGTATCACACAATTTCATGTTATATAATAGGGATGTGACCATGTAGTTTAACATCACATGGTAAGGATATTGGACACACAATTTAACTTTGTATGATAAGGATAAGGCTTAATATGATTTAAAATCTTATGACATGGATGTTTTCCTACAATTTAACTTCATGTGACTAGGATGTAAGATTGTTGCAATTTAGGGTCATATATATTTAGCACAAATTAGTTAGTGAGTCAGTCTATACAATAAGGGAAAGGATAAAACCCGATGTGAATAGAGAGCCCAAATTCTAGTATAGAATGTCTCACAGATATGTACACTTAGTTTAATGTTATAGTGCTTGGATATATGGTGGTTGGAGTTTAAGGTCGCACAACTTTGACCAATGGTGTGCCTTTTATGGTCTTTAATCCAAGACCAATCATTCCCTTTAAGTTTGTGCGATAACAGTTGGTAGTAGATTTGGTTTATGGCATGAATTACTCATGAAAACTTGAATAATAACCCAAAATATTTAATCCCACGTGATTCATGCTCGATGTAGTAAATAAGAGAAGTTATAGAGTTATTCAAATCACACCAAAGAGAAAATTAAGGGGTTTTTTGTGTATACCACATGATTTTTTATTTCATGGTGGCCCAACCAAGAAAGATTTGGAATTTTCTGGATGTGAGGGGGGTAAGTTGTAAACCATGATCTCGAGTCTCTCAGTTCTGAGAAAGTGATATAGGGAAAGTCTGTAAAGAATGATCGTGGATCATGTTTGAAAAGAGGTTTTTGTTGCGATGTTGTCAGGGCATACAGAGAGAGAATGTAACAATCCCAAATCCTATCAATGAAATTTACCTTCTTATAGTTATTTTATATAGTATAAACCACTTAGAGAATAAAATACAAACTTTATAAATGAATAATTAATGAAATAAGAGGTATTTCTAGAAGTTAAGGAACCTATACCAATGGAATAGTAACTTGACCTTTGGAATAGTAATGTGACCATTAGGAATAGTAATATGAACAATAGAATAATAAATTCCCCTATGAAAGTATAAATAAAATTTTGGTATCTTATAAATTAAAATATTATATATTTATATCTTGATATAAGTAACTAAATATTTAAAAAATAATAAATTAAGTGTTTGTATTTTTGTAAGTCATAAATATTTAATTACAATTTTATAATTAATGTAATGATTTAAAATAAAATTTATTTCCATAAAATAGATTCATAAATTAATAATTTATTTTCTTATGATTATAAGATAATTTTAGGTGTTCTTAATTAATTTTTCAAAGTGTTATAAAATCAGTTATAATTTTAAAATCGGTATTTTTTGAATAAATGATGAATTTAATTAAAATTAAATTTCTTGTATTTAGAAAATTATTTTCATAAAATTTATTTCATTTTTTAATTCTTCATGTCAAAAAATTGTTAGGTTAATTTTGGTATTTTTCTAAAATAGTTGAATTTTTGGTGAATAGTGAATTTGTGGTATTTAACAAATAAATGAATTTATGTGTCATGAATGAGTCATAAATGATGCATGGATGATGTAAACCCATAATCTTGAACTATCCTTACCTATTTTCTCTATTTATTTATGAGAATCAAACTATTCATATTCTTGAGCAAAAATAATAAACAAATGAATAAAATATTCAAAAAACATCACACTCCTCCACTATAAATATCACCCCCACCACCTCTTTACCTCACACCTTATAAGATTTGATCCTTGTCCAATTTCTACCCAATACTCTTCCCAATCCCCTACCTCACATCCATAATCCTTTTATCTCAAAAAAATACCAAAACCAATCACCTTAAGGAGTATTTCAAGGAGGATAATTCAAGAGGTAAAAAAGCCTCTTTCTTTTCTTTTATTTTCTTTTCAATTTCTTTTCTTTTCTTATACTTATATCACATCCACTGTGCAAAGTGACGTGATAAATCCAGTATATTTATATACTTTAATTCTATTATGTCAATGGAAAATCCATCATAAAGTCTCTTATATTTTTCCTTTTATTTTAATGATGAAAACATCGTTCGAGAGGTGTCGATTTATCACCTTCGTGGACGACGTGTTTTCATTTTTCAATTATACCTTCATGGGTATTCATAAAACCATTTTTATGGTTAAAAAATATTATAATATGTTAATTTAATCTTATATAATATTCTGGAATCAGTATATATACATAATATTAATTAATGAACCAAAACAAGTTTGTGATGATTGAAAAACTGTCAAAAATAATCTAAACAATTATCACTAACATCTTATCTAATGATTCATCCTAACCCCATATAAACAAATTACTTATATAAGCATTTAATCTTATTAAATATCATTAATACCATTTAATTTTAATTTTTTAATATCATTACTATTTTCATTTTACATGATCTTCTATATGCGTATAAAAGTAAATCGGTCATAAAAACAAAGGAAAAGAACACTCCTGAACGACAAAATCTAATCTTATAACTCATCAAAACAACCATAAATGAACTTAATAAAATTATAAAAAATTAAATACATGTTTAATAGGTTCTAAATTAAATTATTAATGAATCTAATTTAATTATCTAGGACATTAACCATAAGTTCATAACACTTTTAGATATATGGTAAGGGTTTCTCCCTGAACCTCCATTTTTCATTTGGGTTACACTTTCTCTCTCTTTACCCCAATATAATTCTTATTTATTTTTATATAATTATTCTAAATTATGTATATAGGTTCTAAATTCATATATCTAGATCATTTCATATTTATTTTATAGGAAAACACATGTTTTACAAGGTTATCTTCCCAATTCTTCCCAATAAGTAAACCCGATTAAAAGGAACTTCCTGATTTCTTATTCATTTTCATGTACAATCCATAGTCTATTTTAAGTAACCACTATTTTTCAAAAACCACTATTTTTTTCATTAAAATTTATATTTGTTCATTTCTAGTTTTATATAGACAATTATGACAAATACAAATTATTTTTCCAAAATAACTCTTCTTTGAAAAGTAAAAAGGGTATTTCTCTCAAGAATTCCTCACTAATTTTATTAGAGTATTTTCAATTATTACAAAACCCTCTATTGAATATTATGATTAATTGGGATTGATATTTCATTATATCATCTACCATATTTTATTAAATGGTTTATGATTAGTTTAACTATGGATGTATTATCTTGACATCATTCACCATATTACTCATAATGGTTAGAGATTATATTTACTGATTGGGGAAAGTTATTTACATTTTGTATGTATATGTTATTTATGTTTCACCCCATTAATATGAAGAATTTATTAAACTTATTAAGTGATGTTTGGGGACCTTTATATCCCCTTTCTACATCGGTAGGTCTCATGAGACAAAACAGATACGGTTTTGGCTGAGGCCTTAACCATTTATTTTTAAATGTCTGGGTCAAGGACTCGATGGTATATTTGATATGTCTGAAATTATTCATTATATCATTATGATACTGTTAATTGATAATTCATGTGACTATTCGAATGGTAGAATATCCATGGTGAAGTTTCATTCTCATGTGATTAATAATATGGCATTATTTAATCGGTTTTTATTCCTACCATATTATGCTCGAGTTTATGTTTTATTGGAATGTATTTTTAGTTATTAACTGTAATTTATTGTTTATGTTTATTATATATTTCACTATATTTCTTACCCTTACTCATAATATGATATCACCCCTTTCTTATGTTTTATTTTTTTCCCCGTGATATGAAGATATATATTATGAATGACTTTCAAGGATAATCTAAGAGATCATGATTGTTTCCATTGGATTTTCTATGTTGTATTTAATTTCAAGTTGTAATGTAAAACTTACATATGTATTTGGTTTTCCAAAGCTACTAAACTATTTAGTCCTTTGGGATGTGATATCTTTTTCATTGTACCAATGTAATAAATTAAGTCACTAGATTTGAGCTACTCGGGTCAGGGTCTTTACAGTTGGTATCATAGAAAGTTTAGTAGAAACCTTAGAAACTAGATTTAGAAAACATATGTTTGGGAAAATAACCCTAAGATAGACTTTGAGGGTAATCATAGAATAAAACCTAAGAATTTTGGTAATGTAGATATTATGTGGGTCTTCCTAAAAATATATCCCTGTATAGATACTACAAGTGGACATGGTTCTAACACAGATGTACCTAGGGGTAACAAATCCAACAAGGTGTTTCGGGCCTGACTCGGGGTAACCTAGTACATGACAGTGGTCCATACAATGCACATAATTTGACACTCTTGGGGGATATTCTTAGGATAATTCACATTTTTTTCAAACCATTATGAGATATTTAAAAGTAAATATGTCCCCAAAGAAACCATGTTTATGATTATGAGATTATCTATGCATAAATTTTCAATTTATGATAAGTGTTTTTCTATTTTGAAATTATAAATTATGATTCATAACTTAATTTAGTGTATGTCATTGTTTATAAATGTCACCTAGTGGAAGGAATGGAAATTGTATCAATGCACGTATTCCATGTAGGGATTTACCTCCCAAGAATGATAATAATTTTGAAACTAAAGTTTCAACTGGTGATAAACAACTTATAACTATACTGGGATAGATGACTCGAGTTATGAATAATAACCTTACCTATATGGAATATCCTGATCCAAAATGTGGAAGAGAAATGTTAGATCACTTCATGATACAACAACCTCCATCATTCAATGGGACTATAAACCCATTTATAGCTAAGTAGTGGATAAGTTCCCTATAGAATATATTTATCACTTTGTGAAGTAATGAAAGGGAGAAGGTTATCGTGGTAGTTTATCATATCTCAGGAGATGTTGATTAATGGTGGTCATTCGTTCAAAACAAAAATGAGGAGGAATAAATTTTGAAAATGTAATGGAAGGATTTTAAGGAAATTTTCTTGGAAAAATATTTCCCTCGAAAACAGCAAGAAGATATGGAGAGACAATTCTTGAATTTGAGGCAAAAGGAGGATGAGAATGTTTCTAAGTATGAATCCAACTTTACAGGGTTAGAAATGCATATTATGGATTATGTACGTAATCCAAATATAAAGATTGATCGATTATTTGATGGTTTAAAACCATTCCTCTGAATGGTGCTAGTCTCCCAAACTTTCTCATCATATGAAGATATAGTCTCATGTGTTATCAAGACAGAAAAATAATTTTATAAGTCTTATGACTTTAAGAAAAAAAGAGAATAATAGGGTGGAAGAGAAAATAATGGATAAAGGTAATAAAAACAAATGAAATTTTCCAACATGTTATACTTGTGGAAGGAAATACCCTGGTGGCTGCTTAAAAGGAAAAGGAGTTTGATACAAGTGTGGTGAGAAAGGCCAATAAGCTCAAGATTTCAAGGGAAAGAAAAAAAAACAATGTTAAATTCTACAATTGTAGGGATATGGGACACTATATAAATTATTATCTAAATCTTCATGAAAACTTTCCCCAAAAAAGATCATGGGAGCAAGGACAAGCTTATGCGATCAAAACAGTTAAGGTTGAAGTTCTTAATAATGTGGTTGTAGCTACATTAATCATCTCCTCAAATTTAGCTAAAAATTTATTTGATTCTATATGATCACATTCCTTTATATCTTCCTAGTTTTCTTTAAAATTTAGATATTTCCAATTCTCCTTAACAAGGGATTTGTTAGTCAAAACCCCTAACGGAAGTCTCATTACAACAAGATGTGTCAGGTAGTTCCCATTATGACATATAAATGTGCTTTATCTACTAATTTTATCATCATATCTATGGTATAATTTTATATAATACTCGTTATGAACTAGATTTAAAAATATGATTCTAGAATTTATTACAAGAAGGATGAAATTACGATTTGTGAGGAAGATGTAGAATCCCTTATTTTTAGAGTAGAGACCTCATCGTCTGATTTTTTTCTAGATCCACCCCTAGTAGCTCTACTAAATGAAATTATTATGGATGAAGAGAAAACATCATCTATAGATAAGTAAATAAATCTTCAAATTTAGGATGTGCCTATTGTACAATAATACATTGATGTATTTTCAGAGGATTTACCTGGACATCCTCCAGAGCGGGAAGTTGAGTTTTCTATTGATTTAATCCCTGACGCAAGGACAATATCATAGACTATTTATAAAATAACCACTATGGAATTAATAGTTCTGAATAAATAACTAGAGGAGTTGAGTAATAAGTGATTTATTATTCCTAGTGTTTCTCTATGGGGATCACATGTTCTCCTTGTCAAGAATAAATATGGATCCATGAGGTTGTGCATTAACTGTAGAGAAATCAATGTTATTAAAATAAAGAACAAGTATCATATACCTCACATTGATGATTTATTTGATCAACTTCATGGAGTTCAATATTTTTTTAAAATTGAACTTCGATCTGGATATCATCAATTGTGTGTGAGTAATGAAGATATTAAAAAGATAGCATTTCAAAATAGTTATGGACATTATAAGTTTATAGTAATTCCATTTAGACTGACTAATGCACCCTATGTTTTCATAGATCTAATGAACATAGTGATCAAGGAATATCTTAATAATTTTATTATGGTATTTTTTGATTATATTTTGGTATAATCCAAAATCTACTAGGATCATGAGAACCACTTGTGGATTATTATGAATAATCTTAGAAGAAATGAGTTATATGGAAAATTTAGCAAGTGTGAATTATGGATTCAAACAATTTCTTTTCTTGGTCATATTGTCTCTAAGAATAGAATCTCAGTTGATCCTGTGAAAACAAAGGTAGTTCGGGAATGGACTACATTAATGAACATAACCAATGTACATAGTTTTATTGGTTTAGTAGGATACTATCAATGTTTTGTTCAGAATTTTGCCCAATTAGCTAACATATTAAACAATCTTACTTATAAGGGGGTTAAGTTTGTATGGATAAAAGAATGTGAAGAATGTTTTAAAGAATTGAAGAGGATATCAGTGAATGCTCTGATCTTGACTCTACCATCGAAAAATAGTGGATTTGTGATTTATAGTGATGAATAAAATAAATGACTTGGTTGTGTCCTTATGCAGATTGAAGGGGTTATTGTCTACGCATCAAGGCAATTAAAAACTCATGAACAGAACTATCCAACTCATGATCTTGAGTTATCAACTGTAATCTTTTCTCTAAAGATATGGAGACACTATATCTACAGTGAGATATGTGACATATATACAGATCATAAGATCTTGAAATATATCTTCTCATAGAAAGAACTCAACATGAGACAAAGGATATGGATCTAGCTACTCAAGTATTATTATTGTTCAATACATTACTGCCCAGGGAAGGTGAATAAAGTAGCAGATGCATTAATCAAGAAGGATCATGGAGTTCTGAACAAAATGAGGATTAAAAAGGATATTGTGTGCATGGATATATAAAATATGGATATGGGAATTATCAAGGAAGGTGAAACAACACTAATTTTTCAAATTATTACCAAACTATATTTATTATAAAGGATTAAAAATTCTCAGTCTGGTGATGAGAATTTTCAAAAGAAAATTAAAGCTGTGAATGATGGTAAGTTGGAAAGACTTTGTGTATGATGATGGAATTCTAAAATTTTGGAAGAGGATTTGTGTTCCCTATATACCCAAGATAAATAGTGAATTATTGGATGATGTCCATAGATCAAATTTCTCTATACATCCTAGTAGCACTAAGATGTATAGATATTTGAAGGAATATTTCTAGTGGGATAATATGAAGCACAAAATTGTTGATTATGTATCAAAATGTTTAGTCTATCAATAGGTGAAGGTTGAAAGAAAACATTCTAGAGGGTCATGCAACCTATTACTATTCCTACATGGAAATGGGATTACATTAATATGTATTTTTTCACTATATTACCCAAAAATACAAGAAATAATGATGTAATATGGGTAATTTTTGATCGACTTACCAAATCTGCACATTTCCTCGCTATAAGGGGGGATTTTCCACTAGAGCGCCTTACACAAATATATATTAATGAAGTTTTAAGACTTTATGTAGCACCTATTTATATTTAGTCTGATCATTATCCATGATTTACATTGAAATTCTGAAAAATTCTTCAGAAAAATTTAGACACTGAGCTTCATTTTAGTACAACTTATCACCCTCAAACTAATGGGGAGTCTGAAAGATCCATTCAAACATTAGAATACATGTTGAGATCATTCTCAATTGACTTTAAAGGTATGTGGGATCGTTATTTACCTTTGGTAGAGTTTTTATACAATAATAGTTTCCATTCAAGCATTTAAATGGTACCATATGATGCATTTTATGGAAAGAGATGTCGTACACCAACTTGTTGGTATGAAGTTGGTGAAAGGAAGCTTATGGGCCTAGAACTTTTGGATAAAACAATGAAAAAGGTAAATACTATTCAATCCCATATCAAATCATCTCAAAGTAGGCAAAATATCTATGTTTATAATCAAAGGAAGGATTTGTAATTTCAAGTGGGAGATCATGTTTTCTTGAAAGTATCTCTATGGAAGGATGTTATAAGATTTGGAAAGAAAGGTAAATTGATCCACAAGTGCATTAGAACTTTTCAAATCCTGGAGATAATTGGATTTGTGTCTTATCATTTGGAGATTCCACCTATCCTTTCTAAATTACACAATGTGTTCTGCGTCTCTTTGTTAAGGAAGTACATGTCAAGCCCAACACATGTTCTCACTTCTAAAGAAATAGAATTGGAACCTGATTTATCTTACTATAAAGAGCCTATCTGGATTCTTAACGCTAGAAAATAGGTGTTGAGGAATCAGATGACTCGGTTGGTAAAGGTATTTTTGGAAAAATCATAAAATTGAATAAACGATATGGGAGCAATAGGAAGTTGTGATGAATAACTACCCAAATCTTTTTATGATGTAACATTCTGAAAATTTTGAGGATGAAATTTTTGTAGGAGGGGAGAATGTAATGACCTCAAATTTTATCAATGAAATTTATCTTCTTATAGTTATTTTATATAGTATAAACCACTTAGATAACACAATAAAAACTTTATAAATTAATAATAAATAAAATAATAGGTAATTCTAGGATTTAAGGAACCTATACCAATTGAATAGTAACTTGAACTTTGGAATGGTAATGGGACCATTAGGAATATTAATATGACCAATATAATAGTAATTTAACATATTAAAGTATAAATAAAATTTGGGTATATTATAAATGAAAATATGATATATTTATATCTAGATATATGCAACTAAATGTTGTAATAATAATAAATTAAGTGTTTGTATTTTTATAAGTCATAAATATTTAATTACAGTTTTATAATTAATGTAATAATTTAAAAGAAAATTTATTTCCATAAAATAGATTCGTAAATTAATAATTTGTTATCTTATGATTATAAAATAATTTTATGAGACCTTAATTAATTTTTCAAAGTGTTATAAAATCAGTTATAATTTTAAAATTGGTCTTTTTTGAATAAATGATGATTTTAATTAAAATTAAATTTCTCATATTTATAAAATTATTTTTATAAAATTCAGTTCATTTTTTAATTCTATACATTGAAAAATGGTTATGGTTAATTTTTTGTATTTTTCTAAAATAGTTGATTTTTTTGTGAATAATGGATTTGCGGTATTTAACAAATAAATGAATTTTTGTGTCATGGATGAGTCATCAATGATGCATGGATGATGTAAGAATACAATATCAAACTATAATTCCCTATTTTTTATATTTATCCATGGGAATCAAATTGTTCATAGTCTTGAGAAAAAATAATAAACAAATGGATAAAATATTCAAAAAACACCTCTCTCCTCTACTATAAATATTACCCCTCACCACCTCTTCTCCTCACACCTTAAAAACTTTGAGACTTGTCCAATTTATACCCAATACTTTTCCCAAGATTATCCCCCACTTCTAGAATCCTTTGGTCTCAACAAAATACCAAAACTAGTCCCCTTAAGGAGGATCTCAAGGAGGATAATTCAAGAGGTAAAAATCCTCTTTCTTTTCTTTTATTTTATTTTTTTATCCTTCTATCACCTCCCCTATACAAAGTGACATAATAAATATAGTATAATTTATATATTTTAATTTTATTATGTTAATTTAAAATCCACCATCAAGTCTCTATCCTTTTCCTTTTATTTTAAAGATGAAAACATCGTCTGAGAGGTGCTGATTTTCCACCTTTATGGACGATGTGTTTTCATTTTTCAATTCTGCCTTCAAGGCTGGTCATAAAAAAATTATGGTGAAACCAGATTATAATATATGTATTATATCTTATATAATATTTTGTAACCATTATATATACGTAATATTAATTAATGAAACAAAACTAGATTGTGATGATCGAAAAACCGCCAAAAATAATCTAAACAATTATCACTAACGTCTTATCTAATGATTCATCCTCTCCCCATATAACCAAATTAATTATATAACCATTTAATATTATTTAATATCATTAATAACATATAATTTAAATTCTATATAACTATTTTCATTTTACATGATCTTCCATATGCGTATAAAAGTAAATCGATCATGAAAACCAAGGAAACGAACACTCCCAAACGATGAAATCTAATCTTATAACTCATCAAAAAGACCATAAATGAACTTAATAAAATTATAATAAATCAAATACATGTTTAATAGATTATTAATTAAATTATTAATGAATCTAATTTCATTATCCAGGACATTAAGCATAAGTGCAGAACACTTTCGGACTTAGGGTTTCTCCATTAACCTCCATTTTTCATTCAGGTTACACTTTCTCTCTCTTTACCCCGATATAATTATTATTTATTTTTATATAATTATTTTAAACTCTGTATATATGTTTCAAAATCATATATTTATATTGTTTAATATTTCTTTTATGGTTAAATACATATTTTACAAGGTTCTCTTCTCAATTCTTTCTGATAAGCAAACTGATTAAAGGGAACTTCCCAATTTCTTACCCATTTTCATGTACCATCCATAATCTATTTTAAGTAACCAATATTTTTATAAGATTTTTAATTTTTTCATGGAAAACTATATTTTTCATTTCTGGTTTTATATAAATAATTAAGACCAATACAAATTATTTTTCCAAAATAACTCTTCTTTGCAAAGTAAAAAGGGTATTTCTATCAAGAATTCCTCAATGATTTTATCAAAGTATTTTCAACTATTATAAAACCCACTATTGAATACTATTATTAATTGGTATTTATATTTCATGATATCATTGACCATATTTTATTAAATTGTTTATTATTAGTTTGATTTTTGATGTGATATCTTGACACCATTCACCATATTACTCAGAATGGTTGGTGATTATGTTTATTGATTGGGGAAAGTTATTTACATTTTGTATGAATATGTTATTTATGTTTCACCTCATTCATATTAGGAATGAATTTTACTTGGTAAGTGATGGTTGGGGCCCGCTATATCCCCTCGATGCATCAGTAGGTCTCATGAGACAAAACCGATATGGTTTTTTCTAGGCCTTAACCATTTATTTTTAGATGACTTGGTTGAGGCCTCGATGGTATGTTTTAGATGTTAGGAATTATGCATTCCATCATTATGATACTGTTAATTGATAATACATGTGACTATTCAAATAGTAGAATATCCTTGGTGAAGTTTCATTCTCATGTGATTAATAATATGGTATTATTTAATCAGTTTTTAGTCTTACCATATTATTCTTGAGTTTATGTTTTATTAGCATGTATTTTTAGTTATTAACTATGCATTATTATTTATATTTTATATATCTTATGTTGTATTTATTACACTTACTGAGAATCAGTGCTTACCCCATTCTTATGTTTAATTTTCCCCTAGGATACAAAGATGTATATTATGAATGACTTTTAGGGATAATCTAATAGATCGTGAGTGTTTTCATCTGAGTTTCCATGTTGTATTTCATTTCAAGTTATAATTTAAAACTTATTTATGTATCTAGTTTTCCAAAGCTACTAAACTATTTGGTCATTTGGGATGATATCTCTTGTTTTTTGTACCAATGTAATAAAGTAAGGCACTAGCTTTGGGATAATGGGGTCAGGGTATTTACACAAAAGGACTTTATATTGAGGATGAAGATACCTGTAGTTGAAAGACCACATCAGTGGTGAATTATACAAAGCCATATTGGGGAACAATATGAATATTCAAGACAAAGGTTTCCTTCAGATTCATATACTTTTATCACCGATAACCAAGGAAAGATTATGAGAACCCGAATATCCTAATACATGGAGTATGATTTGTGAAAGTATGATGTTTGAGTATGAAGGGGGAATTTAGACCAGAATTTACCATGAATGGGTGGAATGTTCCTTACATAGATTTTATTTTTATGCAAGGAAGATAATATTTTGTCACAATCATGAGCTTGTGAATGAGGGAACACGTGTTAGAATTTCCTATATGTATCAGGGTTGTATACAGGAGAGGGGGACATTTTTTTCATATTGTGGTTAGGCTAGGATATAGGGACCAAGTGTCACTACGTATCTCATCAGAGTGAGAATCATGCCACACATAGTTCTGGTATAGAAAATTTGGTGTAGTGAGAGAGAGGCACCAAGAGTAGGGGTCCTCTTGAGTTAGGGCCACAATAACACGTAGTTTTATGTTATACGAAAGGGATGTCAACCATGCAATTTAATGTCTTACAATAAGGATGTGCATTGCATATTTTATCATCTTTTAACATGAAAATGATCCTATAGTTTAACCTCATGAGACTAAGACGTAATATTTTTCATGCCTTTTTAGGTTATGTGACAAGGACCGCTTCTGAGTGTCTTTGTCACGTGATATTTATTAAGAAACTATGCATTGGTAGAAGAATGATATGCTCACTATCCATGGTAATCAATGAAATATGAACCATTAGAGTAAAAATTATGAATAACAAAAGGTCCCTCCCATTTTTTTTCAATATTTTGAGGTTTATTCCCATGTATTATTAGGGTCCTGAGATCTAAAACTAATTCTCCTTGGAGGAATAAATAGAGGAAAAATTTTCTGTTAAAATCTCATGATATTAGATTTTTATGGAATTATAAATGATGAAATAGACATAGTCTTTTCTCATCTAGACATTCTAATTCATCCAGTCTCTTTTTAGATTGATCATTTATGGATAGCTAGTCACAAATGGTAATGCAAAGTGAAGGTAATTGGACCTCGATGAGCAGAAATATTTCTTTCTCGTATACCAGTGAATAAAGGGATGTATGTGTGGCAGTATGGGTTGTGGTATGGTGATATCATAAGGTGTGTAGAAGTTTATCATGACAAGACTTTTTCTTCTTATCTACCATTTTATATAGTATTTTTTATAGAGTTTTATTAAAAACCTCTATCTATTTATTCGTTGTTGCATGATAGTTGGATGAATGATTAGACTTAATGTTATACTCCTGGTACAACCTATTCAATTTGGAAGAGAAGAAATTGGTGTCATTGTTTATCATTATTGTGCAAAGGAAACCAAATTTGGTGATGATGTTGGACTTCACAAAATTGATGATGTTCTTTTTTCTGACTTCCTTGAGGGGTATTTCCTCATCCCATTTGAAAAACAAGTATATAGCGGTAAGGATGTATTTTAACTCCTTAGATTTAGTGGGAGGATATGACCCCATAACATCCATCCCCCATATGAAAAATGACTAGGAGTATTTGGCGGTGTGAAAAAACTCCTGGGGTTGATGGATAAAGTTGGTATATATTTGATAGGAGTGGCACTTCATGGTAAATTTCATACAATCATGTGTCATTGAAGGCTACAAATAACCAATCCTTCTAATCTAATGAGAATGATTGATCCCTAACTATTGGGAACCATAGGCTCCAATATGAACTTCTTTCATAATAATAATATTCTATTCTCTATCAATACACCTCAGAATGACTCCATCAAAGCCTCGTTTATAGAGTATTTTTATGGTGTGAGTTTTCATAAAGAGTAAAGTTGACTACCCATCATCTGATCTACTACTTTATGGCTTTTTCAGATGGGAGAAATTCATTTTGGAGATGGTACAGTATGAGAATAATCCAACCATTTGCAATATTTTCTGGTTCAAGGATGGAATTAACCTTATTGATATCTTCCTTATTGTATTGAACAAATGACGATACCATTATTCGGTGCACAATTTTGATGATTGTTTCATCCCAGTATAGGTATGCTAAAGTTGTAGTTGTATTTTCTAATATATATGCTAGGGAATTTTTTGAGCATGAGAGATGGGTTAACATTGGCTTTGAAGGTAATTTTTCTATCAACCCTTGAATATAATCAAGCAGGGGGGTCAACTCTTCCTTTCTGATAGTATAATCAACATTAATTCATTTTATCACCAACTCTGAATCACCTTTGACCCTCAAGTGGTCCAATGACATTTGTAGTTCCAGTTCTAGACCTATGATGAGGGCTTGGTACTCTGCCTCATTGTTGGTGCATCCTTTCAACAACAATAAGGAATAAGGTAAAGTAGTCTTTGCTGGAGAGATAATAATGACTCTCAACCCAAATTTATTGAGCTTGGGGTCTTCCATTATCTTTTTTATTAGGCTTCTAGATGCACCATTAAAATACATCTACTATTTATAGGGACCATATTGAATAGATAAAATATTTTAGTTAAGTAATTCATCATTTAACGATGTTGTTTCTATAGAGGGATGTTCTGCAAGAAAATCTTCTAGTGCCTTGCCTTCTACTAATTTTTGTGGAATTAACTAAATTTCAAACTATTACAGTATTAATTCCCATCATGCCAAGTTCCTAGTCAACATAGGGAGGTTGAGGGTGTATTTGAGTGGGTTTCTATGGGAAACCAAATGGATCTCATGATGTTGCAGGAAGTTTATTAGTTTATTAACTACAAAAATTAGTGTGAGGTAACTCTTCTCAATATTTTAATATCGAGTCTCAGGATCAAGAATGGCTTTACTAGGATAATAGAGTTTTTTCTCACTTTATCTCCACTCTTCTACATGAGGAAAGTGCCGAGTGATTTCTCTAAGGATGTAACATACAAAATGAGTGCCTTTCCTTTAATAGGGGGAATTAACACTGGTGGACTCAAAAGATAGTTCTTGAGACTATCAAAGGATTCTTAATAGTTATTGATCTATTTATAAGTGACTATTTTCTTTATTATTTTGGTGAAAGGAAGACAATTTCTTTCCATATTTACTATAAAGCATTGAAATAGGCTAGTCACCCTTGAAATCTTCTCAACTCTTTATGGTTTTGAGGAGGTGACATATCACCTTACTCTTCTCTAGGTCAACTTTGATATTGCGATGGCATATTATGAAGCCAATAAAATTTCCTAAGTTAATGAAAAAATCAAATTTTAGTGGATTCATTTTAAGTTATTCTTTTGTGGATTTTTAAAAATGATCTTAAGATTGGATAGATAATCAGAGCAATGTTGGGATTTCACGACTAAATCATTGACGTAGCATTTAATAGACTTTCCTAGAAAGGGTTTGAAAATATGATACATGTAATGTTGTTAAATTAAACCAACATTCTTCAAACTGAAATTCATCACCTTATAATTTTATATCCCTTGGAGTGCCCTTAAAGTAGTGGAATATTCATTTTTAGAAGCCATTCAGATTTGGTTGTACCTTGAATAGTCATCCATGAAAGAGAGTTCTTGATAGCCCGTCGTTAAATCAATGATAAGTTTTGTTATGGGGACCAGGAAATCATATTTTGGATGATGAGATCCCTGAAATTAATCCAAACTCTAATTTTCGTATTCTTCTTCTTGACCGGGATGATATTGGTGATCCACTTCAAGTACTAAACCTCCTAAACAAATTTTTCCTTGATGTGATTATCAAATTCAACTTCAAATTTGGTGGTGTGAGTTGGATGCATTATTCTGGAAGACTAATTGTAACCACGGTGGTCTTTTAGTAGACCTAGGTGGTGGGTGGATATATCATAATCAAGACCCGGTATTTTTTTGTAGTTCCAGGTCAACACATATCGGTGTTATTTTAGAAAATAGGTTTATAGCCCTTACTCTTTAGAGGACATGGCCACACTGATCAACGTAGGTCGGGGAGATTCTTTTTTACCCAGGTTTATTTTTTAAAGTTCATCAATAGTATTGAAGACACCTTCCGCTAATTTTGTAAGATCATCTCTGATATCCTCTTCCTCTTCCTATTCCTCTTCCTCTTCCTCTTCCTCTTCCTCTTCCTCTTCCTCTTCCTCTTCCTATTTTGCCTCACCCTTATGGGGAGTAAGTGGTGAAGGGGTGTCTTCTAAGGCATGGGAAGTGTCAATGTTATGATGTTTGAAAGATGAAGTAGGGAAATCCCCATCCCCTATGGGCGGTGTGATATTTCCTCTCAACTCACCCCTTAGAAGTAGGGGGTTTCTAAATCTCTGAGAACAAAACAAGGGAATTTTCACCTAAAGTGTTGTCATTGATGGAAGAAAGAGGAATCTTTTTAGCAATGTCGATTTCAGCTAACATGACTTATATCATGGGATCTGATGATTATATGTCTAAACATGAACTTATATTTTAGATTTGGTTGATGGGTAGCACATATTCATCACCAATCTCCTTGAATGGGTTGGTTGAGGTCATTTCCAAACCCTTTGTTGTGGTGACCCAAGCAACATCGTTAATCATGAGTTGTTTTTCTTCCCTCTATTAAAATAATTTATCAATATATTGAGACTTACAATATTCAAATTGAGATTTTTCACCATGTAATGTCTCAATCTACCCATTGAATAAGTACTTAATACATTGATGGTATGATAAAGTTATTACCATTTGTTGATTCAACCAAGGCCTTCCTAGAAGGATGTTGAAATTTGTATGTTTCCAGACTACCATGAAATCAAAGTTGGATACAAGGTCCCCGAATAGAGTTTTGAGCTTGACCTAAATGAGGGGGTTTTGTTTGCTCTTATAATAACACTAAAGTGTCAGGAAGAATGAGTAAAAATCATATTCCCTATAACCCAATGGAAAAAGTGTTCAGACTATAATGAGGTTGACTCCTAATCCATTATCAATGAAAGATAAACAAACATCAATGTCATCTAGCTTGGAAGGAACATACAAGGGTCTGATTTTCCCTTGTATAATAGAATCATTTTCCTTCTCAATAAAGTAGATGATCATGTGGCATCCCATAGGATCATTCTTTGCACAATATACTTTAACAGTAGTGACTTTAGCATCAAATTCTTGAGGTATTATTAAGTCTTCTATGGGGGATTCTCGAAGGTATTTCAATAAATTAAGAGCATCCAATATTAACATCTTGGTTAACACCAAGGCCAATTGCATTAAGACATCATACTTTTGAGACAAAGGTCCGTGTTTACTAACATGAGTCTATTCTTTGGTAGACTCTTTAGGAGATGAAGTGCTTGAGGTAGGTATATTGTTCCCTTGAACATAAGTTTAAGGCACTCCTAACATCGTTAAGTTAGGCCAACTTGGTCTACCTACCCATATGGGTTGATGTGATGGTTTCACCCCCTCTATCTGATCTTCTAAAAAAATAGGGTATGGATTACTCTTATTTTTTCACTTGTGATAGTGGTTTTCCCAATTTTCTATGCCTTGAATCAACTGTCTTCTATAGAATGTCTATAAAAATAAATTACTATTGGATGTTATAACCCAATTTTCAATGTAAGGGGAAATAATTCAAGCAATCACTGAGATCAACTTGATCGAACCTTTTAGGTTCTGTCAATTTAAGCAAGTCATTTTCCATAACTATTAAAAGTAACTGAGAATGTGTTCATCTTGGAAGGAATAAAATTTATTCTTACACTCTTCAAATTAGGATCATTTATACTCCCATCCATCATCCTGATGTTCTTTCTTTTTATGAGAATGTGTCATGGGATAAGGCGTGAACTTGGATACTTGAGCTGTCATAGGAGTTGACTTAAGTATCACAACCCTGGTTTCTACTTTACCCATTATCTTTCCTTAAATTTTAAGTGTTGGTTGAGACTTGGATTTAATTCACAAGATAGATTCTTATAGTCTTTGATAGATTGTGGCAAGGTTAAGAAACCCACCTATATATTTCACAGGAATGAGCGGCGTGTTCAACTCATCACAGAGGTTCTCTATGTAGAGGGACAATAAATATTCCTGAGGAAGTTGTAAGTTTAGACAGTAGGTCAAACCCATCCATCTAGTGATTAAATCTGAGACTCTATCATTCTTCTATTTTTTGTGATTTAAGAGGTTTAAAATCACCATCTTTCATAGCATTGAGCTGAATTTCTATAGGAATTAGTGGTGGAGATTTTCCCATCCCTTGATCAACTAAGCTAATAAATTGGTATACCATATAAAGGTTGGTTCTTATAAAGTCTATATGAATCACATGAGTTTATCTGCCTCTTTTTGTTCAAGGTTTCCCATCATGGGACCACAACGGGGCATGAAATGTGTCAGATGATGTTCTGGATCTCCTGGACCATTGAAATTTGGAAACATAGGGTTTCTAAATTTAGGAGGAGGAAGAGTTACATCTACCCATTTGTGGTAAGGCTTCCTCTCTGGCTATATCGGCACATGTCATCCTTCCATAACTTCCCATTGATATCCCAATGACTCAATAGTGTTTAGAATCTATGGGGGTGGAGGGTTGAATAGGATCTTGAATAAGAGTAGCAATGGGTAAGACCTAATATAGAGGCTCTACCTATACTTGAGGTTGAAAACCTACATGATATGTCATATGATAATTAGTCTAACATGGGTATGATTATTTCCCTAATGGAGGGAAATCTTGATATCCCACCATCGTTGGGTCTAAATAAATTGGTTATCTGGCCTCCAGGTTGAGTGAATATTTTGGATCTACTCTCATTAACATGTCAAGACCTTCTTATTGAGGGGTATTGGTTGGGAGATTGATTCAAGGATCTTCTTTAAGAACATATCCAGTGGGGATATTACCTCTAAGAAATTATACATTAAGTCTCTTCAACTCCTTTATCTCAGCCTCACACTGAGAAAATATTTCCTCAAATGAAAGTTGTTCAAATTATTCAGGTAAAGGTTGTGATTTGTCCATTCCCTTAACCTTTTCTTTAGTTAAGTCATTCCAAGGGAGTGGTAGAGGGGCATATATGGGAGCCCCTGGATTATTTTCAATCCTTTAGTTTTTGGTATGCACACATTCCTTGAGCATCTTGGTGTGGACCATGTTTTGAATAAAAACATCCTCTTCCTACTCTCCTATATTGATTTCATATTCTATAGCATCTGAAGGGCTAGTACTAATGAAATTTACCGATGTATAATGCATATAGGGTATTTCATCACTAATAAGACAATAATATGGTCAATTGTCTTCATGATAGCCATAGGAGTGGTTGTGATCTTCAGAAGTGGTTATGGCCTTGGCAGATTGCTTCAGCTTGCAACCTTTTTAGGACCACATTCATTCTCGTAAGGATTATACTAAGGTTTTCTTGTGAAGGGTGACCCTAAGAGAGTCCCCATAGAACCTCATTATATTAATTCTACTAGAGGAAGATAGTGAGATAGATTAAACACACTGTGAGGACCTAGTTTGTGATACGCCTTCTAACTAGGAAAAGACTAACTTTATTGGGGGTAGTGATTGGGATAAAAATTTCCCCATCCTTGTGGACTGAACTTACCAATGATCCACTTTTGTATAACTTCAAAACATATTTTTATATCTTGAAGAAGACTGATGTGGTAAAAATTCCTCTCGCCTCGTGGGATGGGGCTACTCCTCTATCGTTGTGGTTGTGGCTATCATAGTTACTCTCTTGATTTTACAAAATTTTATTTAAGAATGAGCTAGGTAAAATGTAAGATCTGCATGCAAGATACTTGTTTCTGAAGACATCATTGTTATTAGACTATTGAATTTTCTCAAGTTATAGGCTTGTTCAATCTTTTCATATTCCTCGTGAAGGAGTATTTTGATGGAATGCCCTCGCTGAGCCTGATGCTTATTAGATTTAGTCATGGATAACTTCTACTAAACATGCCCTCTATTGTAGACATAGCCCACTTATGAGAGTCAGCTCAACGTAATGACATTTCATGAAGCCACTTCTAGTGGGCTTTGTTGAACTGAGAGAAAAGTTTAAAAAAGTGCTCCATGCTTTCCCCACCATCTGATATGGGCATCAGATGGTGTGTCACTGATCAATTGATGTAGTTTTCAAAAATCATTGGGACATGTGAATTGTAGGATCTTGCACTGGTTTTCAAATTTCAGGTACCACACTGTTGAAAGGGACAGTAATTCAATCTGGAGAAGAATTTATTTTATTTTCTTAACATGATCACTATATCATTTTTAAGGCAATGACTTTGTTTTTTAATGGTGAAGAGTGATACTTAGGTTCAAATGAATGTCGTGTATGCATTATTCTGATAATGTTTCTGGAATGTTATACTAAGGAGTGGCCAAGGGCCATAACATGACTGGTATATTATCATTGAGCAGTTGTTTCCTCATAATCATGGCATTCTCTTCATTTTCTATGGAAAATTCCTCACTCGATTAGACCAAAGTGGGTGTTTCATGGTTTATTTTTTATAAACAGTGGGATTGTTAGGAATATTATATGTTGTTCTAGAATCAAGGAAATCCAAGGGTGGTTTGGATAATTACCATTCCCTTGATCCATCTTCCTATTGAGAAAGAATACCACTTATCAATGATAAAGCATTAGGCATTACTGGACTTATCTTCCCAAGTGCCTCATGATATGAGGGATTTATCATAATTGATTTGGCCATGGGAGAACATTCTTGTTGAAACAAAACTTCACTGTGGAGAGGACCTTCGCATCGAACACCATAATGAAGAGGAGTACCATTATGGCTTAAATTCCAGCCACAGGAGGAGGTCCGGTGGCGTATACCATGGGGAGGAACCTCAAGGTGTACATTAGCTAGTAGAATACCTTCTTGTTATTTGATCTTCGGACCATGTGAAGAGTTTCCACAGTACTCGTCAAGAGATAGGTTCTCATGATTGATCTTAGTACGGCCATGAAGGAATCCTTTGTGATAACTATTCCAGGGAGGACCTACAAAGTTGTTGGTAGCCCAGTTGTGGGAAGGACCTTTGCAGCTACAACCACTTCTTCTTTGACCTAGGGTTTGGTCCTCCATTGCTAGATGTTTGAGGGCCTCAAGAACACTAGCTTCGAGTAAAGTGGGATTATGGGCCTTCTCTTTAATTCTGAATCACCTTTAGTGATACTTATTTTTATGTGCTCTCCTATGGGTGATTGGAGTCACATATCATGTATAGTAAATTTCACACACAGGATCCCACCTAAGAAACTCTTGTGTTATTTCCAGGATATGCCAATAAGATTTTAAGGTTTTGATAGGGATATACGTCTACCATGAAGTGCCAACCAAAATATACCAAGGATATCTAGTTGGTATGAGGATATATTTCCAATCATATTTTCCATTTATCACGGAATTTGACCAATAACCCTCCTGGATGAGAGCAGGAATATGTGTATGCCTCTGAGTGACCTTGGAGTTATGTTGATGGGTCACCCCGATTGTAAGGGAAAGTTTGTGTGCCCTACCATTAACAACTATTTTTTCTATCATTATGTCTTGGAAAGTTTGTAGAATAAGGTTCAGGAGAGATTCTTTCCCCTCCATTATCATTAGGATGTGTTGGGTGAAATCTATGGATGGAATAGGGATATATGCCCTTTTTTTGTTGGAGCAGGGATTTATGTCATCTAATGTCCACCATTTAATTCTAGAATATGATGTAATGGGTCTTGTTAGGGGGGGAAGCATGGGATTCCCCCTATTCATTTTCGGGATATGCTGAAAATTTTCTCTGGGTGCTAGAAAATTTCACTAACAGTCTGACTGAGTGTGGGTAAGGATATATGGATACTCATAGATTTTCATCATATATTAGTGGGATTTCGTGGCCAAAATGGGGTTGTGTGCCCTATCTTAATCAATTTCTTACAATCCTTGGTGGTCTGCCCTCAAAACTCAAGCCTGGGTGACCTGAGAAGGGCCCCACGAGGTGGAATCCTCATTGTTTTGATGAATTAACATTACATGCCATTAGCGATGATGAATTCTAGAAGGATCCTTTCTGGGGGACTCCTGCGCTAATGTGATGAGGTTGTTGTTGACCTCTTGATCTACCTCCCTCGGATAAGGGAGGAATTTTTTGTTGCGTTCAAGGGAAAGGATCCTGAAATGATTTGTAATGATGATGGGTGGAAGGTTGGTGGGGATTCATGTCCTTGATATCTTAGTGTGTGGCATCCAAGGTCAGGATTATACCATTGAGGTGGTATCCCTAGATTAGAGAATTTGACACCTGATATTGGTGACATTGGGTGGGTGACAGTACCCTCTGGTTGGTTGAGGACCTGGTTCATACAACAATGGGTTCATATGTTTATTTCATATGGTAAGATGTCATTTTAGAGTAAAGGGAGTTCCGGTGGATGTGCCTATGTAAACAAACATAAGCGAAGAAACTCATCAAAGTAGCATCACAATTAGATAAGAATGTGTTGATTGATTTTTTTGAGAGATCCATGTTGGGGACACTTTTTCATTTCATGTAAATATGTGAGACAAAATTCCATGCCATGTGGGAAACACATTTATTTTGATTAATGAAGGATTGACATTAAGTTCGCCATTTTTGTTTCGCATCCCTTTTCAGGTGGTTTCCAATGTGGTTTATTCATGGAATTGTAAATGCACAATGGTTCTTGCATCCATGATATGGACCTACTTTTCAAAGGTAGGTGATCACCAGGAATTTTTTCCAATGATGTTTAGGGACTCACATTGGTCGAGAGTATGGGAGGTTGAGCTCATCACATCCTTTTTGGGGGTGTTTCCTACTACGAGACCCTCATATAGATTTTGTGAATCCTTTATAAACCTGAATACAAGGTTGGTTACCCTTTACATCTACAATCAATCATGTGTATACACCAGAGTAACCATATATATGTATCAAAGGTTCTCCATAAATGGAACCATCTATATATATATGAGGTTATCTATTGAGAGATCTATCTATATGTATCGTAGGTTCTCCATCTCATCCTTTTATTTACTTTTCAATGCTTTATTTTAAAGAAAATATGATTTAAAGCCTCATAATTGGGCACTCTAGAATTTATTATTGTACAGGAACTTAGTTGGAGTTTTGATGTCGAGATCAGGACCATGAGAAGGTCTTCATGTATATCATTGTGAAAGGAATTATAACCCACATAGTTTGATTATGATTAATGTGACATGTTGTTCCTTTTAAGGTCATGTGACTAAGACCAAACCATGTAGTTTAACGTCATGAAACAAGATGTTTAGGTGAAATATGCCTATCTGAAATTGGTGAAGGACTTATGCATGAGTAGCCCTTTATGGAAGATCCCATAGGGAATATGGCTTGATGGGAATGGGTTGATCTTACAAGGAATGTGGCCTTGTGAAGACAACTCTCACCGAGAATATAGGCTAATAAGGATGAGATGATTGGTCCTGGAAGGAATATGGCCCTCCAGGTAGGGATTTGGTCTTAATGAGAATATTCCCCAGTGAGGGTCATGGTGTATTGAAGGTGTAATGTTTGAACCTCTTGAAGGATTCCTACATATCTCATTGGGAATAGAATCAAATACCACATAGTTTAGAAATGTTGGGGATTACACCTATGATGGAGGCCTATTTGGTGTCTTAAAAGTGCTAGTTACATGATCACAATTAATTTATATGCCCATGTGAGTCATGCTTGGTGTGATAAACAAGAGATAGTGGAAGATTGTCATGTCACAAGATCATTCCTGGGAAGGGACTTACACCTGAATTGGAAGCCTGTTGGGAAAATTATTCCTCATTTGTTGGTGAATGAGGGTAGGGATATGGAAGGTAAGTGATATCCTATAATAAAAACTATGGTATTACTCCAAGACAGATTCTTTTTATGGATATTTAATCCTCATCCATCAGTGGAAGAGGGTGAGGCTACAACAGGGTAGTTGGGAAGAAAGATAGGATTTTCCCATTCTCATCTTCTTTCCTTTTTCTAAACCCCACCTTGGGGATTATGTATCCATTTAATGCACATATAATACCTAATTTTATTAAAAAATTTAGGAAACATGTGGGTATTAATTTATCTACCTGAACCGCTTCCACCATCCCAAGGGATCAGATCCTCATTACCATGAGAATGCATGATTGTAAACATGCCAAGGACCCAAGCTATTAGGGGGGGTTAAATGTGGGGCTTCCTTTACCATGGAGTGCATGATCGATAGGAAATGTTGGCATGTTTTTTCACTGACCATAAAGATATTTTAGGTTTAAAGGAGGTCTTGGAGGCTTCATTCCCAAATAATAGGTTTGGGTAAAGGAGAGTTGCGCCACTTGTGATATGAGAGAGACTTGGGAACTTGAGGGTGCTTCGCCCAGGTAGTACATGGTTGAATTGGTAGTACCTCACCCAAGTGTTACTTGGGAAGACCATAAAGTACCTCACCTAAGTGATACTTAGTCATATTTGAGAGTACCTCACCCAAGTGATACTTTGGTGGATTGGAGAGTACCTCATGCAAGTGCTACTTAGGCAGATTAGAGAGTACCTTGCCTAAGTTATACGAGGGAAAACCATATTTGACTTCTTGAGAGTGGAATAAATTAGGAAAAACACTTGGGAAAGGATATTTCCTCATGATCAAGGTTATCCTTGAGTTCTCTTGGAAGGATGACATTCAAGTTTTAAGCTAAATAGTGGTAATTTTCCCTAGTGTGTTTGGACAAAGGGGAAGTGAATCTGCCCACAGGTCTTTGGTGTTTTAGACCTTTGAGGGAGTTTAGAATCTTAATTCTTTTGTTAATTAACTCTTATTTAATAATATTAGAAATATTTTTTAGGGTTTTAGAGAATTGGGAAAGAGAATTGGGAAATCAGATCTTTGATCTATCTTTAGGCCTTCTAAGAGGCCCTAAATAGGGAGCCCAGTGAACCTATTTATAGGAAAACTTGGGACCCTAGGTGAAGGAGGTGACTTTACATAAGTCACTCGCATAGGTGGTTCATGAAGCTAGTTCACACATGTTGGAATTTTGTGGTGTGAGCTATAAAAGACACACCTACGTGGAATGTCTGGTCATGCAGGTGGATCGTGCAGACTCCACTTGTGCATGTGACTGGAAACACAAGTATTGTGCACAAGGACCACTTGTTCATATCCTAATGCTTTCACCTATACCTTTATTCCTCTATGTATTTGAATTTTTTGCTTTTGAGAAATGTCGCAATTAAAAAAGGGAGTGCCAACATCATGTCATGTCATATAGAATAAAACTCTAGAAGAAAATCCAAAACAACTCCTAAGTAGAAACTCTAATGAAAACTCTCCACTCCAGGCTAGTTGATCCAAGTCAATCACCAAAACCCTCCTGAACACCAGAAAAATAGTTCATATTTATGTAGGGTGAGCATAGCATGTATACTTATAAGGATCCTCCTAAATACCTCTTGTAAAAACATCATAAAAGCATAGTAATGGTCTGGTTAGTAAAGAGAGGGACCAACATGCACCTATTCGGTCAGCTACCTATTCCCAGCCTCACTAAGTATTGCATCCAAGTATAATAAGATAATATTAGAAGAATATAATCATAGGATCCCTACAACCACTTCCCCATTGTTTTTTCATTCTCAAACCCCCAACGTCAAACATATTGTGCTCTCATCCCTTCTCGCCTGATGTGGGTTGGGTCAAAACCCTATCTACCCCAACACACGCAGGGTCCAACATCTCATGTTGGAATCAAGGAAAACTACATACCACATCACATCAATATCCATCACCTTTTGAGCCAAATAAATATAGTATCATGAACATGAAGGACATCAACCTCATTCCCTCCTCATACCATGAATGAACCCCACCACATAACCATCATCCCATCACCACCACCTCATTAAGTACACCACATGTCACTTCCACACCTTGCATGATCATACCAACCTCAAGTCATCTCAACCATTTTACTGATAAAGGGAAAGTGGGGAATAGGGGGTATTAATTTATATTCTATCACCAACCTAGATGTTGGAAAATGCAATTAAAACCAAAACATTTGGATTTTCTATAAAATACTCAACTTGGGTGGGCTACATTTATAAATCATAAGGAAAATACAACACACACACATCTCACACACGAGCCCAACCTAAAGGTTCCACATAAATACTTAATTATCTTTATCCACTATCAACGCTATGTTAATGTTACAACATGATACCACCAGTCACTTCCACCACTAAATTCAGCTCACTAAAAAAATTACCACACATGGTCCACAATTCACTTTCTTACATTCACTTATTCCTCCATTTTATAGAGTATCACATTACCAACTATCATTCATTAATTAAGACATTTTAATCCCATATTTAATGAAGACCCACTCTAACCATACCCCACATGTGATTTTATTAAGGTTCAATATGTTCATTAAAAATTATAACATGAATTCAATTACTGCACATTAATTTCCAACACACGTTATTCAATTCTAGCCTATATCACATTACCAATTTTAATTCATAACCCACTACTTATTTATTCCAACATTATTCTACACTATCAGGGGAAAAAACACCTTCACATGATTTATCACAGCCATTAACACACATCAATAAACAAAAAACACATTTCCAAGCATCTATATTACATAGGCCAGCATCAACATTGTTCAAGTCTCAATTATTCAAACAGCTCATTTAATTATCAAATTTAATTATTATTTAATTATGTGAAGTGAATCTAATATTCAAACACAAAAATATTTCAAGCAAATGTTTCAAAACATTTAAATACGATAATAAGAAAACATTCAATGGAAACTAGTTAACAACCATATAGAGGGGCACATCTCAATGTCCAAACATGCAGCACTTCTCTTCAAATTAAGAATGTTTACCTATCTCATAAATATAAATTTTCATACAACACTTTATCTCTATAAATTTTCTATCTATTTTACTATTATATTCCTCTTTGTTGATCCATACTAATTTATTTCAGACAAATAACTACATCAATGACACATAAAATAACATAAAAACATATAGGAAAAATATGTGCACAAAACATCCCCTCCTTTCTTCAATTATTTAAATTTATTTAATTTTTTAAAGTTAATTCATGTTAATTACACAATAAAAACAAAATCAAGGTTATCCATTATTTTCATAATAAAGAGAAGATCTTGAATCTCATACCGATGTAAGGAGCATCACAATCCACTCCAATAAAAATAAAAAAGGGAGAGAATGAATAATAGGATTGGAATACGAGGAAGGGGATCTAACTAATATTAGAAGGCTAGTGGATCTTGAATGGAGATGTTTTGATCATGCATACTTAAAGGGAAGATCATGAAGACTCAAATGAGGGAAAATAATTTGGTTTTTAGAGAAATAACAGACTGTAATATCTCTTAGGGGTATTTCCATAATACCCATCCAAGCTTTCCATTTTAATTCACATTAATTTTGGTTTAATTTTAATTAGAATCACATGAACCAATTTAATCTCCTATGTATTATGAAATCAAATATTTAATTCAAATGTTTCATAACATATTTAAAATCATGATTTTTCATTCATTATTACCCTTTAATTTCATTAAAAATAATTTTAGATTGATTTAATGTGGGAAATTGAATTTTTTGCACAAAATCACTACCTACGCATGAGAGGGGGTCACTGCATAAGAGTAAGATCAATGACCCTGATTCAAGCTAGTGAAACTGAGTTGTAACACCCCAAATTTTTTAAAATAAATTTAAATTCATGAAACTTTGTTTCAAGTAGATATTTATAACTAGCCTTTAAATATAATTTTTCCACTTATATGTTTTGAATTTTGAAAAACGGTCATCTGCAATTCTATTCAATAAGTTATTTAGAGTCTAATGAAACCAACTTAATTTTTGTTGAATAGTAACATACCCTTATGAATATTAATATGACCCTAATTAATAGTAAATTGTATTATTATTCTATTTTATTAAGGCTTTGAGATAATGACATCTTGGTTAATTTTTCAATATGATATAAAAGCAGTTATAGTTTTAAAATTGTTATTTTTGAATAAATTATGATTTTATTTAAAAATTAAATTAATAATATTTAGAAAAATATTTTAAAAAAATAGAGTTAATTTTTTAATTATACACTTCTAGAAATGGTTAGGGTGAATTTTTGGTATTTTTCTAAAATTCTTGAATTTTCAATGAATAGTGAAATACGGTAAAATACCGTATATTCAAATTATCTATTAAATAGACTATTTATGAAATAATAAGTGATGTAATCACACTTTTTTGAACTCACATTCCATTATTACTATTTTGGGTCACATTAATTAAGCCTATTCATGGTCTTGAGCAAAAATATTATAATAATGATTAAAATAATGTAAAATACCTCCTCTCCTCCACTATAAATACCACCCTCATTCCCCTATTCCTCCCACACCTCGAAAGCCTTGATACTTACCTAAGTTATACCCAATACTCCTCCCAAGTTTCTTCCCCACATCCTAGAGCTTCTGGTCTCACCAAAAGGCCAAAACCAAAGGCCTTAAGAAGGATCTCAAGGAGAAGAGATCAAGAGGTAAACATCCTCTTGTTTTCTTTATTTTCTTTTCATTTTCTTTTCTATTCTTATTCTTCACTCACCTTCCCTTATCCAAGAGGAATGAATGATACAGTGTCTTAAATATTATGGATTTCATCATTTTTATGGAATACTCACCATTATATTTCTTCTCCTCTCCCACTTATTCAAGAAATTAAAACACCTTTTATGATGTGTCGAATTACCGACGTCATGGATGATGTGATTTTAATTTATTTTACTTACTTTTAGACTAGTCATGAAACTATTTTTATGGTTTAAAAAGATTATAATTTATGTATTATAACTTATATAATGTCATGGAATCATTTTTCACTCATGTTATTAATTTATAAAACAAAATGAGTTCTTTACGATCGAAGAATCGTCAAAATAACCTAAACAAATATCAATAATGTTTTAACTCATGAATCATCCTCGTGATAGAATTCAAAATTATAAATGGTATAATTTATGGTTCTAGAAATATTTAAATATCACTCATTTCCAATTCTTAATTTTCACTTCCAATTTACAAGAATATCCATCATGAACTGATCATGAAAATCATGTAAATAACGCACCCAAAACAATGCAAGGAACAAAATAATAACAATTAAAGAGTGAAATGATGTAATAAAATGATCATATAAGGTGTTATAAAGATTAATATGTTTCTATAAGATATTAATAACACTCTTTTAACCATTATACATGAGGTTTAAATGATTTTGAATTAAGACAAACCCGAGGTAAGGGAATTCATAACCCGATTTTCATTCTTTGGGTTAACATTCTACTTCATTATTTATGTGGTAGTAAAATTGTTTGTGTGATTGGTTTTGTTTATATTATATTGAATTTTGTGTATTTATAGTGTATATACATGTTCCTTCCACCCTAATAAGTCCCACTTTAATTATATGATATTTGTAAGGGGCTTTTTCTTTTAAAATCCTCTTTTAAAATTTGGTTTTACAAAATTAAAAAACAATGTTTTTATGTAATTATTCATGTTGTGTGATTATGTTTTGGTTCTTGGGAATTATTTATGATGAATTTTGGGACCTATATATCCCTCCAATTCATTTTTTATGTGTAATTTGGAGGTCATTAATATGGTTACTCCAAGTGTAACTGCGATGGTTACACAAATTAAAAGGTAGTCGTGAGGGTTGCAAATTATAAGGTAGCTGAGAGGGTTACAAGATTATGTAAATAATTCCCCAAGATACCTTTATGGTTATATTTATGTTCTTATGTATTGTGGGAATCTTTTTTAAATATCATGTTTCACAAAGTAAGTATATATGAGTGAAAAATGTGTCTTTTGAAAATGATTTCATATGTTACAAGTATTCATGGACTAATGTGTTCTTTCCTTCTTTTTATATCTCTTAATGAGATTTTTGTGCTCATACCAAGTTTTTAAATTATTTTTATAGGTTATATGTATGTGTAATACAAATAAGGAATCCAAGCTAAATGTTTGAATAATTTTCAAAGAAATCATGTTTTATTTGAAAAGTTTTATATTTTGGAAGAAAAGAATATTGTTTTTATGGTATCCACTCTATATTAATGTGTAATTTTATGACTGTATTATATAAAATTCTCTAAATATATAAACTTTAAAATATCATCAATGTGAAAGGGAGTTAATTCTTGACTAAATTCAAGATTATGTAATGTAATAAGGTCGGTTCCTTATAGTTGGTATCAGAGGATGGTTTAGATAACATTAGGGGTTACGATGATGTTAATATAAACCCATAAATGTTTTTTTACTCTATGATTAATTTTAAATGATATATAATTTAAAGATTGTCATGTTGCTTTGACTAAGATGTGTTTTTTCTGAATGGTTTCTGTAGAAGAAACAGGGAAGCCGAAGAGGACAGGCACCGAAAGAACAACATCCTTCTGAATCTGCAGCCTGGAATGGTAGGGATTGGAACCGAATAGTTTGTGACAGTAATGGATCAGCTAACATAGGCAATAAATGGTGGTGTAATCCATGCAAGAGAACAATCATAGGTACCACAATGGAACATGATAATAGTGAAACATTTTATGAGACAACGCCCTCTTACTTTCAATGAATCTTATGACCTAGTAGCGGATGAAGGATGGATTAAAGCCCTTGAAAAGATATTTGATGTTATGGGATGTTCAGATAATCAAAAGGAGAGTATTGACATTTATCATTTTTAAGGTGAAGCTAGCCAGTGGTGGTCAATGGTATAGAATATCAGATATAGAGAGGATATTGATGCCTTAGAGTGGGATGAATTTAAAAATATTTTCCTTGAAAAATATTTTCCTAAGTTGGTGTGACTTAGGATGGAGAATAAATTACTTGAATTTAAGCAAAAAAATGAAGATTCAGTGGTTGTGTATGAAGAAAACTTCACCTGACTGGAGAAGTATGCTTTAAATATTATTCTGGATCTTAATAGCAAAATCAACCACTTTTACTCAGGACTGAAGTCAAGGTATCAAAGGGATTTGGCCTCCCATGAATTCAAAAGTTATGAGAAACTTGTATGGTGTGCTGAGAGGTTAGAGATGGAGTTTTCTGATGATCACATGCAGTTTGGCAACAAGGAAAAGAAGAGGTCCAGATGTCAAGCGATGGGTAAGAATCAACCAAAAAAATCTGATGGTAAGAAAATCCGGTTTCCAGTTTGTGAAAAGTGTGGAAAGAAGCACCTTGGGGAATGCCTTACCAAAACTGGGAAGTGTTTTCGATGTGGTAAGTTTAGAAATATGGCCTGATATTGTAATAAAAATGATCCTAAAACAAATCCTTATAAGAAAACTATTAAGTGTTTTAAATGTAGTGAGATGGGTTGTTATGCAAATACATTCCCAAAGAGAGATTCAAATGATGCAAAGAAGATAGAATATAAGCAGAAAGGTGTAGTGAGATCCTTTGCAACTATGTCAACAGATGTCGGGCCATCCAATGAAGTTGTATATGGTACTTTGTTTGTTTACTCAGATTTTTCTAAAGTTTTGTTCGATACGGGGTCTACACATTCCTTTATTTTTGATAAATTTTCTTTTAAATTGGAAATATCACCTCAACAAATGAGAGTAGAACTTATTGTTAAAACATCAGGGGGAAATATTATAGCAAAGAGGAATTATAAGAATCTTTCTATTGTGGTCTGTGGAAAGACTTTACCTACAAATGTTGTTTTTTCCTTAGTCGAGTTTGATGTTATTCTAAGAATGGATTGACTTTCTATTTATCATGCTAAGATTGACTTTAGATCTAAAGAAGTTATTTTTTAGAAATATTTTCAGTTTTTATAAAATAATGAACTCATAAAATTGATAACATATCAGGAATCTGAGAAACTGTTGAAAGATGGAAATGAAAGTTATCTTGCTCATATTGTTGAAAACAAGGGAACTATTCAGATTAATTATGTTCCAGTGGTAAATTAATACCTTTATTCTTTTCCTAATGAGTTACTCGATGTCATACCTGATAGGGAATTCAAATTCACAATTGACTTAGTTCCTGATGTTAAGACAATTTCAAAACCCCCATATCGTATGGTTCAAATAGAATTTATTGAATTGAAAAATTAGTTACAGGATTTGTTTGATAAGGCTTCATTCATCCCAGCACTTCACCATAGTGTGCTCCTATTTTGTTCGTTAAAAATAGATATGGTTATATGAGACTTTGCATTGATTATAGAGCTTTGAATAACATCACTGTTAAAAACAAGTATCATTTACCTCATATCGATGACTTGTTTGATCAACTCTAGTGAGCTCAATACTTTTCCAAGATTGACTTGAGATCCGGATACCATCAGCTGAAGGTGAAGAATTATGACATCCCAAAAATAGTCTTTCGTACTAGATATGAGAATTATGAATTTGTTGTTATGTCTTTTAGGTTAACTAATTCACCTAATGTATTCATGAATCTTATGAATAGAATATTTCATGAGTTCTTGGATAAGTTTGTGGTTGTGTTTATTGATGAAATTCTGGTGTTTTCTAAGAGTAAAGAAGAGTATGAAAACGTCTAAGGGTTGTTTTACAAACCTTAAAGGAAAAGAAACTGTATGGAAAATTCAGCAACTGTGATTTTCGGTTACAATAAATTTCTTTTTTGGGGAACATTGTAAATAAGAATGGATTAACATTTGATCCTTCCAAAACAAGAGTGGTTGATGAATGGCCAAGACCCACAAATGTTATAGAGATTCGTAGTTTTATTAGATTAGCAGGTTATTACTGACTGTTTGTTAAAAACTTCGCAGAGTTATCTAGCCCGCTAACCAAGTTAACATGAAAAGGGGTTAAATTTATTTGGAAAAAATAATGTGATGTTTGTTTTTAGGAACTGAAGAAGAGATTAGTGAATGCTCCAGTTTTGGCATTGCCTTCCCAAAATGGTGAGTTTGTCATCTACAATGATGCTTCTTTGAAGGTATTTGGTTGTGTTTTGATGAAAAATGATCAGGTAATTGATTATGCTTCAAGACTACTAAAACCTCATGAGTTAAATTATCCCACACATGATTTGAAATTGGCAGGTGTGGTTTTTTGCTTTGAAAATTTTGAGGCATCATTTATACGGATCCAAATGTCAAATATATACTGACCGTAAAAGTCTGATGTATATATTCACTTAGAAGGAATTAAATATGAGGTAGAGAATATGGCTTGAACTAATAAATGATTAGTATTTCACAATCAATTACCATATGGGAAAATCAAACAAAGTGGCATATGCCTTGAGTCAAAAACATCATGTATCATTAACCATGTTACATTTGGAACATGATCCCTTGATTAATGATTTGATAAATCTTGGCTTAGAAGTTGTGGGTGCAGAAAATAACTCTATTCTTTTTTAGGTTTCAATGCAGTCATCATTATTAGAAAGAGTTAAGCAAGTTCAAAAGGAAGACCATGAGCTATAGAAAAAGGAAGAATTGGTTAAAATTGGTAAGTTTCTAGAATTTAACCATGATAAAGATTGTGTTTTAAGATTTAGAAAAGGGTTGTGTGTGCCTTGTGATTCCCAACTGAAGAAATAATTGTCATGTGAAGCTCATAGTTCTCTATTTTCAGTTCATCCTGGTAGTACTAAGATGTACATAGACCTTTGGGAGTATTATTGTCATGATGAAATAAAAAGAGATATTTCTAATTTTACCATGAAATGTTTGGAATGTCAATAGGTTAAAGCAGAGCGACAGTTACTGAAGGGGATGCTTCAGCCTTTTCCAGTGCTAGAGTAGAAATGGGAGAATGTATCCATGGACTTTGTGGTGGGACTACCTAAAACTTCTTGAGGTAATAATGTGATTTGGGTTGTTATTGAGCGATTGACTAAATCTGCACATTTTCTTTCTATTCGAGATATAATGTCTTTAGATCAACATTCTCAATTGTACCTCAAAGAGATTGTCAGTTTACATGGAGTTCCTCTTTCCATTGTATCTAGCCAGGATCTTAGGTTCACTTCTAACTTTTCTAAGTGTAACAACCCGAGATTTTATAAGATACATTCTTTTTAATTTCATTCATATCTTCTATTGTACGACACACCAAGATTATCTTGCGCTATACGCAACACTGTATTAGCTTGCAGTATACGCAACACTTTTCTTGGCTCTTGTTACACACAATTTCAAGTTCGTTTGATAGAAGTTATTCTACGCAACATTGAGTGTATATATATATATATTCAATGTATAAATAAAATATGGTTGGATTCTGTTATACGCAACAACAAAGGAGTTGTGCACTACACGCAACCCTGACTTGGCTTGCATTACACGCAATCGCGACCTTCCTCGATAGCGTGTGTTGTACGCAATACCGGGTTTTACTAAACAACAATATATTATTATAATATTGTTATGAACAAGCTGTTATGAATAGTTTTAACTAAATTTTGAATTTTATAACATTATTATTCATCTTACACATTTCTAGAACATGGTATAAGAACAAAATAAATTTTTCAGGTAAAATAAGTATTTTTCAAAAAATGCAGTTTTGTCGCCTTTTGATGGCGCACCCACTTTAAATCTAGTTTTTGACATGTTTATAAGTTAAATTTGACAAAATAAAATTCTTCTTTGGAATCATGAAATAAAAATTTACTTTGGATAAATTTTTCATATTATTCTGGTAACTTTCATATTTTGATGAATAGTAAAAACACGCTATATTTTAATTAAAAACAAATTTTTTCATTGTAATATCTTATGTGGTTAAATTATAATATTGAATGGTTTTAAAGTATAAATAGAATATATTTTTACCATTTAATATAATGTATGTCATTAGCATTGATTTTACCTTTAATTCGTAGGTTAAATCAATTCAATCTTTTGCAATGTTTTAAAGAAAAACTCAATTTCTTTCGACAACGGGATTAATTTTAATTTAATTTCTGCATATTTTGTGTATTGAATTTGGAAAAATGGATTCCATATTTAGAATCAGTGGGTCCAAATTATGTTAATAAGCTACTTTTTATTTTTGGGAATTGTGAATAGTAACTACGGTAAATTTTATTTACTATAGTTAAAGGTAAATCGGGTAATTAAGGGTAAATATAAGATTATAAAATTACCATAACACTTGTAAAAATACTATTGGATGGCTAAAAGTAGACCCATATAACCTAAGGATCGGATTAGATTCATTTTATGGACTTTTTTCCATGAAAATAATTTTATTATTATTAAAACCAAAGAATGTGACAACATGTCATTTTCTTAAATCATATAAGTATAATAATTTTAATTTAGTGATAAACTTCATGAAACTTCGAACATGAATATTATCCAGAAAGCTAATACAATTATCTACATCATAGGAATTTATTTAGAATTTTTAGGTATTAAATAATTATCATTTATTATGACACAAAGGTTGATGCAGTAATTGTCTTATTAATGAAATATTGACATAATTGATGTTATAAATGCCCAAATAAATGTAATTTGAGACTTTTTATGACTTAAATTAACTTTATAGGTTAATATGACATGTTATTGTTGATATAAGTAACTTTTTTAGAACTTATCATTCTTTTATATATTTCATAAAAATCATGTACCAAATAGTGTCAAAATTGACATAAATTAGTTTTTAAAACAAATATTATATTATTAATTGTTATTTAATTCCTAAAAATATAAGGTTCAGTCAAATTACTTAGATAAGGATAGATATATTAATAATAAACAACTTGGGGTTCATTTGGCTTATTATGGTAAGTTTATTAACCATATAGTGTAAGAAAACAAAAAGACACGGTAAAAGTTAAATTATTTAACTTAGAATTAAATCTAATTGATAAGGTTAAAATAATAACCTAAACTTGTCTAAATCCTACTGGATGAGAGGATTTCGACCCATACCCACTTTATCTTCGAAATAAGACCCTTTGGAACCATTATAAACCAAATTTGACCTTAATATAAAATAATATTTTGAGATTTTCCTAAGGTGCCCCTCTCCTCCCTTATAAAAGGGAACCTCCTCCCTCTCCTCCTCACACCAATTTGAGCATTCAAGCTCGGCAAACCCCTGCCAAAATCCTTTCTACACTTCCCTAGTATCATCCTAGAGGTCCTGGTCTTCTTCAAAGACCATCCTTAGTTCTTTAAGTGGAGGTTAAGTGAAGGCGCGTCAAAAAGAGGTAATATCCATTACCGATCTTTTTCAATTTATTTCTTCTTCAACTTCTTCTTATTTAGTTGTTTCATGATAAATTAATAAAATAGATATTTCTTATATACTGACATGTTATTATAAATATGAAACAACTCTAATTAACCTTCTATCCATCCTACAGAAAAAGGAAATCACTGCGTGTGCGTACGTACGGAATACCGTCTCCACGCCGTGGTGTAATCTATTTTCCGCCACCAACTTAATTGGATGGGTATAATGGTGTAATGAGTAACTATATATGATTATTATAAAGTTATATTGATACTGAAATAGTATACATACACTTCAACACAATTCCACGACCATGGGAACGGTATCATCGCTCGTGCGTACGTACGGACTACCGTCTCCACGACGCGATGAGATTCATTATCCATGTTAACCATTCCAGAATGATTATAAAGTATATATAATGAAATATAATGAAATATATGACATGTTAAATCTACTGTATTTATGTATATATATATGTCATTTACTTACTTCCATTCAAGACAATAAGGAAAGGAAAACAACGTTCATGCGTACGTACGGACTACCGTCCCCATGAACGGTGTGTTTCATTTCATTTATCTATCTATTATATATATATATATACTGAATATATATGATATATAAATCATATTTTATATTCTGGAAGTAAGTAAATCATGATAATAATGTCAAGAACAACAAGTCCAAACACCTACGATAAATGAAACGATTTTACCCAAAACGCTTCTTTAACATGGAATTTACAAAAGAACGGGTAATATAAAGTCATAAGTGAACCATATATGATATAATAACAATGAATATGATTCTTTAATAAGTTAATGACATTATTTAAATCATTATATAGGAGGTTCGGACACTTACGAAGCAAATCGGACTTAAGGTAAGGGAAATATCACAATCTCATTTTTATCCGAGATTGTTTATACTTTAGTATTTACTGGGGTGTATTTTATCATCCACATCCATGTTTCCTCAGTATGTAATATTATTTTCATCCACCTAAAATTTTTTAAATCCAATTTTACCCTTCAGTGAGATTTTAGTAAAATATATGAAAGGAATCTTTTGTCGTTTTTCGTATGAGGTACTTTTTGACCTTTCCGACAAAAGTACGAGAAGAATGTTTTTTTTAACTTATACGGCATGAATGGATTTTTAAAACATTATTTCCAAGAAGCTTACTTTACAAGTTTTCAAGTTTATTTTTAATCAACTTGTTTTATTTTAGAATTGTATGACATGTTAAGAAAGGAAAAGTATTTTTGAAGTAGAAAGGATATTTTCCTCAAGAATGGAGTTCAAGTGTTTTATCAAAATTATTTTCCATTTAAGATAATAAAGGGTTATGTTTATATCCCTATTATTACATGGATTTTATTATGTTGTGATGGAAATATTTTTATGAATTCCTTTATCCTATATGAATTTTTTTATGATGTCATGATGTTTGAGATTCCCATTTTTATTACATGGGTTATGCAATGATGTATGATTTATGATTTTGTGGCACACATAAGAATGGTATCATTATGAGATGGGTGGGACCTATATCTCCCTCCAATGCATTGGGTAAAGATTTTATATCTCATGAGATAGACATGGATGGAACGGTAGGTTATACTGGTTCAATGAAACAGGACTGAAACGAGGAATGAACTCGGTTCAGAAAGGGACTTTGTCCACTAAGATAGTCTTGGAAATGAGTCTTGACTAACAAGAAATGATTCTCTATGATTATGTGTGTATGCCACAAAGTTTCGTGTTTTAAGTTATGATTATTGGGATTACATTTCACTACTATGATTTATCCCATGTTATGAAATTATGATCTCTTTTGCAGTTTAAGATTTCCAAAAGATATGTTCTTATGAATATGACATAATTGACATTTCTTTTGTTTACCCTTACTGAGCATTTGAGCTCACCCTTTTATATTTTTTTTCCAGGACATAAATAAAGGAATTAGGTTTTAAAAAAAGGAGATCTTTATGGGAGATGTTGAAGATCTTTCACCACGATTAGAAGATTATATTCCGAGTTTCTAAAGACACTAAACTATTACGGTCCTTGTGTGTGTGTTTTTGTTATGTACTAAGTATTCCGCAAAAGTAATGTAATGTATATGTACGTTAAGCTTCGGGTCTCTATAGTTGGTATCAGAGGAAAGGTTTAGTCAACCTTTGGAAACTAGGATGTGAAAACGTTAGTGAGATCCCTAGAGATATTTCTAAGGTATGTCTAGGGATATCCCTAAGGATAAGTATACGTATAGTATATAGTCCTAGAACTATGGTAATGATATTAGATTAAACCAAAGATATTAGATATTGAAGTTACTCTCCCTTTATTATGATTTTTTCCTCTCACACTATTCTTCTTGGGTTTTAGAAAATGGCTGGAAACAAGATGATTCACGATAATGGAGGATATGATGGACAATGGAATGATATTCTTCATGAGAAACCAAATGAAATGGGATTTGAAGGTTCAAACATCATTATTATGCCGAATCAGCAATCTCATAATATGATCAATAAAGTAAAATTTGGTAAGTTTCCTGACTCGGCTAATAATAGAAAGATGAAGTTTCGTGATGATCATAGAGGAAAGAAAGTTCAATTTCCCCTATGTAAATCATGTGGGAAGAGGCATCAAGGAGAATGTTTCAAAGGAACTGAAAGATGCTTTGGGTGTGGAAAAGAAGGACACAAAGCCAGTAAGTGCAAAGGAAAAGGTTTAGTTAACACCAGGGATGAGGATAATGGTATTGCTATGACATCAACAATGGTTAAATGTTTTAAATGTGGAATGTATGAGCATTATGAAAACCAATGCCCTAAGGGAAAGTCTCATGAAGAGAATCAGTATGGTCATATGGGTAGTATTTATGTTGATGATGATGATGAGACTACAAATGATATGTGAGATGAAAGAATTGTTGAAGCTCGATCAATGGTTTAAGAATGTAGTGGAATGATTACATGTTAATCAAGTGTAATGTTGCATAAGTAATCTCATGGTACTATGGAATAAAGTGACATCTAAGGATTGTTACACTGTTGTCTTTCCTTAAGTTTTGAAAGTATGTGATGAATGGTACCAATATTTTTGGAAAGTAGATGATATGCGCATAATGAAGGGATAAGGAGAAAATTAAATGTTTGATAGTATTCATGAGCTCATGAATGATATAAGGAGAAGGTTATATCATGGTTTGACTATATAGAATTTTTGGATTTTGGTATGTGGAAAGAGTTAACTTTTGACAGCATTCATGTTTTCACTAAGGTTTAATTGGTATTCATTTTTCAAGAGAATACATGATTACGGTATTCACATGATTGGAATGTGACCAACAAGATAATGGGAGATAAATGATGGTTGGTTGATGACATTTCAAGTAATCATTTTCTTTATACTATGAGCTTGGACCGAAGTATTTTAGATAAGCCTAAATATTGGAATAGATTATGTTGGACATAAGTTAGGATAGAACTTTTTTCGATATTATTGATGGGATGTTATAGTAATATAGATTTAGAAAAAGGACAACCTGCAGGACGGGCGACAGCCCATCGCGTCGGACAAGGCTGTGGGAATGGAACCCACAACCGAAGTGCGACTGGCCTTTATCGCCTACCACTGGCCTACAGGAAGTCCCTGTTTAGTAGAAACTAGTTTTATATGAAGTATAGGTTCATTCTTGGAATCGTATACGATTAACCTCACCATAGATGGACTTATGTATATTATATAACTTTTGCTAACCTTTTGTTTGAAACAGATGGAATGACCCATCATTCTATCACATGATCAATTAACACTTCATGAATAACAAATTCAACTTCATTTCTTTAAGAGATTAAGTGGAAATTGTTCAAAGTACGAACAACAGTGAGATTGTACCAAAATAAAGTAAGTATTTATTCTAATTCAAATTCTTCAATTTTAGGGAAATGATTTTGAAAACCAAAAATGTTGTCCTAGTGATCTTATATCTGATGAATCTGATGGTACCCTAGATCATCACAAATTTATGGCTTTACGATTGTTGGCTTTTTCATAGCCATGTTCTCTACCACTCTTCGTCAGAACTTGATGGTTATATTTTTCTTCCATATCCATATTTTCACCTATGTTCTCCTACGTGGAAACCCAGTGATGAGTTAATTTGGGTAACTGTTACATTTCATACTTTAGTTTTTAAAGCCATATTTTGGTATTCCTTTTTACGATGTTGGTTTCTATTAAGAAAACTTTTGAGTAGTAAACCATTTATAACCCTGACGAATTTCGAGGGCGAAATTCATTTTAAGGGGGGTAGAATGTAACAAACCGAGATTTTATAAGATACATTCTTTTTAATTTCATTCATATCTTCTATTGTACGACACACCAAGATTATCTTGCTCTATACGCAACACTGTATTAGCTTGCAGTATACGCAACACTTTTCTTGGCTCTTGTTACACACAATTTCAAGTTAGTTTGATAGAAGTTATTCTACGCAAAATTGAGTGTATATATATATATATATTCAATGTATAAATAAAATATGGTTGGATTCTGTTATACGCAACAACAAAGGAGTTGTGCACTACATGCAACCCTGACTTGGCTTGCATTACACGCAATCGCGACCTTCCTCGATAGCGTGTGTTGTACGCAATATCGGGTTTTACTAAACAACAATATATTATTATAATATTGTTATGAACTAGCTTTTATGAATAGTTTTAACTAAATTTTGAATTTTATAACAGTATTATTCATCTTACACATTTCTAGAACATGGTATAAGAACAAAATAAATTTTTCGAGTAAAATAAGTATTTTTCAAAAAATGCAGTTTTGCCGCCTTTTGATGGCGCACCCACTTTAAATCTAGTTTTTGACATGTTTATAAGTTAAATTTGACAAAATAAAATTCTTCTTTAGAATCATGAAATAAAAATTTACTTTGGATAAATTTTTCATATTATTCTGGTAACTTTCATATTTTGATGAATAGTAAAAACACGCTATATTTTAATTAAAAACAACTTTTTTCATTGTAATATCTTATGTGGTTAAATTATAATATTGAATGGTTTTAAAGTATAAATAGAATATATTTTTACAATTTAATATAATTTATGTCATTATCATTGATTTTACCTTGAATTCGTAGGTTAAATCAATTCAATCTTTTGTAATGTTTTAAAGAAAAACCCATTTTCTTTCGACAACAGGATTAATTTTAATTTAATTTCTGCATCTTTTGTGTATTGAATTTGGAAAAATGGATTCCATATTTGGAATCAGTGGGTCCAAATTATGTTAATAAGCTACTTTTTATTTTTGGGCATTGTGAATAGTAACTACGGTAAAATTTATTTACTATAGTTAAAGGTAAATCGGGTAATTAAGGGTAAATATAAGATTATAAAATTACCCTAACACTTGTAAAAATATTATTGGATAGCTAAAAGTAGACCCATATAACCTAAGGATCGGATTAGATTCATTTTATGGACTTTTGTCCATGAAAATAATTTTATTATTATTAAAACCAAAGAATGTGACAACATGTCACTTTCTTAAATCATATAAGTATAATAATTTTAATTTAGTGATAAACTTCATGAAACTTCGAACATGAATATTCTACAGAAATCTAATACAATTATCTACATCATAGGAATTTATTTAGAATTTTTAGGTATTAAATAATTATCATTTATTATGACACAAAGGTTGATACAGTAATTGTCTTATTAATGAAATATTGACATAATTGATGTTATAAATGCCCAAATAAATGTAATTTGAGACTTTTTATGACTTACATTAATTTTCTAGGTTAATATGACATGTTTTTGTTGATATAAGTAACTTGGTTAGAACTTATCATTCTGTTATATATTTCATAAAAAACATGTACCAAATAGTGTCAAAATTGACATAAATTAGTTTTAAAAACAAATATTATATTATTAATTGTTATTTAATTCCTAAAAATATAAGGTTAGGCCAAATGACTTAGATAAGGATAGATATATTAACAATAAACAACTTGGGGTTCGTTTGGCTTGTTATGGTAAGTTTATTAACCATATAGTATAAGAAAACAAAAAGACACGGTAAAAGTTAAATTATTTAACTTAGAATTAAATCTAATTGATAAGGTTAAAATAATAACCTAAACTTGTCTAAATCCTATTGGATGAGAGTATTTCGACCCATCCCCACTTTATCTTCGAAATAAGACCCTTTGGAACCATTATAAACCGAATTTGACCTTAATATAAAATAATATTTTGAGATTTTCCTAAGGTGCCCCTCTCCTCCCTTATAAAAGGGCACCTCCTCCCTCTCCTCATCACACCAATTTGAGAATTCAAGCTCGGAAAACCCCTACCAAAATCCTTTCTTCACTTCCCTAGTATCATCCTAGAGGTCCTGGTCTTCTTCAAAGACCATCCTTAGTTCTTTAAGTGGAGGTTAAGTGAAGGCGCGTCAAAAAGAGGTAATATCCATTACCAATCTTTTTCAATTTCTTTCTTCTTCAACTTCTTCTTATTTAGTTATTTCATGATAAAGTAATAACATCAGTATTTCTTATATACTGATATTTTATTATAAATATAAAACAACTCTAATTAACCTTCTATCCATCCTACGGAAAAAGGAAATCACCGCGCGTGCGTACGTACGGAATACCGTCTTCACGCCGTGGTGTAATCTATTTTCCGCCACCACCTTAATTGGATGGGTATAATGGTGTAATGAGTAACTATATATGATTATTATAAAGTGATATTGATACTTAAATAGTATACATACACTTCAACACAATTCCACGACCATGGGAACGGTATCATCGCTCGTGCGTACGTACGGACTACCGTCTCCACGACGCGATGAGATTCATTATCCATGTTAACCATTCCAGAATGATTATAAAGTATATATAATGAAAAATAATGAAATATATGACATGTTAAATCTACTGGATTTATGTATATATATATGTCATTTACTTACTTCCATTCAAGACAATAAGGAAAGGAAAACAACGTTCATGCGTACGTACGGACTACCGTCTCCATCAACGGTGTGTTTCATTTCATTTATCTATCTATTATATATATATATATATACTGAATATATATGATATATAAATCATATTTTATATTCTGTAAGTAAGTAAATCATGATAATAATGTCAAGAACAACAAGTCCAAACACCTACGATAAATGAAACGATTTTACCCAAAATGCTTCTTTAACATGGAATTTACAAAAGAACGGGTAATATAAAGTCATAAGTGAACCATATATGATATCATAACAATTAATATGATTCCTTAATAAGTTAATGACATTATTTAAATCATTATATAGGAGGTTCGGACACTTACTAAGCAAATCGGACTTAAGGTAAGGGAAATATCACAATCTCATTTTTATCCGAGATTGTTTATACTTTAGTATTTACTGGGGTGTATTTTATCATCCACATCCATGTTTCCTCAGTATGTAATATTATTTCCATCCACCTACAATTTTTTAAATCCAATTTTACCCTTAGGTGATATTTTAGTAAAATATATGAAAGGAATCTTTTGTCGTTTTTCGTATGAGGTACTTTTTGACCTTTCCGACAAAAGTACGAGAAGAATGTTTTTTTTAACTTATACGGAATGAATGGATTTTTAAAACATTATTTCCAAGAAGATTCCTTTACAAGTTTTCAAGTTTATTTTTAATCAACTTGTTTTATTTTAGAATTGTATGACATGTTAAGAAAGGAAAATTATTTTTGAAGTAGAAAGGATATTTTCCTCAAGAATGGAGTTCAAGTGTTTTATCAAAATTATTTTCCATTTAAGATGATAAAGGGTTATGTTTATATCCCTATTATTACATGGATTTTATTATGTTGTGATGGAAATATTTTTATGAATTCCTTTATCCTATATGAATTGTTTTATGATGTCATGATGTTTGAGATTCCCATTTTTATTACATGGGTTATGCAATGATGTATGATTTATGATTTTGTGGCACACATAAGAATGGTATCATTATGAGATGGGTGGGACCTATATCTCCCTCCAATGCATTGGGTAAAGATTTTATATCTCATGAGATAGACATGGCTGGAACGGTAGGTTATACCGGTTCAGTGAAACAGGACTGAAACGAGGAATGAACTCGGTTCAGAAAGGGACTTTGTCCACTAATATAGTCTTGGAAATGAGTCTTGACTAACAAGAAATGATTCTCTATGATTATGTGTGTATTCCACAAAGTTTCGTGTTTTAAGTTATGATTATTGGGATTACATTTCACTACTATGATTTATCCCATGTTATGAAATTATGATCTCTTTTGCAGGTTAAGATTTCCAAAAGATATGTTCTTATGAATATGACATAATTAATATTTCTCTTGTTTACCCTTACTGAGCATTTGAGCTCACCCTTTTATGTTTTTTTTCCAGGACATAAATAAAGGAATTAGGTTTAAAAAAAAGGAGATCTTTATGGGAGATGTTGAAGATCTTTCACCACGATTAGAAGATTATATTCCGAGTTTCTAAAGACACTAAACTATTATGGTCCTTGTGTGTGTGTTTTTGTTATGTACTAAGTATTCCGCAAAAGTAATGTAATGTATATGTACGTTAAGATTCAGGTCTCTACACTAAGGGCCTTCAGAAGTTGTTGGGAATAGAATTAAATTTCAGTACAACTTTTGATCCTCAATTAGATGGGCAGTCAGAATGAATGATTCATACTTTGGAGGATATGCTTCGAGATTGTTCAATGGACTACCAAGGAATTTGGGATCAAAATCTTTCTTTAGTTGAGTTTTCTTATAATAACAGTTTTCATTCCAGTATACATATGACACCTTTTGAGGCTTTGTATGGGAATTAGTGTCGGACTCCAACATTTTGGGATGAATTTAGTGAAAGAAAGTTGATAGGGCCAGAATTAGTAGAGGAAGTGGCTAAAAAAGTGAAGATGGTCCAGTAGCATATAAGGACAGCTTAGGGAAGGCCGAAAAGTTATGCAGATAGCAGAAGGAAAGACTTCTATTTCGAGGTAGGTGACCATGTTTTCCTTAAAATATCTCATTGGAAAAGTGTGATGTGTTTTGGTAAGAAAAGAAAGCTAAGTCCACGGTTCATCAGTCCTTTTGAAATCTTGGAGAAAGTTGGACTGGTTTTATGCTGAGTAACTTTGCCTCCAAATTTATCTCAGCTACAAAATGTCTTTCATGTTTCGATGTTGAGAAAGTATGTGCCAGATTCGTCTCATATCTTGATCCCAAAAGCAGTTCAGCTGGAAGATAACCTTTCTTATAAAGAGAAACTAGTTCAAATTCTTGTCGAAGAAAACAGGTATTGCAGAATAAGGTAATCCACCAGGTAATGGTTTTGTAGAGAAACCACATGTTTGAAGAAGCAACATGGGAGTCTGAAAATGCTACAAGGAAAAGGTACCCTCACTTGTTTAATAAGTAAATAAAATTGTGAGGATACAATTTCTAGAAGGTGGGGATAATGTAACACCCCAAGTTTTTAAAAATAAACTTAAATTCATGAAACTTTTTTTTAATTAGATATTTATAACTAGCCTTTAAACACAATTTTGTCACTTATATGTTTTTAATTTCAAAAAGCAGTCATCTATAATTATGTTCACTAAGTTATTTGGAGTCTAATGGAACCGACTTGAGTTTTGGTGAATAGTAACATACCCTTATGAATAGTAATATGACCCTAATGAATAATAAATTGTATTATTATTTTATTTTCTTAAGTCTTTGAGATAATGACATCTTGGTTAATTTTTCAATGTGATATAAAAGCAGTTATAGTTTTAAAATTGTTATTTTTGAATAAACTATGATTTTATTTAAAAATTAAATTAATAATATTTAGAAAATTATTTTCAAAAAATGGTGTTTCTTTTTAAAATCTACACATCGAAAAATGTTTAGGGTGAATTTTTGGTATTTTTTTGAAATTCTTGAATTTTCGATGAATAGTGGAATACAGTAAAATATCGTATATTCAAATTATCAGTTAAATACATTATTTATGACATCATAAGTGATGTAATCCCAATTGGTTCGAACTTACATGCTATTATTACTATTTGGGGTCACATGAATTAAGACTATTCATAGTTTTGAGCAAAAATATTATAATAATGATTAAAATAATGCAAAATACCTCCTCTCCTTCACTATAAATACCACCATCATTCCTCTCTTCCTCCCACACCTCTCAAACCTTGAGTCTTAACTAATTTATTCCCAATACTCCCCCAAAGTCTCTTCCCTATGTCGTAGAGTTTCCGGTCTCACCAAAAGGTCAAAACCAAAGGCCTTAAGAAGGATCTCAAGGAGAAGAGATCAAGAGGTAAACATCCTCTTTTGTTTTCGTTCTTTTCTTTTCATTTTATTTTATATTCTTCTTCTCTCCTCACATTTCCTTATCAAATAGTCATGAATGATATATTATCTTACATATTTTTTATTTTATCATGTTTATGGAATACTCACCATTATATTTCTTCTCCTCTCCCAATTATTCAAGAAATTAAAACACCATCTGTGATGTGTCGAATTACTGACATCGTGGATGATGTGATTTCAATTTCTTTTAATTCCTTCCATACTGGTCATGAAACCATTTTTATGGTTGAACCAGATTATAATTTATGTATTATAACTTATATAAGGTCTTTGAATCATTTTTCCTACATATTACTAATTTATAAAACAAAATGAGTTCTTTACGATCAAAGAATCGTCGAAATAACCTAAACAAATATGAATAATGTTTTAACTCATGAATCATACTCATGATAGAATTAAAAATGTTAAATGATATAATTTATGGTTTTTAAATATTTAAATACCACTCCTTTAAAATTCTGAAGTTTCACTTCCAATCAACAAGAATATCCATCATGAACTGATCATGGAAATCGTGTAAAGAACGCACCCAAAACAATGTAAGGAACAAAATACTAAAAATTAAAGGGTGAAATGATGTAATTAAATGATCATATAAGATATTATAAATATGAATATGTTTCTTTAAGATATTAATAATACTTTAACCATTATACATGATTTTTAAATGAGTTTGAAGTTAAGCAAACCTGAGGTAAGGGAATTCATAACCCGATTTCCATTATTTGGGTTAACATTCTACTTCATTATTTATGTGGTAGTAAAAAAATTTGTGTTATTGGTTTTGTTTATATTATATTTAATTATGTTTATTTATAGTGTAAATACATATTCCATCCACTCTAATAAGTCCCACTTTAATTATATGATATTTGTAAGGGGCTTTTTTTAATCCTCTTTTAAAATTTCGTTTTACAAAATTCAAAAACAATGTTTTTATGTAACTATTGATGTTGTATGATTGTGTTATGGTTATTGGGTATTTTTTATGATGAATTTTTGGGTCTATATCTCCCTCCAATTCATTTTTTATGTGTAAGTTGTTGGTCGGTCGTATGGTTACTCCAAGTGTAACTGCGATAGTTACACAAATTATAAGGTAGTCGTGAGGGTTACAAATTATAAGGTAGCCAAGAGGGTTACAAGGTTATGTAATTAATGCCCCAAGATACCTTTATGGTTCTATTTATGTTCTTATTTATTGTGGGAATCTTCTAGAAATCTCGTGTTTCACAAAGTAAGTATATATGGGTGACAAGTGTGTCTTTTGAAAATGATTTCATACGTTACAAGTATTTATGGACTAATGTGTTATTTCCTTCTTTTTATATCACTTACTGATATTTTTGTGCTCACCCCAAGTTTTTAAATTATTTTTCATAGGTTATAAGTATGTGTAAGACAAGGAAGGAATCCATGTTAAATGTTTGAATAATTGTCAAAGAAATCATGTTTTATTTGAAAAGTTTTATATTTTGGAAGAATTGAATATTGTTTTTATGGTATCCACTTTGTATTAATGTGTAATGTTATGAATGAATTATGTACAATTTTATAAAGCTATAAACTTGAAAATGTACTCAATGTAAAAGGAAGAGAATTCTTGACTAAATTAAAGATTATTTAATGTAATAAGGTCAGGTCCTTATAGTTGGTATCAGAGGATGGTTCAGATAACATTAGGGGTTAGGATAATGTTAATATAAAACCATAAATGTTTTTTTACTCTATGGTTAATTTGAAATGATATGTCATTTAAATATCACCATGTTTCTTTAACTAAAATATACTTGTTCAGAATGGTTGTTCGCAGAAGAAACAGGTAAGATGAATAGGAGAGGCACTAACAGAACAACATCCTTCTGAATCTGTAGCACAGAATGGTAGGGATTGGAACTAAACAATTTGTGATAGTAATGGCTTAGATAATGCAAGAAATAAATGGTGGTGTCATCCATGCAAGAGAACAACTAGAGGTACCACAACATAACATGATAATAGTGGAACATTTTATGAGACAACACCCTCCCTCTTTCAATGGATCTTCTGACCCAGTAGCAGCTGAAGGATGGATTAAATCCCTTGAAAAGATATTTGATGTTATGGGATGTTCAGATAATCAAAAGATAAGTCTTTCCATTTATTGTTTTTAAGGTGAAGCTGATCAGTGGTGGTCAATGGTAAAGAATATCAGGTATATAGAGGATATTAATGCCTTAGAGTGGGATGAATTTAAAAGTATTTTACTTGAAAAATATTTTCCTAAGGTGGTGCGACTTAGGATGGAGAATCAATTCCTTAAAGAAGTAAAAGGAGGAAGATTCAGTGGTTGTGTATGAAGCAAACTTCACCTAATTGGAAAGGTATGATCCAAATCTTATTATGGATCTTGATAGAAAAATCAACCACTTTTACTTAAGACTGAAGCCAAGGTATTGAAGGGCGTTGGCCTCCCATGAATTCAAAAGTTATGAGAAACTTGTCTGATGTGCTGAGAGGGTAGAGATGGAGTTTTCTGATGATCGCAAGCATTTTGACAACAAGGAGAAGAAGAGGTCTAGATGGAAAGTGATGGGTAAGAATCAACAAAAGAAATCTGATGGTAAGAAAATCCAGTTTCCGGTTTGTGAAAAGTGTGGTAAGAAGCACCGTAGGGAATGCCTTACCAAAACTGGGAAGTGTTTTTGATGTGGTAAGTTTGGACATATGTCCCAAGATTATAATAAAAATGATCATAAGACTAATCCTAATAAGAAATTTGTTAAGTGTTTTAAATGTTGTGAGATGGGTCGTTATGCAAATGCATTCCCAAAGAGGTATTCAAATGATGCAAAGAAGCCAGACTATAAGAATAAAGGTGTAGTGAGATCCTTTGCAACTACGTCAGCAGATGTCGGTCCATCCAATGAAGTTGTATCAGGTAATTTGTTTGTTTACTTAGATTTTTCTAAATTTTTGTTCGATACGAGGTCTACACATTCCTTTATTTCTGAGAAATTTTATAGTAAATTGGAAGTATCATCTCAACAAATGAGACCAGAACTTATTGTTAAAACACCAGTGGAAAATATTATAGCAAAGAGGAATTATAAGAATCTTTTTAGTGTAGTCTATGGAAAGACTTTACCTATAAATGTTGTTGTTTTTTCCTTATTTGAGTTTGATGTTATTCTGGGAATGGATCAGCTTTCTATTTATCATGCTAAGATTGACTGTAGAGCTAAAGAATTTATTTTTCAGAAATATTTTCAGTTTGTATATGAGTATGAACCCATACAATTAATAACATATCAAGAATATAAGAAACTATTGAAAGATGTAAATAAAATTTATCTTGATCATATTGTGAAAATAAGGGAACTGTTCAGATTAATGATATTCTAGTGGTAAATGAATACCTTTATGTTTTTTTTGATAAGTTACCTAGTGTCATACCTGATCAGGAATTCAAAATCACAATTCACTTGGTTCATGAATCTAAGCCAATTTCAAAACCCCCATATCGTATGGCTCAAATGGAACTTATTGAATTGAAAAATCAGTTGCAGGATTTGCTTGATAAGACTTCATTCGTCCTAGAACTTCACCATGGGGTGCTCTTATTTTGTTCATTAAAAATAAAGATGGTTCCATGAGACTTTGCGTTGATTATAGAGTTGTGAATAACATTATTGTTAAAAACAAGTATCATTTTCCTCATATCGATGACTTGTTTGATCAGCACTAGGGAGCTCAGTACTTTTCCAAGATTGACTTGAGATCCGGATACCATCATGTGAAGGTGAAGGAGGATAACATCCCAAAAATGGCCTTTCATACTAGATATGGGCATTATGAATTTGTTGTTATGTCTTTTGGGTTAACTAATTCACCTGTTGTATTCATGAATCTTATAAATAGAGTATTTCATGAGTTCTTGGATAAGTTTTTGGTTGTGTTTATTGATGAAATTTTGGTCTTTTCTAAGAGTAAATAAGAGAATTAAAAACATTTAAGGGTTGTTTTACAAACCTTAAAGGAAAAGAAATTGTATGGAAAATTCAGAAAGTGTGATTTTTGGTTGTAGAAAATTTCTTTTCTTGGGAACATTGTAAATAATAATGGATTAATAGTTGATCCTATCAAAGAAAGAGTGGTTGATGAATATCCAAGACCCAAAAATGTTACAGAGATTTGTAGTTTTATTAGATTAGCAGGTTATTACTGATGATTTGTTAAAAACTTTGCACATTTATCTATCCCGCTAACTAAGTTAATTCTAAAAGGGGTTAAATTTATTTAGACGTAAGAATATGATGTTTGTTTTCGGGAACTGAAGAAGAGATTGGTGAATGCTTCGGTTTTGGAATTGCCTTCTCGAAATGGTGAGTTTTTCATCTACAATGATGCTTCTTTGAAGGGACTTGGTTGTGTTTTGATGTAGAATGATCAGGTAATTTCTTATGCTTCAAGACAACTAAAACCTCATGAGTTAAATTATCCCACACATGATTTGGAATTGGAAACTATGGTTTTTTATTTGAAAATTTGGAGGAATTATTTATACAGAGCCAAATTTCAAATATATATTGACCATAAAAGTCTGAAGTATATATTCACTCAAAATAAATTAGACATGAGGTAAAGAAGATGGCTTGAACTGATAAAGAATTATGATTGCATGATCAATTAACATCTGGTAAAAACAAACAAAGTGGAAGATTCCTTGAGTCAAAAACATCATGCATCATTAATCATGTTATGTTTGGAACATGATCCCTTGATTAATGGTTTGATGAATTTTGGCTTAGAAGTTGTTGTTGCGGAAAATACCTCTATTTTGTTTCAGGTTTCAGTGCAGTTACCGTTATCAGACAGAATTAAGCAAGCGTAGAAGGAAGACTATAATCTAGATAAAAAGGTATAATTGGTTGAAATGGATAAGTTGATAGAATTTAACCTTGATAAAGATTGTGTTTTAATATTTGGAAAAAGATTGTGCGTGTCTTGTGATTCCCATTTGAAGAAAGAATTGTTGTGTGAAGCTCATAGTTCTCCATTTTTCAGTTCATCCTGGCAGTACTAAGATGTAAAGAGACCTTCAGGAGTATTATTGGTGGGATGGAATAAAAAGAGATATTGTTGATTTTAGCATGAAATGTTTTACATGTAAATAGTTTAAAGCATAGCGGCAGTTACCGAAGGGGATGCTTCAGCCTTTACCAGTGCCTGAGTGGGAATGAGAGAATGTATCTATGGACTTTGTGGTGGGACTACCTAAAACTTCTCAAGGTAATAATGTAATTTGGGTTTTTGTTGATCGGATGACTAAATATGCATATTTTCTTTCTATTCAAGATACAATGTCTTTGGATTAGATTTCTCGACTGTACCTCAAAGAGATTTTCAGGTTACATGTAGTTACTCTTTCCATTGTATCTGATCGGGATCCCAGGTTCACTTATAACTTTTAGAAGGGCCTTAAAAAGTTGTTAGGAACATAATTAAATTTCAGTATAAATTTTCATCCTCAATTAGATGGGTAGTCAGAACGAACGATTCATACTTTAGAGGATATGTTTTGAGCTTTTTCAATAGACTACCAAGGAAGTTGGGATCAACATATTTCTTTAGTTGAGTTTTCTTATAATAATAGTTTTCATTCCATTATACAAATGGCACATTTTGAGGAATTTTATGGGAAGTGGTGTCGGACTCCAGCATTTTGGGATTAAGTTGGTGAAAGAAAGTTGATGATGCCATAATTAGTAAAGGAAGTGGCTGAGAAAGTAAAGATGATTCAGCAGCACATGAGGACAACTCAGAGAAGGTAGAAAAGTTATGCAGATAACAGAAGGAAAGACTTTTCTTTCGAGGTAGGTGACCATATTTTCCTTAAAATATATCCTTGGAAAAGTGTGATGTGTTTTGATAAGAAAGTGTTGGTCGGAGTGGATACTCAAGAGGGGGGGTGAATTGAGTTCCTATAAAAATTTCTGTTAAAATTATTTCTCTTAGAATCCCCCAATTTAAAAACGAAGTTAAACTGTAGTGAATCTATACAGAGTGTAAATGTTCAATCAGTTTCTCAAAGATTGATTAGGTCTCAGTTGACTTAATCTGAAGATTAAATTAACTTTTGAAACTAACTTACTGGTTTACAATAAGTATAAACACTTGCTAATTTAACTATCAAAGTAGCTTTAAAATAGTTTTGTATTTCAAAGTAATAGCAGCGGAATATGAAATAAATATATAGTATACTTATAGACTTAAATTAAAATGCACAGCAAAGTTAACCAAGAGGTTCAGTCTCAAGCCGAGACTTAGTCCTCTCAATAATTTATATAAATTGATCCACACCCTGGATTGGGGGTAAATAATAGTACACTACTGTCCAAGTCCAAAGACCTCTACCACAGTTCTTTGTGGGAAAAACAAACAATAGCACACAGGCTGTTCAGGTCTTACTCGACCTCTACCACTATCCACAGTGGGAAACAAAGGGTTATGAAGTTTGAGTGAGGATTTAAGAATCCTCCAGTTTAGCTTAGGAGACAATGTGTGTGTAAAATAAATAGGGTACACACACTGCTCAAAATGTAAAGATAGAATCACTAAAGGAAGTGAGAAAGAGTTTAGAAAAGCTCTAGTGATTGGCAGTGCAGCTCTGGACTCATTTGGCTGGTCAGAAAATCTTCTGAGTCCTTCTCTGGTTTCTGCTCAGAAAACAGAGTGTCATTTTCTTCTTTGATTCTTGGTCTAGCTCAGCAGCCTGAGTTCATGAAGTGTTTGTTGTAGTTCACTCAAGATGCAGCTTGTGTTCTCCTTGAAAATGAGTATCTTCGTGTATGTCCAGTGTTCTTGGAGTATAGATTTTTCTTCTTTCATAAATGCACCACGTTTGAATGATATTCAACTCTTTTCTTTTTCACCAGTGTGCCTTCTTAATTCCTTGATTCTTGTTGTATACACACTCAGTGTTCTCTACTTCTCTGCTCTTCATCTAGGTCTTTATCTTCCCTTTTTGTAGCTTTCAGCTCCGGAAAAAAGGAATGATTAGTTTTTGCATGGGTACTAGGTACGGTTCCCGGACATGACAACAGAATTCATTAAATATCATTGAATGCATTAAAGACATCAAATGTAATTGTTAGCTTAATAAATAAATAGTATTGAGAGTATAGAGTTTGACTGGTTGGTCAATTAGTAGCTCTTGTTGGTAAATGTGTACGGTAGACTTTATGTAGCAGGTCCTTCCATCGGTAGCTCTTTGATCTTGCATTGGTTGCTCTATATACCAGTGACTTCGTTCCATCGGTTGCTCTAGTTCCATCGGTAGCTTGATGTATCAGTGACTGTACTTGTATCGGTAGACTTACTATATCGGTAACTATCTGTGAACTGGCTCTATCGGTAGACTTCTGTCTATTGGTAGCTCTTGTCTGTCGGTAGCTCTGGTGTGTCAGTTCATATCAGTAGCATCTGTGTATCATTAGGTCAGTCGGTAGTTCGTATCGGTAGATCTTAGTGTTCTGTATCGGTAGACTGAATCTGTCGGTAGACTTTCTTACCGGTGGACTTATGCATATCGGTAGACTTGTTCTGTCGGTAGCTCAGTTTCTGTCAGTAGCTCTATACATATCGGTAACCTTAGCTTATCGGTGACTCTGTCTATCGGTAGACTAAGTCTATTGGTAGAATGAGTACCGGTAGCTCTATATCAGTAGCTATACCCATATTAGTGACTTAACACTTTTCTGTCTTATGAAAAACTTATCCAAATGGGTTAGAAGAACTTCATAACTCATATAAATATAGATAGACATGGATTAAAATATCTCAGGGATTATTTTAATATTATTATCATCTTGATCACATATTTAAAGAATTAATATATAGAAAATCATTATATTGAGATTATCAAAGTATATGAAAGCATAATTGGGATTATCAAAATAGGTGAGGTCAATAGAAAGTAAAGTTAAGTCCACAATTCATCAGTACTTTTGAAATTCTAGAGAAATTTGGACCAGTTGCATACCGAGTAGCTTTGCCTCTGAATTTATCTCGGGTATACAATGTCTTTCATATTTTGATGTTGAGAAAGTATGTGCCAGATTCATCTCATGTCCTGAGCCCAGAAGAGTTCAGCTGGAATAGAACCTTTCTTATGAAGAGAAACCGGTTTAGATTCTTGATCAAAGGGAATTGGTATTGCAAAATAAGGTAATCCAGTAGGTAAAGGTTTTTTGGAGAAACCATATGGTTGAAGAAGCAACATGGGAGTCTGAAAATGCTATGAGGGAAAGGTACCCTCACTTATTTAATAAGTAAATAAAATTTTGAGGACACAATTTCCAGAAGGTGGGGATAATGTAACACCCCAAGTTTTTTAAAATAAATTTAAATACATGAAACTTTGTTTTAATTAGATATTTATAACTAGCATTTAAACATAATTTTTCCACTTTTATATTTTGAATTTTGAAAAACGACCATCTACAATTTTGTTTAGTAAGTTCTTTGGAGTCTAATGGAACCGACTTCATTTTTTGTGAATAGTAGCATACCCTTATGAATAGTAATATGACCCTAATGAATAGTAAATTGTATTATTATTTTATTTTCTTAAGGCTTTGAGATAATGACATCTTGGTAAATTTTTCAATGTGATATAAAAGCAGTTAGTTTTAAAATTGTTTTTCTAATAAATTATGATTTTATTTAAAAATTAAATTAATAATATTTAGAAAATTATTTTCAAAAAATGGAGTTCATTTTTGAATTCTACACATTGAAAAATAGTTAGGGTGAATTTTTGGTATTTTTCTGAAATTCTTGAATTTTTTATGAATAGTAAAATACGGTAAAATACTGTATATTCAAATTATTAGTTAAATACACTATTTATGACATCATAAGTGATGTAATCCCACTTGGTTTGAACTCACATGCCATTATTACTATTTGGAGTCACATTGATTAATACTATTCATAGTCTTGAGAAAAAATATTATAATAATGATTAAAATAATGTAAAATACCACCTCTCCTCCACTATAAATACCACCCTCGTTCCCCTCTTCCTCCCACACCTCTCAATCCTTGAGTCTTACCTAAGTTCTGCCCAATACTCCTCCCAAGGCTCTTCCCCACATCCTAGAGCTTCTGGTCTCATCAAAAGGGAAAAACCAAAAGACTTAAGAATGATCTCAATGAGAAGAGATCAAGAGGTAAACATCCTCTTATTTTCTTTTCATTTTATTTTCTATTCTTTTTCTTTCCTCGCATTTCCTTATCCAAGAGGCATGAATGATCCAGTATCTTACATATTCTGGATTTTATCATGTTTATGGAATACTCATCATTATATTTCTTCTCCTCTCCCACTTATTCAAGAAATTAAAACATCGTCTGAGATGTGTCAAATTACCGTCATCGTGGATGATGTGATTTCAATTTATTTTACTTCCTTCTAGACTGGTCATGAAACTATTTTTATAGTTGAACCAGATTATAATTTATGTATTATGACTTATATAAGGTCCTGGAATCATTTTTCACACATGTTATTAATTTATAAAACAAAATGAGTTCTTTACGATCGAAGAATCCACTACTGGAATTCTACCCTTTACCAACGGTTCAAAACCATTGGTAAAGTCTTGGAAACTATTGATATATTATATACCAACAATTTCCCAAACCATGGCTAAGTAAGCTGTTAGTAAAGGCTTATACCAATGGTTCTGTGTAAATCATTGGTATAGGTGTTAATGTAAGAGATATACCAACGGTTTCAAAAACCGTTGGTATATGTTATACAATATTAGTTTATACCAACAGTTATAAAAAATCGTTGGTATGATATAAATCAAAATGCTATACCAATGGTTTTTAAAACCATTGGTATACATCTATTGTAGCTCCACAGCAGCCAGCATCCCTACAACTCCATAACAACCCTCCAACCTACAACTCTCCATGACCTGCAAGAACACATCCACATCCAGAATCCAAAATCCTACATGGGATGTTTAAAATTCATCCAGAATTCAGAAATTTAGAAATTTAAAATTCATTCCTCACTCAAACCACAACACAAGATAAAATCCAGAATCTAATACATCCACAATCCAATACATCCATAATTGAAATGCAATAACACCCATAACACCAATACAAAAATTAAAATCCAATACACATAACAGTATTCAAAATTTAGAATTCATTACCAATACAGCCAGAATCCAATACATCCAGAATTAAGAAATTTATAATTGAAAAGCAATAACACCCATAATAGTATCCAAAATTTATAATTCACTCCTCACTCAAACCACAACACTAATACACACAAGAGAAAAAGCCTACATGTTATAGGAAGCACATGGGATGTTTACTCATGGTTTTGGGTTGACTATCTTAAAACCAATAGAAAAACTTGGGTAGAGTGGACAAGGATCATGATACCCATAAGATAGATAATGGTAGTGGTCATGTTCTTAGACCTAAGATGAGTTATAGGAAGCAAATAGTATGTTTATATTCCTCTAATGACTATGTATCCATGTATAAATGGTTCCTGATGTGTTAGTGGGAAACATTGGCCAATCTCGACATATGAGATGGGTTACCAGAATAGCTTACATGTTTTTCATAGACTTTTCAATTGGAACAAGGGGGTATGTGGGTAATTGTAATTTGGTCTCCTAGGTGTGATGTGAGATGAATCCCCATTTTGGGTAGTGGGTATGAATATTCAATTATGTCTTTGGTATTGGGTTCCCAAAGGGACTTTGGTTTGGTCCTAGAACCCACTGTTTGAGGATGGGATTGGCATATTAAATTTCATGTGTTTTATAATAGGGGTAGGAGTTCCTCACATGAGAATTAGATTGTGTGAGGCAGGACCATGGATCCATGTGTTAAAGTATCAACAAAATCTGAATATGTTTAGTCGGTTTTCCGTATGCCAATTGTTTTCACTTAAAATGTTGTCCATTTTAAACAAAAGACAGAAACTTCAAGTGATATTGGCCACACCATGCCTCATATTGATGTGGGGTTGAATTGTACATATCACATATTACCCATGGATCATTGTCCTAAAGTATCAAGACAATCTGAATGAGTTTGGTCAGTTTTCTGTATGCCAGTTGTTGTTTTCACCTAAAATGTTGTCCATTTCAAATAAAAGTGAGACACTTTGAGTGGTACCATCCACATCATGCCTTATATTGAGGTGGGTTTGACATTTACATGTCACAAATGACTCATGTATTGTTTTTCTAAAGTATCAACACAATCCTAATACGTTTGGTCACTTTTCCGTATGCCAGTTGTTTTTACTTAAAAGAGTATCCATTTTAAACAAAAGAAAGACACTTTGAGTGGTACCGGACACACCATGCTGATTGAGGTGGGTTTTACTCGTACACATCAAAAATGACCCATGTATACTTTTCCTAAAGTATCAACAGAATCTGAATGTGTTTGGTCGTTTTTTCGTATGCCAGTTGTTGTTTTCACTTAAAATGTTGTCCATTTCAAATAAAAGTGAGACACTTTGAGTGGTACCAGATACACCGTGCCTCGTATTGAGGCAGAGTTGACTCTTACACATCAAAAATGACCCATGGATCGTTGTGTTAAAGTATCAACACAATCCAAACCTATTTGGTCAGTTTTCCGTATGTTAGTTGTTGTTTTCACTTAAAATGTTGTCCATTTCAAATAAAAGTGGTACACTTTGAGTGGTACCAGCCACATTGTGCCTCGGATTGAGGTAGGTTTAACTCGTACACATCAAAAATAACCCATGGATCATTTTCCTAAAGTATCAACAGAATCCTAATGCGTTTGGTTGGTTTTCTGTATGTCAGTTGTTGTTTTCACTTAAAAGTTTGTCCATTTCAAATAAAAGTGAGACACTTTGAGTGGTACCAGCCACACTGTGCCTCAAATTGAGGCAGGGTTGACTCATACACGTAAAAAATGACCCATTGATCATTGTGCTAAAGTATCAACACAATCCGAATGCGTTTGGTCGGTTTTTCGTATGCCAGTTGTTGTTTTCATTTAAAATGATGTCCATTTCAAATAAAAGTGAGACACTTTGAGTGGTACCAGCCACATCTTGCCTCATATTGAGGCGAGGTTGACTCTTACACGTCAAAAATGACCCATGGATAGTTTTTCTAAAGTATACATATAATCTGAATACGTTTGGTCAGTTTTCTGTATGCCAGTTGTTTTTACTTAAAAGAGTATCCATTTCAAATAAAAGTGATACACTTTGAGTGGTACTGGCCACACCATGCCTCAGATTGAGGTGGGATTGACTCTTACACGTCACAAATGACCCATTTATTGTTTTTTTAAAGTATCAATAGAAACTGAATGTGTTTGGTTAGTTTTCTGTATGCAAGTTGTTGTTTTCACTTAAAAAATTTTCCATTTAAAATAAAAGCGAGACACTTTGAGTGGTATCGGCCACACCGTGCCTCAGATTAAGGCAGGGTTGACTTGTACACATCAAAAATGACCCATTTATTCTTGTCCTAAATTATCAATAGAATCCAAATGCATTTGGTTGGTTTTCCGTATGCCAGTTGTTGTTTTCACTTAAAATGTTGTCCATTTCAAATAAAAGTGAGACACTTTGAGTGGTACCGGTCACACCGTGCCTAGGATTGAGGCGGGGTTGACTCGTACATGTCACAAATGACTCATGTATCATTTTTCTAAAGTATCAACACAATCCAAATACGTTTGGTTGGTTTTCCGTATGTCAGTTGTTTTTACTTAAAAGAGTATCCATTTCAAATAAAAGTGATACACTTTGAGTGGTACCAGCCACACCATGCCTCGGATTGAGGCAGGGTTGACTTTTACACGTCAAAAATGACCCATGGATTATTTTCCTAAAGTATCAACAGAATCCAAATATTTTTGGTCAGTTTTTCGTATGCCAATTGTTGTTTTCACTTAAATTTTTTTCCATTTCAAATAAAAGTGAGACACTTTGAGTGGTACCGGCCACACCATGCCTCAGATTGAGGTGGGGTTGACTCATACACGTCAAAAAATGACCCATGGATATTTTTCCTAAAGTATAAATATAATTATAATGCTTTTGGTCAGTTTTCCATATGTCAGTTGTTGTTTTCACTTAAAATGTTGTCCATTTCAAATAAAAGTGAGACACTTTGAGTGGTATCGGCCACACTATGCCTCGGATTGAGGTGGGGTTGACTCATACACATCAAAAATGACCCATGTATCATTTTCCTAAAGTATCAATATAATCCGAATGTGTTTGGTCAGTTTTCCATATGCCAGTTTTTGTTTTCACTTAAAATGTTGTCCATTTCAAATAAAAGTGAGACACTTTGAGTGGTACCGGCCACACCGTACCTAGAATTGAGGCGGGGTTGACTCATACACATAACAAATGACCCATGGATCGTTGTGCTAAAGTATCAACACAATCCGAATTTGTTTGGTTGGTTTTCTATATGCCAGTTGTTGTTTTCACTTAAAATATTGTCCATTTCAAATAAAAGTGAGACACTTTGAGTGGTACCGTCCACACCATGTCTCAGATTGAGGTGGGGTTGACTCTTACATGTCACTTGGGTGTTTTGAGTTCCTTAAAGTGTAGATTTAATATCTGGGTGAGTCTAATCCTCTCCTTTCTTCATCTTTTCGATTAGGGTTTTCACTCTTCTCTCATCTTCTTCCGAAGCTCTAAAACCCTCTTTTTCATTGGGATTTAGGGTGAATCTTGAAGAGTGCTTAGATTGGCATCCGAGACACTGAATTAAGAGTGAAATTGTCTCCAGAATCAAGGTAGGTGGTCGGTGCTT